>VXBO01010219.1:12659-36268 GCA_013400135.1 Rhinoptilus africanus
CCAGCGGGAGCCGCTGTGAGGTGAAAACGGAGCTAAAGGGCGGCAAAGGGCCTGGGAGCGGCCGCCAGCAGGAGTTGGAGGGACAGACCTTGCCTTGTCCGGCCGTGGTAAACAAAAGCGGTGCATCCTCGCTGTGGTCCCGCTTCACAGTAGTTTCTGTGTTAGCTGGGTTATAGGAAAACGCAAGCTTTGTGTTTTTTATTTCTGCATTGCTTGGGTGTGCTAGTTCTGCCCTCGCTCACACGGTTTATTGTGCGATTCCAGTCTTGTAAAGGTACACTTTTCTGTGGCTTTTCCTGTGATGCGTTTGTTCCTTATTTTCTTGTCCATGCCAAGTAAACATCTGAAAGCTCTGGAACTAGGCTGTCTGTTACAGACAAGCAAACAGAGAAAGGACTTGACGGCTGAACTGAAGAGGTGGCAGGTTAGGGAAGGAACACCAGAGTCAGAGGATTTGATTACAAATAAGTACTGTGAGGTCTTCATCCAGGAAACAAAGGAAGAACAGAAGTTGGGACAGGGAAGAACTAAAAAGCCATGTGAAAGTTTGACGATGAGTCTCAAAACTACCAACAGACCCATGCTCGTAACTTTCAGTGATTTCAAAGCAAGCAGTTAACTGCCAGATAACAATCTGGTAGTGTGAAATAAAGTATCATTCTTTAAGGACAAGCTGATCACTGTCATTTCTACAGGCTTATATATGTTCTTTTATTGTTCGTGCAAAAGAGAAGAGTATGCCTGTGTCATATAGCGTCATTTTCCAGAAAACAAAATCTAGGCCACTTCAGAACTAGAATTTAACTTGGTGTATCTATCACTTTGCATATTTGGTTTCCTTGAACATGCAGTTTAAAGTATACCTGGTGATTTTGAATTAAAATGAATTACAGCATGTTTTCTTCTAGTATAGTCCCTGATCTCACTGTAAGCTTCTGTGCTATCACATCCTCTAATCATGTGCTTTTCATTTTTAATATCTCTCCAGGCTGCAATGTGGAAAAGTCACGCAAGCGTGTACTGCACTGACACGGAAAATTTCTTGCAAACAGGGAAAGGAAACAAACTGCAAGGTAAAAATGTTACGATGCCTCACAAATATAACCAGCCAATATACCACTGGTATCCAGACCACTTGAAAGACTAGGAGAGCAGCATACTATGTTGGTTATGCTCACTGTGTATCTAAGTCTCGTCTCATCAAGATCTCT
The DNA here is from genome assembly GCA_013400135.1 of Rhinoptilus africanus. Lineage (NCBI taxonomy): Eukaryota > Metazoa > Chordata > Aves > Charadriiformes > Glareolidae > Rhinoptilus > Rhinoptilus africanus. The sequence goes on from VXBO01010219.1 coordinate 13,871, forward strand.
GCGGACAGAACCCTGCAAATGCAAAGAATTTTACTGAAATAGGTGGGAAATCCTTATATGACAAAGGTTCAACATTTTGTCACGGTCAGCTTTAGTTGGACCTGCTAAACTTGCCAGACTCTTGACTGATAAAGCACACCATCAGTTGACGAGATTGTGAAAGTCCTGTCTACGTTAGGACTCCAAACATTACAGCTTATCTAATGATAGCAGTCATTTTTACTTCTGTTTGTCTTCTATTATAATTAGTTTAAACTCAATTTACCATAGTGTAGCAAGAAACCCTATTGTCCTGTGAACTATCATTTTTCACTGGTCTGTTCGGGGTTCTTCATTACTTTCAATAGTGTTTGTGCTATTCTGTTAATTTTTAGCAAGTCCTTTAAAAGGCATCTGCACCCAAAATCTGTCAGCATCACAGATTTGCATCTTATTACTATGTAAGCACTCTCCTTTCCTTTTTCTTTGATAAATGACAATACACAGTCTCCATACATTTGCATGTTAATACACTCGGGTACACGTGTCAGCTGTGACATGGGGGAACTGAAAATTATTGAAGTATCACTTATCTACATCCCGTTTACACATTTCATTTCGCATGTTCACACCATGGCAAACGCAAATACGCGTGGGGTGTAGTAACACAGGCATAACCACAGACTAAATTAAACAGGGGTGAAAAACACTAAACATAGTAAACATACCCCCAAATAATGGGTAATAATACCAGTAATTATACACAAAATGGGATTTTTACAACTGTTGTAATAACTTCAGAGTCAGATTGCTTTTCAAAACGAGGTTCAAAACTTGCCATCTGTGCAAAAGGCTTAGTTTTACTTTCTTGATTACTTCTGTGTTCTCAATTCTGAGACCAGCATACAGACCAGGAAATAGATTTTGTTTCATTTTCATATTCAAAGAGCTAAAAATGACAGAAGCATTTTTGTTGTAGTTACTTCAAAAATTCTCATAGTTGGATTTAGATTTATCATTTGCAGGTGAAATGAAAATCAGGGCACATTCTGTACTGAGGGTGCACAACCTTCACAAATTAGAACAAGGCTAAGGAAGTTACTTATTTAAGTCAAATCTATGAAGTCAGACTTTTCCTTCTGCTTTTGGAGTAGGATGTAAAATTCTTACTCTTTTAAGATAAGTGCATATGTTGTAATGGGTTTTTTTCCTCTTTGCGTAGGCCCAGCCTTAGAAAAAAACGTATTTTGGTTAAAAAAGCCATGCTTTTTCTTTAAATATATGGCACAAAGAACACTCTTGAAAGCAACTTTTCATTATTTATAATAATTCTCTGAAACCTGTTTCTGTGAGTGATGTGAGTGAATACCTCCTTCCTGGAGGAGAAAAGAGGAAAAAGCAACTGCAAATACAGGTTTGCATATGATTCAGCTCCCGAAAGGACACACTTCTAATTCACCCACTTTTAGAAAAAAGAAAATTAATAGGGAAAAAAGCCACCTTTTGGCTTTGAGGGTTCCAATGGCAAGTGTAAGTTTGTTCCCTTCTAGACATTCAGTTGATAACTGTTCCTCTGATAGATAGTAGAGAGCACCTAAAAACCCACCGTTAATGCATTTCTGCAAAGACTGCTTTGGGAGCATATACCTAAGAATGAAAAATGTACTTCCCCAGACACTGAATTCTGCCCTGAACGCTGCTCCTGGTGGAAGATGCACTTCTTTGACCCCACCTTCCCTAACAGCCCCCCTGTGTTCTTGATGAGGTACGAAATGCTGCCTCATACAACAATCCCAGAGTGAAAATTTGAAAAAAAAAACCCAAAGCAACACAGAAGAAAACCCCCGCCAGAACAGGCACTGGTTCAATTGCTGAGCAACTGGAAAGCACTCAGACACTACAATGACTAATGCAGTACAAGGACTTCTATAAAACAGAGAGGAATAAAATCAGATGATGCTCCCCCCTTCTCTGTATCTGTCACTGCCCAATTTCCCTTCCACAGCGCTCCCCAGGGCCTGAGTAAGATGCCGCTTCCCAGCAGCTCTCTGGGATTCTCTTCACGCAGTTACAAGGAGAAGAGAGTGAAGAAGTCGGCTTCGTAGTCTACAGTGATCAGAGATAGTACTCTACCTGACAGATTCTTGGTTTGTGTGATGGGGCTGTGCATGCCGGATCCACAGCGGCAATAAAACCCAGATTACAAAAAGATATAGTGGTATTGCTGTATTGCTTACCTATATTGGTAGCACATGCACAAATCAAGCACACATCCATATCTTTCAAATTGAGTTATTCTGGCTTTGTTCGTTTCAGTAGTTTCTGATAGGTTTCCTGCAAGTAGAGAAATAGTAAGTAACTTTTAAATTTTGTCTTTAATGAAGCTGATTGCCTTGTGTGAACAGCAACACCCACACTGATCTCCACACTGCCTATGGCTCAATTAAATGTTCCAAGCCTGTGAACCCTCTCATCCGTGTGGCTCAGCGCAGGTTTGTTTGGATCTGATCTGGAGATGGAGTAAATTCGTTTCTTGCCAAGTTAGTTGAGTCACAACTGAGCAGCGGCATGGGATTTCCTTTTAAGGAACCAGCGCCTTTCTCCTATTACAGGATAAAAGCTAGCATGCAGCCAACAGTTAAGTAGCTGGAAAAAGCAGGCAGGCAAGTAAGTGCAAGCAGTTGTCTTAACTGTAGATCTTCTTGAAAATAAATTTTGAAATACATTCCACTGATGGGAAGAGTCTTGGTGTAAATGGTAGTACAGGGAACCACAAATTTACTGTCACTCTGTGACCCTCTAAGCAAAATGGAACCACTTTTTGCTTAGTGTCGGAGTAAACAGGTAACGCGCGCTAGCACCTTCCAGTGGGGAAAAGAGTCAGTAAGAAAACTCTGAGGTTCTCCTTCCTTAACAAAATCTGCTAAAAGAATGAAACAAAGCAAAGTTAATAATAGTGCAACGTGAGTTGAAGGAGAACCTTGACATGTAGACACTGCAAACTCCAGCCTGCAGTGTTTGGCATTGGCCCTACAGTCAAAACTCCTGGTGACTGCAGTGCAGATGCTTCCTCTGGAGGCCATCAGCCTAGGTCTCCCTTGAGTTACACTGTATTTCCTAATAAAATTTTGCTTGTATAGGTTGTGGTTTGTTTTGTTGTGTTTTCCTCCAAGGCTGTTTGAACTTCAGAGTGGTATATCCTCCAAATTTAACTGGTGCCTAAACACAATGATATGTCACTTCATGCAGGTTTTGGTTATACTGTTATACAAATTGAATGTATTTATAGTCATCATAACGAGGAGCTAAAGTTGTGCCTTTCCAGGTCTACCTATTACCAGGAAAAAAGATTATTACTCCCTCTGAAAAAGTATTTTAAAATCTCTTGGGAGTAGGGCAGTCTACTGACTTGAAAACCTCCTGTAGCAGGTTTTGGAGGGACCGGTGTTTGTTTGTTTTGTTTTGTTTTGCTTTTTTCTTTTGAATAATCTAAGCAAAATCACCTCAGCTTTCTGACATTAGTCAAACATGGGAAACAGCCCACTTCCCTCATATACATAAACAAGTATTTCTGCTTTCTGCCTTGGAGTTTCCAAACATTTAAAGGGACTCAGAAATTGACCTATAAAAGTTCGCAGCCCAGGACCCTGTGAATACCTTCTCCAGGATTTCATCCTGTGCAGTGTTCGGAACCGCGTAATAACTTGAGTGGACCTGGCACCAGTTTCTGGAAGTAAGTTTGTTGTTTCATATAGATATTTTCACACATGTACGTATATTAGAATGTTTTTCAGATGTTTCAAGATATTTGTGGACACCTAGATGGAAAGTGAATGAGGGTTTTTCTGATGAGGATTTTTCAAGTTAAGGTTTCTAGCATTAAATATATACTGATTAATGATACCTGACTTTAAATGCGATGAACTATAACTCTGTCAAGGTGCTTTTGTTTTGCATTATTACGGACAGTTAACCTTCCTGAACTTGTTTGGCAGCACTTATTTCTCTGTCAAAGTCAGGAAGCTTCAAAAGTTAATGTTTATATAAATCCATTTCAGTCAGTAATTTCTTATCCTGTTTTTTGCTTTATTATTATTTAATCAGTTTGTGTAATTTAATCAGCCTTAGTGTGACAGGATGTGAGTGTGATACAGCTAGAAAATAAAAAGACAAAAGACAACAGAACAGGGTAACTAAATTTCCTCACTGGAGAGCTCAACCTTAATAATATTTTTGAAATTTTTTTTTTTTTGCATTTTTATCTATGATTACGATACAATTACTAGGCTACTTGAATACAATATGAAAATTAAGGTCATAAAACTGAACCAAGTTTATCTTGTACATTTTCCAAACTGCCTATTGTATTCACATCAGTCACCAGGGACTTGAAAAGCAAGAACCTTTAATACACACACAAGCATATGAACAAGAACCTTTTATGAACTGCTTCTAAAACTCTTTAAATTGCTTACAGTAAATTCAAAGTGAAACAATTCCATTGGTTTGTAGCTATTTTTTCCACTTGGTATTCTCATCTTGGTATTAGACGGTGAAGCAAAGGCACAGAGTTTAATTTTTGTTTCTATTCAGTTTTACTTCTGGTTGGTAGTACAAAGTAATAGCAACTTGTGTTTTGATTCACAGTCCTGAAAAAGGATGAGCAGACTTTAATTTAAAATCAGAAATATTTTAAATATTTCAGTTTGAAATAAAATTACAAAAATATGCATTGTGCTGATTTTTCAAACGTTCTAAGTAATTATTGCTCAAATGAGAGTCAGTATGAGACACTTTGCTTTACAATATTTCTGGAAAAGTAAGTTACTGCAGGAAGCATCTAAATATCAATGTTGGTATCAAATGTGCACACTGGCAGAACTCTTAACATCAAAACATTTTAGGTTAAAAATAAATTAATAAGTATCTTTAGCATGGCTGTTTTGCTTTTGAATCTTTTGGCCAATTTAATTTAAAACTAGCAGAAGTACAGGGGTTTCACAAAGAAGTGGATTTCCCTGTCTGGATTCAAAAAGGTCCCCTGCTAGGTACCTGTGCAAACCACCTAAGAGGCGCTTCTGATAAAGAGAGAGGTCTGTCCCCCTGGCCATCACTTGGGTAACACTGTTTTAATTAAGTAATTGTGAGGTCAGACTCCACGTAATTTTAATTAAGTGGTAACTTTCACTCTTCCTGTGGAACTACATTAATAAAAACGACATCAACCCCATGTCAGTTGCTTTTCTTTTTCTGCTCCTATATTTTTGAACTCCAGTCACATCGGTTAGATCTTTTCTTTGTAATTAAAACAATAAATTGAATTCAGCTGTTTTCATTTCCTATTTCCAAAAAAAAAATACGGCACCCAGCAACTATTCTGTTTAAAAATATTGGTTCCTCATTCTGCTTTCTGTGGCGTAATGGAAATAAACCACATATTGGAGCTCTCAGAAAGAGCATTTCAGGATCCAGAAATAGCTTCCACAAACTCCTCTTCTTGGAGGAGGAATGTTTTTAGATAAGCGCTTCCGGCAAGTGCTCTCCCTCACACCCAGGCAAACATGCAAAATAAAGCGTGAACGTTCTCCCTTAGGCAAAGGGATGAGTCTCACTAGCCATCCCGCTTCCTGGCCTGCGTTCCTCTGCGGTTATAAAACACATCGCTGATGTGGTTGCATGGGAGGCAGGAACAATAGTTAAATAGGTTTGATCCTCGCAGGGAATAGCGTCAAAACATGTCATTTCCACGGTAAATTTCATGTGAAGAAGTAAACTAATTAGAAGTGTTTACCTAATTGCTTGAAAGAGTACAACTAGTTCTCATCCACAGAAATGAAGAAAAACTCGTTTTCATTGTTTTTTGCTAAATGCCCTCTCCAGTGCTGAGCCCTATTGAACCTGGCATCCCTGGGACCAGAGGAGCCACAGGAACGCCCCGCAGCTCCGGTGCTGTCTCTGACACAGCTCGACCTGGGGAGCAAACCTGGTCCTCTGAGGTGAGCTGTGTGAGCCCATCCCTCATGGTTTAGAGTGTCTTCTGCTTCCCTCTGCTGCTACACGACCGAGTCAGCCATCAGTGGAAATCCTAGAGCTACCAGCAAACCCACCTGGAGATATTTTGGGTCAGCAGAAATCATCAAAATGGGGAGCCAGTCTGTGTAGAAGAGGTTCTGCAGCAGGCAACAGAAAGAAATATTCTACTGATCTATGAGTGGGCTACCATTCAGTAAATGGCAGAGGAAGCAAGCTGAAAAGATTGCAAGGGAGGCTGTTTTTACTTGGAACTGCCACTTTGCTGCTTTGCTTCCCCCTAAAAGTGAAACTGACATATTATGCCACACAGGCAGCTTGTGGAGTTCAATATTTGGCTAGCAGCTGCAGTAACACCAGCAGGAGCAGATTGTCACGAGAGCGGTGGGTGAGAAACAGCTACCGAAACCTTTAGCATCTGCATTTCTTGGTTTGTTACATGAGCTAGTGCTGCAAAAGTATTCTGGCAAAGGCTGGTTTGGTTTTTTTTTTCCTATTCCCTATAAAATGTTAGTGGGATAAAGAACAATATTTTATAATAGTTTTAAGAATTTTAAATATAAAGAGATAATTGAAACACTAGCACAGCTACATTCATTTTTTCCGATGTGTGCTTTTGTATCTCTGTGACATTTTTCCCACACTTTTCTAATTTGTATTCCCCGCCCTGCTTCTCTGAAAAGCAAGGAGCTAAAAAGTAGTATCTAGTCCCCAGAATTCCTACTCTTAAGGGAACGCTGTCTTTGTGTTGGAAATAATCTTTGTAGTGGCAGTGGTGGACACCTGACATAATGAAACACAGTCAGGGCTTTCACCAGTGGCAGGTTAATGAGAGAAAATCCCACAACATTGCTAAGTAAACACAAGGTCTCCTTCCTCAACATAGAGTCATAAAAGGATACAGTCTTTCAGGTTCAAAAGAGGGGAGCTGGACATCAAGATTTACTCTTGTGCAACCCAAATGTGCCCATTGTCCCTCTGGTAGCATGACGTGCCACCAGCTTTAATGCAGCCCATACATTCTAATGCCAATAAGGAATAAACTTTGATTTTGAGTGTTAGTAAATAGTTTGCTTTCTTGCTCCACTTCAAGTCTCAAAGGATTCAGCTAGAAGACCATTAGTTTTCCTCTGTGTGTCAGTTAAGGCTTTCTGATCCCAAAGAAGAAATCTTTTTCCTTTGAGGTCTTTCATGTGTTACCCATGGGGTGGAAACATATTGGATCCTACAGGCCTGTCAAGCACTGTAAGGACCAGGGTCTGAAAGATGACCAAGAAGAGTAAGTATTTGTTTTTAAATAGCAAGTGATTAAACACTAGAACAAACTCACAGAACTGTGCAATGGAAATACCATGTCTCAGTTTTCTGGTGAAGTCTGTGGGCTCTTCTGAAAATTGTCATTTCCCTTGAAGGAGGAAGAACATACTAATACAAGGAGGTCAGACTCTGTGTTATCAGCAACCCCTCTTGGTCCTAAACTCTCTGACTTCAGGATGGCAAGCCTGCAAGGACACCTCTGAGATGGAAGAGATAAGGACAAAGCTTTGTTTCCACAGCAGGGACTACTAGGGCATATTTAGTTAGAAGAATTCCAATGTATCTATTCGCTTTTCTGTTTTATAAAGGCTGGATGAAAGTCCCTGCAGTGAGGCTGGACAAAAGAGAGGGAAGTTGTCCGGGTGAGTGGCCAGGGAGAGAGCCTGCAGAGAAATCCGTGTACATGCCAGGGAACAGTGAAGGGAAATGATCCAGCAGCTCAGAATCCCACTGCAACGTGGTGGGGGCTGTTCTTACAGCTTGTATGACGGAGGAAAGGCCATGGAGCTAACAGGAGGAGGGAGAACACATCTGCAGAGAAAGGGACATACCACAAAGGAAATCTTTCTCAAGTGAAAACGGCAGGGTTCTCTCTTTACAGGAGTCTAATGTAGACAAAATAACCCAAACAAATCCTATGAACAAAACAAACAAACAGACAGAAACAGGAAAAAAAAAAAGCAGAAATAAGCTTGGGGAATTTGGGCTTGCAGAGCCACAACATGCTTATAGCCCTCATAAGGTAAGGAAAATGTTTGCAGACCTGAGAACATGTGGATCTTGATATTTTCTAGTCCAGCTCCCTGTGGGATACAAATGAGTCACTTCATTCTTCTGTACCACAGGCACAAAGGCAGTTCTCAAAAACACAAACTTTGGAACAAAGGATAAAACCCCATAAAGTCAAGAATTTCATTACATGAATGCAAACAATGCACCTTTTTATATTTGTGTGCCTGTGATTTGGCAAAAACAATTCAAGTAGTTTACTAATTAATAGCTTTGTTCTTGCCCAGGGAAGACAAAGGCAAGAGGAAAATAATAAGAGATTTTACTGAAATCTGAAAAGGAGTGAAAACGGATGTTTCAGTCAAGTTCTCGCATATCAGCTCTTTCTTCGAAATCTGGGTCAGTGAAGAAAATGCCGTGCACATAAGCACGGTTAACTTTTGTGCTCCGTGTTTCAGTCAGGGGAGTGAGGATTTTGATAATTTCCTGTATTTTCCTCACAATGTCTCAACAGCTGTTCAGCAATTTCTGACCAAATTGCCCTTTTCTATGTAAACCTGTAGGGCTGGGGAGGGAAAAGAAGGGTAATGGGATTCTGTGATATCCATCTCCTTGGCTATTAGTTAAACCCTCTTTTCACAAACACTTCTTACCATAAATTACCAAAATAAAAGTCTTAGAAGCCATCTGCGTACGATGCATATTTAACTCTGCAAGCTGAAACAAATGTTCATTCTTTATTTGTATTTCGAAACTGAAAATTAAGAAGAAAAACTATTCAGAATAGGCAGCTGCCACGTTCTTCCTGGGCCAGCCTCAGATGGTGTAGCATTAGATTAGCCTCCCCCTCATCACCCTCCTGTTAAGTAAGAAGCTGTTAAGGAGCCTGTGCCTGTTCTTCCGAGATGCTCTACATACCATGGGAAAAGCCAGATCTTTTCAAATCAGCTCTTCTTCACTTTGAATCCATACATCATTGCTTAAAGAAGACTAGAACAAGATCCTGACACTGCTTCAAGGGAGAACTCGCAACTGACATTAATAATAAAGGATGAGGAAACCTTGTTTTTATTAACAACCTGACAAACACATTTCCAAATGAATATTTTCTAGGCTGTCTTACTTACCTCTGATTTATTGCACGTTTTCTTTGAAAGTACATAACATACGTTACTTAAGTCACAAAGAAGGTGGTGAAAATACTGGATAATACACTTGTGGCGTGAATTATGAAGTAGAGTTTTACAGTCAGTGCTCAGAAATATTCTGCAGCAGGAACTCTTTCCTGCAGAGATATTCTGAGTCTCTAGATGTGTTCCTAAGTGCGTACTTAAAACAAATCTTTGAGGAAGCCTTTCTGAATGCTGACACAAACAAGCCATAAGGTGGGGGGCTTTTTTCTCTTTTTTTCACTTTGGTTAATTTAAAAAAAAAGAGAATAAATAATCAAAACTCATGCATATTTCGATCTAGACACAGGCTGCAGATGTGTAGTGTTCTATACCTAATCAAAACTGTATTTCCAGACACATGGAAGAGAACCGTCTGCCCTGGTGATACTGAGAGATGAGCATTCAGAACCACTGTCTTACCCTACGAAATATATCAACATTCGTCACTGGCTAAAGCAACTCTTTCCTTATCCATGGAGACAGTTTAAGATTGGAAAAAGCATAAGTAACTTCCAAGAAGCAGAGTGGTTGCAGGTTAGAAGCAAGGTAAGATGGAGCAAGACATTTGTCCTCAAGTGGTGTGACTCTTGATGCAGCCTGCAAACACGGGTGCCCTGCTGAGCCCGTCACATTTTGTGTAATGGGATGCGTCACTGACAGGTAGAGATGATCGCCGGAATCAAGCCCCTAATCCCACTAGCTCGTCTATAGTTAAACACTGGGGACCTCACATGGATCAAGATCCAGAAGGACCCGGCAGGTTTTCACCACGTTACAGGGGTAGCGATGTTTGTCTTGTGAACAGCACAGCGGCGGCTGCCAGGGAAGCGTGACCAAACCCGCACAGAGAAGAGCGGGGTGAGTGTGGACAATCTGGCAGACGTGCAGCATGACGGCAAATGTACAAAGGCACCGGTCTGCCCCGCTGTGCACAAGGGGCCACCCCTCAACAGCTGCACAGTTGCCAGCAGCGGCGGCTCCTGGGCACGTCGCTCCTGGGGGCTGCCAGCCACCGCTCACCCTGAGGTGAAGAGTTGCTTTGGGCCGCTGTTTTCTTGGGGTTATACCCTTGATCAGTACCAGTTTCTAAGAAAACATTTTCTCCCTGTGTCTCCTTATTGCTACCTCCATAAACACAGTTGTTTCTATATTGTGTAGTACACAGGGAATACAGGTCTGGGCGCTCTGCTTGGTGTGTGTGTGTATGTAATAATCTCACTGTTCCAGGAGAGAGATCAGCGCTCACACCAAACGTCTCTTGCTACAGATTCACTAACTCATCCCAATGAAATCTGTCTTACAATAATGTCACAACTTAACTTGATGTAGCGCAAGTGCTGTTTGGACATTGTGATGCTCTGACGCAGTGCATGACTTACTTCCGTTACACATACAATGCTGCCACTGCGGAGTTCAACCCACATGCTCTCTTCCCTGCAGGACTTTCTTTTTTCCCCCCTCACGCTGACAACAGGTAATTGGTGTTTTTCAGAGCTTGTCAGTGCTGCTCCGAGAGCAGACACAAGGAAAATGGTACATAACCCGCCAAGAAGATTTCAAGGCGGAGCTTACCAAGTCCTAAGCAGTAGCTGTAATAGATGCCATCTTCTTTATTTTCCATCTTTTTATTTGGAGTTGCCCTAACACAGTTGCATGTCTCACTTGGTATCCCCTAGGATCTAGACTAAATAGAAATGCTTTCGCCAGACATTAAAAATAAAACTGTGGAGATGACCATACAGCATCAAAAAATGAGAATGAAACTCAAAGGCAAAACTATGCCTCTTGAAAGCCAGTAATTTTCTTCTTTGTTTTTTTTTTCCTCCTGTTGCTGTCTCAAGACATGACTGAAAACCAGGGAAGCAAATGTCAGAGCTTGCAAGCAGCAAAATTATGCCTCAGTGGCTTAAAACAAAATCCTTTTATTTGACTGATAATATCACCTGTGGGGAAGGAGAGGAGGAGAGAGAGTATCTATGATACGTTATGAGAGAGTATCTGGCAGTCGCATAATCACCATGTGGCATATGTTACCCAAGACAGCCATGTACTTACTGTTCTGGGCTGTCTAACTCACCTACTGTGTGCTTCCCCAGGCTGTTCCTGCCCTGCCTTCTAGTCCTGCGCCTTCAGTAAAGTGCACTGTCTTGGACCGAGGCAATTTCACCTTCAGCATAATCTCTACCACTCCAGAACTTGTCCTAGAGCAAGCTAATGTGAATTTCCTGATGGAACCACAGAAGGTGCAGTCAAGTTACCGTCAGAGCTTAGGAATGGAAGACAGTTTGACAATAAATATTACAAAAGTGGGTGTAAGGTAAAGGCACATTTTGCAAATACTTCTCACATCACCACTGTAGCACGTTGCCTTTCCTGTTAGGCAAGTTTAAAGGAAAAGATTCTCCATTTAATGAGGTGTTTTCCCTCAAACCATTTTTCTGTGCATTCTTCACCCTCTCCCCATGTTAAAATTATTGCAATTAAAATGCACATTGCAAAATTACTTCTGTTAATTGGTCCCCTCCCACACCTCTACCTCTGTAGGGCAAGCCTTAAAGCCTTCTGTAAGAAGGAAAGATTGCAATTACAGCAGAAGGGTATTATCATAGAATCACAGCATGGTTCGGGTTGGAAGGGAGCTTTAAAGATCATCCGGTTCCAACCCCCCTGCCATGGGCAGGGACACCAACCACTAGACCAGGTTGCTCAAAGCCCCATCCAGCCTGGCCTTGAACACTTCCAGGGATGGGGCTTCCACAACTTCTCTGGGCAACCTGTTCCAGTGTCTCACCACCCTCACAGTAAAGAATTTCTGCCTGATATCCAATCTAGATCTCCCCTCTCTCAGTTTAAAACCATTACCCCTCATCCTATTGCTACGCTCCTTCACAAAGAATCCCTCCCCATCTTTCCTGTGGGCCCACTTTAACTGCTGGAATGCTGCTATAAGGTCTCCCTGGAGCCTTCTCCTCTCCAGGCTGAACAACCCAACTCTCTCAGCCTGTCCTCACAGCAGAGGTGTTCCAGCCCTCTGAGCATCTTCATGGCCCTCTGCTGAACCCACTCCAACAGGTCCATGTCCTTCCTGTACTGAGGGCCCCACAGCTGGACGCAGTACTCCAGGTGGGGGTCTCACAAAAGCAGAGTAGAGGAGGCAGAATCACCTCCCTCCATTTGCTGGCCACGCTTCTTGTGATGCAGCCCAGGATGCAGTTGGCTTTCTGATCTGCAAGCGCGCATTGGTGGCTCGTGTTGAGCTTCTCATCCACCAGCACCCCAAAGTCCTTCTCCTCAGGGCTGCTCTCAAGCCATTCTCCCCCCAGCCTGTATTTGTGCATGGGATTGCTGTGACCCAGGTGCAGGACCTTGCACTCATCAGCTGTTCAACGCTGAGGGATAGCTCAAAGATTATTCATGAATGGCTCATCAGTTCAAGTTGTCTTGAGTATTAAATCTGGCATGATGGACTAAGATGAAAGAAGACTCTCCTAGTAACTACGATCCGTACCATAAAGACTGTGGCTACAAAGACTTTGAATTGTCTTCAACAAAAATTAATTTTGTCTGTCCAGCTCTAAAATCTTACTGCTTGTGGGATCAGTCCACCAAAACAGGTGTTAACCGCTGTTCTGGAGATAAACAAATAGCTTTTATCTCCAGCATTCCCTGTATTTCCCTATATACATTCCCTGTATTTTTCACAGAATGTGACGCTCAAACAATTTTAAGAAAGTTCTTGCCTAAAATTTCCTCTGGAATTGTTCCTGTTTCTCCAGAGACTGGTTGCTCTGGAAAAACATACTCCTTTCATATACCTATCTTTTTCTCTGTAAAGCAACAAGCAATTCTGAGTCATAGCAAGTGTTGTGCTGTAAAGGTATGCAACTTGCAGCAGAGCTAACGGTTAGCAGCCTAACACTGAGGTTTAGTTAAGCAGGTGTAATTTTATGAAATAATTATTGCTAAAGAATCTGCCGCCTGGGCAACACAGTGCCCTTTCTACATTTGGTGCAACTGGAACATTTGGAAAAGCTGTCACAGCTTCAAAGTTCAGAGCTTTAAAAGTTTAAAGATAATGAAGCTTTGGATTTTTGAAGTTGTGACAATACTTCAAATTTTCACTTGGGCCAGTTTTGGAAATCTGAGCTGTGCTACAAACTTGTATCTTTAATTACTGTAACCTTTATATTTTTATTCTAGTGGTTATTAACCTCAGTTTTTACATTTCACCCTTTGGATCGGTGCCTCCCTGTATTTAGGATATTTAATTTGGAGAGTTACAGCTTCTTCATTGCATAGGTAACCGAAGGGAGAAGGTAAATCGTTCCTTGCCCACATGCTTTTTCCAAATGTAACTTGAAATTTAAAAAATAGAGTCAAAGGCTTTTATTTCCCATTCTACTGTTTTAGTTAGGGTTTCCTTAGCTGAAAAACAAATTTTGGAAGGCTAGTAAATTACAAGAAGGGCCTCAGTGTCTCTCTTCCCCCCACCCTGGCAACTCCCAAAGCTGTTCTTTTGATGTAAGGGTTCAAAATAGCCATTTATCTTGTGAAATGCCATTTTAACAGGGCTGGGGAAAAGGTTTTGGAGTTTTTCTTTTTTGGTGGTTGTTTTGTTTTAAAGGGAAATAAAACCTTATTTAGGAAAAAATACTTTATTTTTCAAAAACATGTTTAGACAGATTGCAACAAGAACAAAGTACAGTACAAAAATGACTCACACAGCCTGCAGTAGTTAATAAAACACTAATCAAATACCTAACTTTTTGTCAAAGTCCTTTTGGGTCCAATATACATTTTTCATATTACAGAGGTAATGCCCATTTTACAGTGGCATCAGATAAGGTTTTTAAGACCATTATAACACAGTCACTAGCTTTTGACATAGTTTTATTTTTACTCCAGACACGCCAAGTATAGTCTGAAGTCAAGTATAAATTTCTTCCTTTGTGTCATGAATTCAGCATTAACTTCACCAGGTTTGCCTGGAATCTACCAAAAGCCTTTCTTGAGTAAATATTTATATCCCAGTAGGAACTTTTTTTACCTGTCAATCCAACCAATGCCCATACACCATTATCCCCCCTTTCAAAAGGGAAAAGCTGCACAAGATGCGATGGCATAACTAACTATACTTTTCTCCCTCAAAAACTACAGCTTTTTTTTGCCGCCTTTCACAATTAATTGTGAACTGTCGTGTGTGGCATGCCAAACAAACCTGAGAAGAATATGTATGATAAGTCAAGAACTGTCAAGGAGGTTTCTCCTCCCATGTCTATCTCTGCAGAGGAAGGTAAAACAAGTCAGTATAGGCTGTGATCTCTTCTGCATTACTTTAACATCAAGGAAAATTAAGGCAGATATTTTTTTCTTCTTATGAAACTGTAATTTCGTCAACGTAAGCAGGAGTGAAGCATTTCACAAATTCTGTACACATGCAACATATAAACAAAAAAGTTATCATCACACCTTTACTTTTATTTCCATGCCAATATTGTCTCTGCAATTACCTCAAGAATCTAATGTTTCTGTTGTGATCATTTATTTTGCACTGCAAAGCTCGTTTTAGTCAATCTTGTTTTTCCGTCTCTATCTAAACCTTTCAGAAAAATCTTAGAGTGGAGTCTGCAGACACACAAAACTGGAGCACCCGCTGCACTGAGGCTTGGGAGCAGAGGGACAAGAGAGGCACTTGTGTCCCTGGCAGGAGAGTACAGTGCAAAGAGTCCCAAGCCAGCTGAGACTCCAGCCAGGCATTCCACGCGGCACAGAATACTGGCATGGCCTTTATAAACAGCACAGGTCTAAGCAGCACCAAATCAGCTGTCTTGTTTACACGCAGCAAGCTTGGGTACCTCTGCACTGGAATCATCACTGGTTTCCAGAATAAGCACAGGGAAAGGCAGGGTTTATCAGATCTTTGAAGCGGTTTTTGTCACCCTATTTTATGAAGTATGCAGATGTTTCTTATCTTATAGTTTTGCTAAGGTTGGAAAATCCAACGCCAACACACGTCATTAAGACTTTCTCCCCGCCCATGTGCTCTTCCTCAGGGGTCTTTGTTTCAATTTTAAACATGATCTGGAAGAAGCTTCTCAGGTGTCGGAGAAACTCAATTCTGAGGAAGAGAAAACAACAGCGTTTAAGAAACAAAACAGAAGATCCATTAGCACTACGTACTAAGGCTAATTCCAGCAACAACAACAGTGAACAGGACATGAAAATGCCGACGTTCTTCCCGCTTGGGTTGTGGAAGTGGCTAGTGCCCCCTACCGAAACCAACGCACTCTCTGTATGAGCTGAGGGAGGAGGAATGCAACGGTGAGGGCAGCAGAAAGAAAGAGGGGATGTAGCCAGGGAAATGTCACTTACTCATCATACTGAGTACCACCAACCTGTGGTACTCCTCTACACCCTCCCAATGTTTAAAGCGTAATAAAAGATAAACCAAACTAGCCAAGAGGCTGGCCTTGGGTGCGTACTTTAAAACCAGAAATATCAGATCCTAAAGCACACGTTTGATTTGTATCCCTAACTTGTCCACTTCTTAGTTAAATGTTTCATTAGAATGACATTCAGACTCAGAATTTTTCCTGTTTTCTCTCCTGATTTTCAGAAAAAAAGAGTAGTTTTCTTGTCATCATTTTAGAGTGAGAGGCACAAAGAGATTAAAGAGCCACAGTGCTCCTAAACACACACTGACTGAAGGGCGAATGACAGGAAAAACTACCGAAAAGCATATAAAAAAAGAACAAAATGAAAAACAGCCAAGAAAACATTCCTGCTGGTGTCCCCACAACAAGGAACAAGCAATTACACCAAAAGGCTACAAATATAAAATTGATAATTGCTGCTGACAGAAGTCTGGTTTCTTCCAGTCATGGCCACAAACAAGTCTGCAGTCTTGAACTAAGGTTTAATCTCCTGCAGCAGTTGGTATGTGCTCTTCTTAGGTTAAGTTTAACCTTTAAAGAAAGGGAATATGCACATTTGTTTGACTACCGATCTGCAAAAAGCCTCTGATCTGCAAGCTGAGAGCGTAATTGCAAGCTAATCACACTTACATCATTACACCAAATCAAGATAAAGTACCCACAAAATGGGAAGCAGGTGACCTAGAGGGTAGGACTGTCCCCACTGCAACACAATGAGGCCTCTGAAAGCCTCCTGGCAGCTCCTGTTCACAGAAACTGTGAATAAGCACAAGGAGAGTTGCAGAAGCAAGAATTGCCTTATCCGCTTCAGCTGGGCATTGCTGCTGCTCCTGCGCTGCAGTACGTGCACGGGGGGAGGAGGGAAACAGCAAGAGGCAGACAGAGAGAGGCTGCTGTTACCTACACACTGGTTTGCGCTTAGCAAGGTCCGAGAGTTCTTCCGCAAGGTGAATGTGGGCAGATGGGTCCCCGTGCTCTGTACACCTTTCTACCTCACCTTCCTAGGCTGGTAACTGGCCTCAGCACTGACACCAGCTCTCTCATCTCTCAAATGTATTGACAGTTGAAAGAAAGAACGGAAAAGCACCTTTTCTTCCACGGCTCCCCAGCTGCAAGGTTTTTGGTTGCTGCTAAATAGGCAAATGGGCATATGTTGGCACAAATGCTTCAGTAAGGCTGACAGACAACAAGCTCTCTACCTCCTCCTTAGCTGGGTCCTTTCCTAGAGCCCTGGCAATGTGACAAGAAAGTATCCCAGCCCAAAACAGCAGGAGCAGTGTGCTGAACTGTAAGGAGGACATGGAATAAACTCTGCAAATGCCAGAGGTAGCGTGGAGCCCAAGGCTTGGGGAAAAACCCTGAAAGCTGATCAGCAAACCCTGCAACATGTTGGTGGGACCAGTTCAGTCTGCACCCCTCTTGCACATATTTTGGGCTGCCGTGTTTCTCTACCTCTTTACCCCTCTGAATAAAGGCAGAGTGAGAAAAAGCAAGAGGGCTTTCCCAGGTACACGGGAAAGCTCACAGGAGCGGGAGCAAAGGGGAGGCTGCGTTGGGATGCTGAGAGAATTTAGGAGCAGTAGAAGCACAAGCGGTAAGAGCCCTGGAAATAGGAGAAAAAGGACGGTAAAAGCAGGGGTATGCGACAGAAATGCAGCAGAAAGTGGGTTTGTATTAGCCTGTGGCTGATACGGGTTGCATGTGGGAAGGTTTGCACCTCTAACAGCAGAGGCTGCACGAAACATCCACGTACAGACTGGGGGACTGAGGGAGGGGGTGAGAGCTACAGAGAAGTTTTATTTTGCTGGCAATTTAGTCTGTATGTTTAGGCAAGAACAAGGCAGAGATGAACACTTTTCCTTAGCCCCAGGTACAGCTACATGAGCCACACAGGAGGTTTTCCTCAGGGCCAGCTGCTTTCAAATAAGAAACCATTGTATTACCAAGGGGAGGGGGGGACGTTGAAAAAGTCTCTGTCTGAGTGCTGTCTTTTCCCAGAAGCCTGCTAAGCAACACCAAAACATACACAACCACTTCGCATGTCTTAGCTTGTCAGGGCCACAGATCAGTGTGAGAGAAGACCTGTGCCCCAGAATGCCTTCTCAGTTCGACTGCCTCGAGAACAGGGCAGGGGACAGCCTGGCAGTGCCAGTGGCCCTGGTATTGCTCCCCCGCATCCTGCTGGGGACAGCCAGCCCAAACCTGCAGCTGCTGGCCACCACCACTCTCCTTCACGTACCCCTGGCTCCTGCCAGCTCACCTGCGGGCAGGCTAGCCTGTTCTGCATGACTGATCTCTGCCAACAAGGTGACAACGTTTAACCCTGAATGTGATTTTAAGCTCTGTCTAGACAGAGAGGGGTTACTTCTGTGAAATCTGGAGCATCAGACGGGGAGGAAGGAATCCAGATGGCCACATGTCAAGTGGTCCTCTGGGGACTGGCGTCCCCAGTGCCACTCAGGATAGCCCTGCTCACGGTGTTGCCCACCCCATGCCATTAGCAGGAGCAAAGGATGTCTCCCATGGAAATACACAGATCTGAGACACACTGCCTTATTCTGATGGATGTATTCCAAAGCACCATGTCCTCACACGGTGCTCTCGTCCACCAGCTGAACTGTCACATTCATGCTATACTGTGCTAGACAGGGAAGCCACTCTAGCGTAACATGGTTTATAAATAGCCTCGGGTTCTGCAGGGTGAAAGCGTTAAATATAGAGATGTCACAGCCCCAAGAGAGAAAAAAAGGGGCAATGAAGTGGAACACGGCAGTACTGCAATTTGCTTCAAAAGCCTGTGCATCTGATGAGTTGCCTGGGAGCCAAGTATCCCAGCCCTTTATACACTGCCTTAGTGAGGGCACAGGGGTGCTGCACAGAGAGCTGTGTGATCTCTGAATAGATCCTCATAGGACTGATGAGTCATGGATTCTCACAGAATCACAGATTTTATGATCTCATGTGACACACACTGCTTCAGGATGTCTGCATCCCTGCCGCGCACTCCTAGCTCGGAAGAAGTGACAATCCACCCATTTGAAATTAGCCTGCTTACAAAATAAACTAGTGCGCTTGTGTAATTTTCATAGCATCAAAAAAACCCCAAAAAACAAAACCAACCCAGAAAAAGACTGGACAATGACAAGTGATTGGTTTGTTTCACATGCTTAACTGTACACTTCAAATGCTGATATCTGCTTTTTGTAGTTTATTCTTTGTAAGCCTTTCACATGGATACTTACTTTACAGGGGATTTACTTTACCCCTGTGAAATGGAAGGCTTCCCTGTCTTCCCCTCAAAAATCTGATGAATGTTGTTTCCAAGATATCAGGGGTTGAGAATACCAGTTAGGCAATTTCTAGCTCTCATGTGATGGCACCACCATTCTTCAGTTATCACAGTACTGTACCTTTCACGTATACAGCACCGGTACCATGATAACCGAAAAAGGACAGTTCATATTCTTATTATTTGATGCCATTGTCAGATAAAAAACCCTCCCTCCATTTGATTAAAGGAAAACTGGTCAGTCTCCAGGAATAACTGTGATCTAGTCAATCACTTGTAAGTCTGATAGAGTGAAAGAAAAAAATTTGATACTGGATGCCCTTCCCCTAACCTGTGTGTTGCAACTAGGAATGTATCAAATTTAGTCTTTTTCTATCCTCTCAACCACTACCAGCTGCAGATAAAGCTTTAATAAATATTGAGACTGAAGGACTAGACAGAAATCTGCTGCCTCAGAGGGCTAAAGGTCTGGGGTTGCGCATAGCTCCATGAATTGAACTCTTATGCTATCTCCTACGGACAATCACAGCTTTAGATCTGGCTAGCCATTTGAAACATGCCATTTAATGCCACAGCTATGGAGAGATCACCATGAAAAGACAGTAGTGTATGCCAGGCAACAAAAAGCAAACCGATGTACACATACAATCCAAACCAAGAACCAACAGTAAGCCCCATCTCTGCAATTCTAATGGGTAGAAGTAAACACTAGGTAACTTACACCACCTGTCTCCTTTGAAGACGGGTACAAGTCGTTCTATTCATAGCCACAGGCAAAGTCTTCCATATACAAAAAATAGCTGTGCAATAAACCCAGAGAATTAAACAAGACCGTGTAATTAAACTGAACAAAACAACTTACGTATATGGAGACAGAGGTCCTAACAGGACTTTGGAAACATCCCGTTGTCCAAGGGTCATGAGGAGCAGAGCGAGGCTCTGATTTGTTGAATCTACACAGCCTCCCTGCAAACCAAAATGTTTTAATAATTAATCTCTGTACAAACCAGAAATTGGGATGGGAGGAGAGTAATAAACGAGAAAGATACACTTAAAAGGCTGAATTACCGCTAACAATTTGCAAGGGCCAAAAAGATAAAAATCTAGGTTTTGTAACAATGACAAATTAATTTCACATGGCAGGCTGGGAAAGGAACAGAACTGAAACAAAACCCAGTAACAAGGTCACATTAAAGATCCCTCCCATCTCTCCCAACCTGTTCTCTTCTAACATCACAGAATATAAACTCTGAAGAATTTCTTTGCAGTAAATTGAAAATAGGTATTAAAAGTTCATGTGCATTTGAAGATACCATGAATTGCAGAGCTTCATGATAACTACAAAGTTACATTCAGACAAATAGTTAGCATGTGCAAACCAGCAAGTTAAAAGTCATTTTAGACATCCACCTAAGCCCTTGCTGCTAACCTTTGTAGTTAAAGGTAAAGCACCTTCCCCCTCATATTTAACATGGGAAGATTTTTTTTTTCTTATTGCTATGTGAAAGAGCCATGCATAAAATTATGTAGAACTACACACACTCTGGTCCACATTTGTCTGTAGTAACTCATACATGCATGGTAATCTGTTCTGTATGTGGAAGGTGTTAACTATGATACATACTTAAGTTAGATTTGGAAGGCTTGCTTTATTTACAAAGCTATAAATTAAAAGGGATACTTTCAGTCAAGACTGCTGTAGAGAGAATTTACCAACTATTACTGTGCAATCACAATGAAAATAGAAAAAGTATCTGGCATAACGTTATTTTGGACTGTCCTCATGTTCATCCTGATCCACAGCCACACAAAATCTCTGAACAGTCTCCTGCTGCTAATGCTAAGCCCTCTGGAGAGAACAAAAATAAAAATTAATCCTTTTAAAACCAAATTCTCTAATGACATAAACTGACAGTTACCTTTGTGGGCATGGAGTAAGCTGTCATCATTTTAAGAGCTAACACTATCCAAAAAGGCAAGGGAGGGGCAAAATAAATTTTGGACTACATAGATTAAGAAAACACGCTGATGTGACAACCTCAGCACATTTACTCAGTGAGATGTCAGAAAGGAGGACCTTTCCAAGGAGAGTTACTGAAGATTTAATCCTTGTATTGAAGGTAGTGAAAGCTTAATCCATCCTTAAGATGGCCTTGCTTTGCTGTGACAATTCTTGGCTCCGTTCGTCTCAAAAAAAGCCTCTGCGCTTCATGCAACTCATGATACACCACAATGAAGGAAACATCTTTATTATGTTCACTACCATGACCTAACTCCTAGCAACAGTCTGTTACAGCAGCCCTTGCCCTTTTAACTGCATGAACCTGCCATACCAAAGCGAAGTTCATGCATTCAACCTAATGCCCTCTGTGTGACTGATAAAAATTGTGCTTTGTCTTGAGCAAATGGTGAATTTGCTGCTGCTGCTGAATTTGCTGGTGTGATCTAGAGCCACAGCTCTTCACCAGCTGTATTTACCAATCTGAAACATGTACAAGAAGCAGATAAGAGTTTGGTAACAAGTATTCCCAACACAGGATTTTCTATATTTGTAGCTTGGTTAACAATTCTTTGTCACTTGCATGAACACTTTACATTTTCCAAGCTTGTTTTTGTTTTCCTAAAGCTAGAAACATTGTAGAACATCTATTTTTTTTATAACCAAATCTATACAAAAACTTCAATCAGCATGGAGACAGCCATGTGCTAAACAATACAACAAAACATGATGCATTCATCATGTCCCAGCTGCTTACATAAGCTCTCTTGCCGCAGTGAGACAATTGTCCCCACTATTGTTGTGCATTAGCAATGCGCTGTTATGCCTATTCCCACACAGGCAGTTGCCAGAAGAGGGAAATTAAGTAATTTGCTTGTAATCTAATGATGACAGAACAGTAACTCCTGCCCAATGAAGGACACGCTGCTCCCAAGAAGGCCAACTTTTTTCTCTCAATCCACCTGCCACTTACTCAAGAGTCCAAAATAAAAAACAACTCTCCCACAAGAAATGGGATGGGCAAAGTCAGAGCCAAAGTACTGACATTTGTTCCAAAACAGCTGGCACTTGTTAGCAACCTAGGATGCAACTTCTAGTCCGTATTAATTCTGTTTATGGCAGTTTCTTCATTATTGTTTCCATTGACAACAGAATCAGATCCAGCTGGATGTGATTATTAGAGACACAGATCACTTAAAATTCCGTCCATTTTGAAATGTTGTTATACAAATACCACAGCTGACATGCACATACAAATATCACAACTCTGGGTATTGGATGACAGTGTTTCGAAGAGGTTTACTCTTCTAAGCTTGACCCCGGCTTTGATTTAGTCTGGGTTGTATTTTGGCATACACACACATTTTCTCCCTTACCTGCATGGTACATATTTGCATGCCTCAATAATTTGTTAGGTGAAGTGCAGAGAGGTTTGTTTGTTTGTTTGTT
>VXBO01010219.1:39549-50381 GCA_013400135.1 Rhinoptilus africanus
TCTTCCTTTTTCCTCCAATGTACTTGAAGAAGCCCTTCCTGTTGAGCTTGACATCCCTTGCCAGGCTGAGTTCTAGGGCAGCCTTGGCTTTCCTCGTTTCATCCCTGCATGCTCTGGCGGCATTCTTATAGTCCTCCCAAGGGATTAGGCCATTCTTCCACTTAGTATAAACTTCCTTTTTCCATTTGAGCTTGTTGAGAAGCTCCCTGCTTAGCCAGGCAGGCCTCCTGCATCCCTTGGCCGATTTCTTGCTCTTAGGGATGTTTGGTTTTTTTTTTTTGGNATAAAAATAGCTACTTGTCACTATATAGTTGTAGAAACAGACAGATGTTTCAGTCACTAGTTGTGACCACATTCTCCATGCATGCTGGACTTTCCAATGCAAGGGGTCTGGACTCTACCCAGGAAGAATATTTGTTTGTGGCGTTTCTATGAGGTAAGAACCCTGGGCTAGAAAGGGAAAGTCCTCTAGCAATGTGGCACATATACTGAATAAACAAAGACAAAATATTAATGGAAGACTGGAACAAGTGGGCAAGTTGGCAATTCAGACAAATTGAAATGAAGGGTTTGCAGCAGGGAAATAAAAGGGTAACATGAGCACAGAAAACAATCTACTACAGGCAGGGATGTGATTTATGAGGTTATAGGGTATTTCTATAATTGACTATGCTACCCAATATGGAATCTCATTAATAGTATTTTTAATACTTTGAAAAAGTCTTACCAAGTTATTCCAGTTCAGAGCAATTACTTTTTCTGAAACAGTGAGTACAATTTGTAGATGACTGCCTCCTAAAGGCCAAATGTGTTTTGTCACACTAACAGCTACTTATTTTAACATTTGTGGAAATACACAACAACAGCAGGTATGTTCTTTTTTAAATTAGAAACTCACTATGATGCTAACTGCCAAATCATTTATAAGATGGAAAGCTCATCATCTACTAAGAGTTTCACTACAGATGAAAAACATTTTAATACAGAAAAAAATTACCCTGCAGAAAACTGCGATGCGCTTAATATTCCTGTGCAAACATTGTCCTAGCTCCTTTCCAACAAACCATTCAGCAGATTTCTCATGCAACCCACAGACCTCAGCAGATTTGACTTTGTCATCATCACCATAAAGCACGCATCACTGAGGCCAAGCTGCTTTGGTTTTTTCCCTTTCTTCCTCATATGTTCTCCCACTTGGAATGCCCCATTCCAACCACTAGTTTAAGAGCATTGACTCTGTTGCAAACAGAAAGCAACAAAAGTCTGACACTACCGTGATTCACAGTAACATCTCCTGGACAGGGGAAATAACGTGGTCCAGTAAGTCATTACACTGTCAATGGAACCATTCAAAACCACACCTTACCTGGATGAAGACACTGGCAGCATCAGGTCATTTCTCTGTTTGGATCTGAGGCTGCCCCTGAACCACTTCTTCCTTTACAAGTATGTCATTACCTTCTTCCCCTACAGCTATACAGACAAAACATATTGGCCGCTTACCCTGTAGATCTCCTCAAGCAACAGCTTCGCACAATTCTGGCCAAGTTCCTCTGGAAGCACAGCTGCTCCCTGGCCCTGTGGGTTTGAGGCTAGTTCAGCACTGAGAATCGTGCCATTGATGGTTTCTGCAGTAAGGCACATGCCAAAACCCGGTGATCTGAAAGAAATGGAAACAGTGCATTTGATTTAAGGACAAAAATACAGTAATGAGCCAAGAACTATCCCCAGCCAGCCCCCTCCTCAAGTCACAAACAGCTCTTCTCATAGGACAATACCAGGAATCTGGACTTCTGACAAATTTCCTCTTCCTTACACTTGATTCACTCTGGAAAAACCATTAACAACAGTATTTAAAAGTTAAACCCAGCACCACTTGCCCCAAACCCACTGTCCTGGATATTCCTAGTATAAACTTTTTTAAAAGGAAAAAATGAAGTAAAAAAATAAATAAACCAGTCAAACCTGAGAAACAGCCTCCTCTATTAAAAAAAAAAGTGTCCTTCACATTTATTTAATTTGTGTTTGATGAACATTTCAAAGGCATCTGGAGTTTCTTCTCTGTGACATTCAAACCCAAAACTAACTTTCTATAGTTAGTCTTTCCCTGGAAGCTTCAATATTTAGCAAGATTAGACCACAGCCACCACACCAAGCAGGAGACAAAACCAAACCAAAACTAGTTTGATCCCCATTGTTTGTAATTCCAATTGCTTCTTTACACTTTCAGTTCAATACCATCCAAAGCATTACAACTGTGTAAGAATTCTGAACCCATGATTTGAAGAAAGAAACAAAAACCTCAGAGCTTAGGCTCCTCTAAAATGCTATTGTGAGAGTAAACACTTTTGTTACAAGGAAGTCACAGATGGCTATGTACAGCTTGCTGAGAAATCAGAAAGTTGTAAGGAAGGAAAAAAACTCATAAGATCTTCTTACTTATAGGGTCTGGAAAGGCACCAATAGCTAACCATTCAAAATAAGGTTAACCTTAACTTCCCACAGTTCGGGACTCCTGCTGCCTCCACCACCCAAAGTTTTTAATTAAAATAGTCCCACTGACCCAAAACTGTAAAGAACGTCACCAGCATCAAGAAACGACACAATCAAACCCCAAACATCAATACACACAAACACTCCAATGCCAGATAAACAACAGTTCCTCCAGAGGCATTTCGTTAGTGCGGGAATGAAGAGGTATCGGTGGTTCCCACGCATATTTAACTGCTGCACTTGCTGAGCAACAGAGAAGGAATGTTAAAGATGTTTCGCTTCTCCTTTCCTTCCTCTGAAGGAGGGACAGAGATCTAGACAGCAAGACAAGAACAGCATCAAAGATGCTATTTTTTGCACAAGTCTCCTTTAGTAACTATACCCACAAGGCATACTGTTTTCCTTTCTTGTTCTGCCAAGACACACACAGACAGACATACAGACACCCCCCCGCTCCCCCCAGGTAATAAGAAAGCTTTGCCAAAGTGGCACAATGTTACTACCAGGTACACTGCAATCCTACTGGTGCCATACTTACGCTGAATGTGACAGCACAGCAGCATCAGAAAGCTACATGCACCAGCAACATGGAGAGGGATTCAGTTCCTCTACCCGTGCTATTATTTATCCCTCTGCATGGGCTACCCATGCAAGTAGTAAATGTAACGCTGCTGCCCCAATTCATTTGACTTGTCCACTTTATAGATAAATAAAAAACAAAGTAAGACCCCAAAATCTCCCAGCTTCCAGAAAAGTTTTCACAATTCTGATCACCATTAACAGTCTGGAGCCACAATATTTATTAACCTGGGATATTAAATATGATGAAGGATTGGAAAAGAGGAAAAATACTTAAAAAGCGAGTCAACAATTTTTAGATTTGTGAACTTGCAAACCTATGAAGTTTTCTTTGAGGTAACATTTAAAAAAGCAGAAACAGTGAAAGAAAATAAGCATGCTTGCATTTGAGCATATAGACAGAAGACAGGCAAGTTAGTTATCCAGAAATCCTTCAACCTCGATGAAAAGTAACAAGATGACAACAAAGCTGACAGATATCAGTAAAATTGCCTGAATCCCATCCATCAATTCTGTGCTCTGCTGGCAAACAAAATCTGTGGAAGTACAGTAAATTAATGTCTCAATTTTCCAATCCTCACTTGTGAAAGGACACTCTTTCAGGTATTTATGTAATGGTAAAGCAGAAGACAACCCACACAGCTCAAACACTTTCTAAACCAGTTTGGTCCCATCCTTAATACCACCATTTCCATGAGAAGGAGTGAAGTCAAGTTTGAATGTTGGTTTTCAAAACATAGCATGGCACCTCTGATCTTAATCTCTCTCACTTCAAAGCAACAGGCTTAAAACTGAAGTGAGCTCAAGTTGCCTTTACTGTCAGTAACGATGCCATTACATTCCTTGTTTAAGAAAACACACAACTTCTATTCCTGTATGACAAGTAAAACAAATGTATGTAGTGAATTATTCCATTTTATTTCCCTGGAATAGAAATATGTATTTCTAGCAAAATAGAAGATCATGATCTAAAATTCAATAAAATTACAGATCACAGTACCCTAACAGATGAATAAATGCAGAATTACATTTCTGTTCCCTGTGAATACTGGATACTCACTTTCCAGAGCTGGCCCCCTTCATGTGATCCGTGTAGATATAAATGTCTGGGAGGAATTTATTCAGGATGCTCCTTGCAGATTCCACCATTCTGTTTGCCATCTGTGGTGACACTCTGACAGAATATCTGCATTTCTGAGCTAAGGAATTCATCAGGGTCACAAAAGAAATTTAAACCAGAGACCGACAAAAGTGGCCAAGAGGTCCCAAAGCACTATTTCAGAAAAAGTGGTTTTCTCCTACACACCCATTCATGACCACTGGTCCATTTTCCTGAACTTAGGGAAGCATATATCCGTAAGTGCTTTCTAGAGTCTTTTCACTGATATACCTTGAAGTGAAGTACACAGAACACGTGCAGAAGAACAGCTTCTTATGATTAGGTAGACATCTATCTTAGAAATTACCTTCAATAACTTTAAGTTGCTGTTCTGTCATCCTATGTTTTCTTATGATGGAGGAAGGCCCGTGTGCTCTGCTCTTCATATATGATTAAACAGATGTCGACACGTGAAGTTTCTGTGAATTAGCAACAAGAAATCCTGTCTTTCTATTGCTATCAGGGAGCAACTGGATAGATGAAATTAAAGACAAACATTTTACCAAAAGAAAAAAGTAATTTTAAAGGGCTATAAAACCCAAAATCTTTGTGCTCTCCAACTATTTTGCAGTGCTGTAAGGCTATCAGGTTCACTAGTCACTCAGCACATGACGATAACGTTAACAGGGAAGAAGAAATTACCACCTTCCTGCTTACCCCAACGGTCCTCCTCACAGTACACAGGAGATGAAACTGCCTTTGTGCTATTTTACTCAGATCCTGCTTCAGTGATATTCCCAACAGATCTGCAAATGTACAAAGCACCTTGTGCTCCAAATTCCATCGCAACTGTAATGCAGACTTACGCTCTGCACATTTAACCACCATCTGCACCTACATACACATAGCAATGCAGAGTAACACACTATCAAAACTCCCAGCTGGCAGAAGGAAATTTCCTTTTCTACAGATTTCCATTGCATGCTCTTGCAGAGTAGGTAAACCAAAACCTTTAAGATCTTAAGGGCAAAATCAGTAAATAATAATGAGAAAACTGACCATTCTGCACAGCTGGGGCACTCAGTATTTTGGATGACTCTAAAAGGTTGCTGCAACACAAGCTCCCCAGCTGTGAGAAAGCAGAACTGCTCAGTTGAATCTTGAAGGGACAAAATGCACATACAAAAGACCCAAGCACTTATCATTCCAAATGTTTTGTTTTCTACTGGCTTGAGGGACCACTTAGTGGCCAAAGTAAAACGCCTCTCACGGGGCTTACTAGAGGCAAACCTTTACCCCTCAGAAAAAGACCAGGAAAACCTAAAGGAAAGAGGAAGTTCAAAAACCTGCAGTTCACATACATCAGTCAAATCCAGTCAAAGTGGCCCAGAATGGTGCTGTGTATTAATGTCAATTTAGAAAGATGGCACTAAAGCCATGATAATTGCTTCCTCCTTCACATAGGAACAGAGGATCTGTTTACTACAGAGGTGGACAGGGCCATAAGGAAATTACTTTTTTCATGAAAAGACCATGACAAACACCAAAAGCACCACTGAGCTGCCTCCTTTGTTATTCTACAGCATATGGACCCAGTAAAATTGCCCTCACTTGGCAATGCTGCACTCATCCAAATGCCACGGCTGAAAACAGAGGTCAAGGCGTGCTGTTCTCACACTCAATTACAATGGTATGCCACAAAGTAAAAGGAGGAACAGACTGGAAGTCTGCACCTCTGCCAGGAAACCTGCCCTCATTCCTGATTTCTTTTTGAGTAATCAAAGCCAGATCATGTTTAGGACTCTTATAATCAGAAAATTAACTACAAGTTGGCAAATGCCCAAGACAGAGGAGGAGCTCATGAAATACAACCTTTAGTACACCTTGCCTGTAAGGGATTTCTGCCTTCTTCCTGCAGTGACAGCAGATCCACAACAAATACCATATAAAAACCACAAGAGAAAAATAAAGAAACTAAACCGACAAACAAAACATTAACTAGATGTGCTGTTCTGTTTGCAGAAGTCAATAATCTACACCAATAGTTTGTGCCCTTATCTTTGTGCAGAAGTAAAACCTTCTCCACTTTGATTTCCAATGGTACTACTGACAGTGAAGAGACAACAAATGAAAAAATCTCAGTTCACGTCTGTAGTGAGGTGTAAACTGAACTAAAATTTAAGCTCTCATCCAACATTCTGCTAGACTCACTAACTGCCAAGATGCCACATACTGAATGCATAACACCGTTACGTGTCAAAGCTACACTTGTTACTACTGGATTTACACAGGAGGTAAGATTCCTTTTAGTGCTGCTACATTATGTGATGGAAGGTATTTCAACTTCTTCTTGCTATTAAAAAGATTTTAAGTAGTGCTGTTCAGTTTTAAATTTATTTACTTGTCTACTGATGTTTTTTTGAAGAGCAGTATTCTGAACACAGCAGTTTTCAGACACAGTCATGAAATCTAGTTGTGTGATCCCTTTGTGTAATGTCACCCTGTGTGACCTGGATGCATGCTCAGGAACATGGGTGCACTTCTCTGACATCAAGTTGGGAGGATAATTTTTTTTTTTTTAAGGTAAACTCCTTTAAAAGAAGGAAGAAATAAATAAAGAAAAGGATACGCAGTTCCTCTGATGCGCTTGATTTTGCCAGGGTCTGTGAACTGAATAGGCTGCAAGACCTTTCTCACTGGGCAAGAAAACACTATCTCTCCCCCCCCTTTAGGAGGCATTCCTCTCCGGTTGATCTAGAAAAAATAATGGAGGAAAAAAAGTAGGTTAGTAAGGAGCACAAGGAATGTACTTACACAATCAAAAATGATAGCCTTTATTTCACATATAATAAAATGTTATCAGTAGGAGTATTATGTGAAGATAGGTGAGAAAGACATCCTAAAGCAGAAATAGATTTTGCAGCAAAACTATAAGCAAAAATTGATTTATTTTTCCTCCTCTCTCTCAAGTACAGTAGGGCATGGCTTCTCAATGGAAAAACAAAACAAAACCAACCAAACAAAATCCCAACACCTTTAGCAAGAAGGCAACCTTGGCTTATGACTGGTCTCTAACAGCAAATCTGTACCTCGCTGCCGAAGAATGCCTAGAAGTGTTTCATGCTTCATATGTATATGGGGGACTGGAATGAACTCATTCCCACAAACAGGCCTGGCCAGCCCAAGCCTCTCCCACCGCCCCAGTCGATGTCCACAAGGATGGGATGGGATGGGACATGGGCCTGTGGGTGGGTCTGGCGGGAGTGGCCCATGACCAGGGAGGGCAGCGCTGTGGGGAGCTGGGGACTGGCTCTGCTGCAGGTTCACTGGAGCAGGGGCTGACAGTCCCAGGGGGATGACATCGGGTCTGGGGCCATGGGCAGGGCGCAGGGAAGCACCCTGGGGGGTTTGGCAAAGCAAGCAAAGGCCAGTAATGCAGCTAGGGCCTTCGAACATTTTATATGAGAAAGGCTACAGTTTCCTTCCCCAACCTAAAAAAAAAAAAATTATTCTACATCCAGATTTATTGGGCCTGTGAAGAGTGTCGTTTTTAAAGAAAGGTTCCCTTCCTGTATTTTCCAAACTGGAAGCAAAATTCTATCACACAAACACAGATCCAGCTTCTCTACTGGTGAAGGAGGCAAAATATCCTACTATTACTCCCTACCCCTAAACACAGCGCAGGAAGATCAAGTGGAAGGACAAAGAAATGAACTGAACAGGAACAAGAAAGCAAAATGGTTTCTTAGCTTGCAAAGAGCTTGCAGACTAGGAAAAGTCACTACTTTCTCCTTACCCTCTCTACTTACAGCCTTTGCATCTCTCTTCTACCACATCTTCAATCACTGTGTGGTGGATATGCCATTTAAAACATGCCAAGAACAAGAGGCAATTTTAGAATTGTGTTCCTTTAGAAAGGAACAAATTGTATTACCTTGATTTCCAGACTTTCACCAATTCCAAATTTCTTCAGTAGGGGTAGAGCTGTAGCCTTGAGGACATCAACCTACAGAACACAGAATTAAGAAAGCAGACTCTTTATTGGCAGTTACAGAAGTCAGTAATTTACAAATCATTGCATTATGAAGTGCCTAACAAAGACAAGGCTTCTCCATACTAGGTATTCTATGGGAAGACATGGGAATGCAGCTTTGGATACTAACGCAGTATCTCATTACTCAAAAAATTTGCTAGAAAAAATTACTGGGAGATGTAATTTTCTGTTCTGGACTTCTTCCTCAGCCTGATTTTTATTTCTATTACGGTTCAGCTAAAACAGCTCACTTGTTTCTCTGAACACAGATATCGAAAAAATTATATTCTTCTGTCATTGCTAAAAAATTGCTACAGCTAAATAAATGATGACTGCAAGAGCCTTTGCGTTTTGGAGCAGGCCCTTGATTTCGCAGGAAGAACCTCATCCTTTTGACAAGAACTTCTTTTCATCTATTTCTGAGAAACTGAAGCTTCTAGGTAACTTGTGCTGAAATACTTAGAAGAATCTGAAGTGGGTGACACATCAACCAGGTACTCCCTTTGAGCCAGATGCTCGCCAGATCCAGGTCTGAGCAGGATTTTCTTTGCCATTGCTCCTCCTAATCACTTACTTAAGACAACAGTGACTGTGATCATCTTCCTCTGCTGAAACTTCAGTAGCATTGCCAAAGGTGATAAAAATGATTAAGTGGAGCAACAGCATAGGCAGTTACCCAAGACAAACAGCTTGTGAGATAGGACCAGCATGACCAAACTAAACTCAGGTGAAGAAAACAAGCATGCGGTACACAGCAGTTGAAGAGGCAAAAGAAAAGCACCCTCCTTCCCACACCTTCAGCCAGAATCCACAATGCTTAAGTTTCATTCTCTCTGCTCGCAGAGAGTGAAAGCCACTGACGAAGCAGCAGCACATACTTCACCTATAAAGCTGTGAATAACCTGTCAGAGCTACCTGAGCAGCTACAAGTGTATGCTGCAGTTCTCATTCTTCAAATCCTGCTAGCAAACATACTTTCCTTCTT
The DNA here is from genome assembly GCA_013400135.1 of Rhinoptilus africanus. NCBI lineage: Eukaryota > Metazoa > Chordata > Aves > Charadriiformes > Glareolidae > Rhinoptilus > Rhinoptilus africanus. The sequence goes on from VXBO01010219.1 coordinate 48,739, forward strand.
ACAGAGGGACATTTGGTGTTGTTTTTAATGGTAGTATTGATATTTGAATGTTTTCATTAAAAAAACCTGTAAGTCAAGTTTTTGTATTATATATTCTGTATTTTTTACAGCCAGGCTACCTTAATTTGGCCCCTCAGTAGTATTCATTAATTACACAAATTTGACTTTTAGAGCGAAAACCTTTACTAACATGCATGTGCACACACAGAGATACGTGTGAATAGCACAGGTAGAAGTTGTAACAAGCTGATCTGGTTCACATTAAAGTTACACAATATTTCTCCCTCTTCCTTAGGAAACTAAATATACCAGTAAGAAAAGAAAAGCTTCACTGTGTAAGTTAGGAACTTCCTCTCCCTCCTCCATTTCCACTTTTGCTATTCTGGACTGAAGTCTATCTCTGGAGAAAGCACGTTACGGCAGCATTAGGAAGCTGGACCAATTTTGAGTCTGGTTTGTCTGTTTCCAAAAATTTCAAGACTCAAGTCACAATTTTTAGTCCTAAAACAAATTCCAGGCACGGTACTTATCAGGTACCAGACAGACACATAATAAGAGACTGTCTCTGTTCCAAATTTGCAGCCTAAATAGAGAAGGTAATCGGCAGCATTTGAAGATGTGGAAAAGGCTGTTCTGCTTAGGAGACAAGTGGGAGTTTAGGCAGGAGAGTGCTTCACTGGAAATCACAAGACAGTAGCAGAATTGAGACCTAAAACCATATTTCTAGTCTCCTGCCTACACTCAGCCACAAAGCCGTCCTTCGCCTCCCCAATGAAGGGCAGTTTTTCCATCTCCAGAGCAGATAACGCAACACCGAGTTGTACCAAGGCAAAGGCATCACACAACTGAGGGCATACATCACCACAAATGCCAGCAACTTGCTATGTCCCACAGACATTGCTTATTCACAAACTAGTGTAAATATCACCCTTTTTCTTTTAAAGAAGCCTACGACGACTTAAAAAAAAAAAAAGGTAACTTTTAGTGATTTGCAGAATCCACTAGCTAGTGCAAAGCTGGCAGATGAAGTTGCTAAGCCCTTTCCATTTTATTTGAAAAGCTGCAGCAGTCTGGTGAAGTTCCCATTGACTGGAAAAGGGCAAAAATAATCCCTATTTTCAAAAAGGGAAAAAAAGGAAGGCCTGGGGAACTACAGGCGTGTCAGTCTCACCTCTGTGCCTGGCAAGATCATGGAGCAGATCCTCCTGGAATCTCTGCTAAGGCACATGGAAAATAAGGGAGTGACTGGTGACAGCCAACATGGCTGCACCAAGGGCAAGTCATGCCTGACAATTCTGGTGGCCTTCTACGATGGTGCTACAGCATCGGTACATAAGAAGAGAGCAACAGACATCATTCACCTGGACTTATGTAAAGAGTCTGACACTGTCCCGCACAATATCATGGTCTCTAAACTGTAGAGAGATGGATTTGATGGATGGAACACTCGGTGGACAAGGAACTGGCTAGATGGCTACACTCAAAGGGTTGCGGTAAACAGCTCGATGTCCAAGTGGAAACTGCTGAAGAGTGGTGTTCCTCAGGGGTCAGTACTGGGACCAGCACTGTTGGACACCTTTGTTGGTGACATGGACAGTGGGATTGAGTGCACCTTCAGCAAGTTTGCCAATGACACCAAGCTG
>VXBO01010221.1:8797-61625 GCA_013400135.1 Rhinoptilus africanus
ATACTTCAGTATGTAAAACTGCTTTTCAGTATGTAAAATTGCTGTATATTTACAATTCATTTCATTGTAACACTTTTACTAGAACCTTTTTATTTCATTTTAGTGTAAAAATTCTACATCTACTGGCATTAAAATATGAAATATTTTTCAAAAGTAACTATCTACCTTTTTCATTAAATACAGCTCCTCAACTCATTTGGATTTTTTTTTTTTTTGCTATTGAAAATTGTGAAAGTTACATTCACACAAATCATGCGATTTTTTAGATGTACTATCTCTGAAAATAAACCCTTCTGTTTGAAAGTCTGAATCAGTTCTAGGTGTCATGTGGCTGCTATGAAAACAACACAGAAACTTTTACCCTGCTGTTGCTACAGCCACCCAGTGCCAAAGATTAGAACCGCAGCATCACCCTGTAGACTTCCAAGCATAACAATGGCCTTCACTAGCAGAGGAAAGGTGCACAGGTTCAGATCAAAAGTAACTAAAGGGGAAAAAGAACGTAAAGAAAAGGGCAATAAACACATGCCTGAAAAACCTATGTTTCGGGTATCTCAAACTTCCTTAAATTACTTTGATAATGTATTGAATACTGATTCTTCAGAGAGGAACAACAGAAGCTTAAGGTCTTTATTTAACATATGATGCATCTAAGTTTTTTAAACAAGGATTTAAAGCATTTTATTAAAAAGTCTACGCATCTCTACACAACTTTTTACTTTATGACAGAGGTAAGCAAATATCATTCTAACGGCCTTGCAAGACAGACTTTTAAAGTGAAAGAAGGACATGTATTTAAACTGTGATCATAAATTTATGTCTCTACAATATATCTTCTTTTTGTGTTACTGGGGGACAACATCTTTGCTTCCATACAGGATGTACTAATTTGTAACTCCCAACCACAAAATAATGAGGTGGCAGAACAGAAGCAGCAGAAAAGACTGGTAAATTGGACTGTATGTTTAACTCCAGTCTCAGCCTTCACACAGAAAAGGTGGCAAGAGACCTGTATTGTTCCCTTTTGGTACATTCAATCAGCTTCCTTTATAAGTTAGTTTTATTATTTTTCACAGCTGCAAAAGTTCAAATATCCTGAGAGCAAAAGAATGTGAAATTCCTTGGAGGTTTTACAATGGAATTTTGGAATGAGTCATCTGCAGAAAAATTTCCAATGGTCCACCCCAAAGGTGATCCACCAAAGCAAAAAGGTGGATTAGAGCTATCGGCTAAAAGAGAAGCAAAATTTTCTGATATCCTCAGAACATTCACAAGTGGTCAGGTCTCTATTCAGCGTGTTTCTATTGAAGGGAAGCTAAAGTGAACTAACTCTGCTCTATGAAATTAAGCCTGTTGAGCTAACTTAAGCTAAGCAATGAATCCTTTAGCTTGCTTTGATTTTTCTACTGCCAGAATGGGAAAAGCAATCACACAACAATAACCATGTCACACAACACTGTCCATTCCCAATCAAAGTGCTTTTGAGGGAAAAAAAAAATATTAAAAATCCCCAAATATATACAAAAAGAACCCCAAACAAACTGACCACTGACAAATTCCCACCACAGGGTCAACAACAGCGTCTCAAGCTGTTTGCTAAGCTCCAAAGACAGATGGCTGAAGAGGTTGTACGAATGACTTCAGGGATACTCACTGCTAAGAGTTTCTCTCTCTTAGGAAAGAATATCCATCACTGCCATTACTGTGCCAATAACGTTTATATTAAAAACACAACAGTGGAAAGAAGCAAGGTCACTCCTCTGAATTATCAAACTCCCAAATGACTCCTATATAATTGTCATGACTGTACTAATATGATTGCTTACTTGCTGTTAAATATTAATCTGCAAAACAACAATAAGAATGAACAGATACGAATTCTACAAATGAAACTTCGTACCACCATTATTCACTCCCTTGTACGGTATTTTCTTTTAACAGCCATGCATGTACTGCATGCACTTGCACATTTTGCACACACATCCATATAGTTACAGTTTTTAAATATGAAATTTGTATTTACACACAAACAAAATATGGAAAGCTTTCTATATGAATAAGCAGACTTAATGCGCTTTGTTTGAAAATTTAAGAGGTTAGAAAATACCGAAATCAGGTATAAATGTAACTTGTACATGCAAATAAAAGTAATTTTCACTCTTGGCAATGTTTGTAGTGTTTACCTCTGAAATGCTGAAGTGTACCAGTCATGTCAATCTAAAGCAACTCTTAGTCAGGGAAGTGATGCCTAAACTCTGACTTCAGTCTCATTCTGACTGGAGACTTGCTCTTCTGTAAGTTTATACTATAGTGCTGAATGTGCAAACATTAACTAACATTAGTGAACTAAACTGAAATCCTAAACCTAGTTTCACCCATGGAAAATGCCGCACAGAACTCAGGGGGACAGGATTGTCAGATTTTAAATTTAGGCTCCGTGGCTGTTCCAGGAATTGCATGAGGAGCATAACATTTGATCCTTTCTTCCGACAGCCCACCTAGAAAAACTATACGAATCCTTCTCTCAGTAATTTGCCAGCTGACTTAAATTTCTCACTGCCCAGAAAATGTAGGCATTTTAGAGCGACACCATGACCACACAGTGATCTAAGAAAAACCTATAGACAGTTAATCTATTCACAGGGAAAAACTGAACTAAAATGGCTATTAATTAATGGATTATAATTGGAACTTATAGGTATTTTCTGCAATTTAAGACTTTTGAAGACAATAAAAGATTGTAGATCCAAACCATCTACAACAATCTCTCAGTTATCATTTCCATTACAACTAATATTACAGTACTCAACAAAAGATTTTAAAGTGTATAATAGCTTCTAGTCTCTCTTCAAAATTTTGCTTGTTTCAATTGTAAGCTGTGACAAAAATATTGTGGCAACTTACTTGCAAATAAGTATTAAATTACGGACAAATGAGAACTGAAGACAATTTTCTAAATTGTCAGTTTCACTTATGTGGACTTGTACTATTTTATTTCACTTCTTCCATTCATTTCATTTCTTTTCCATTACAAAATGGTCTATTAAAGTATAATTGGAATGTAACTTTTCTTGCCTGTCTGCATTAATATCAGGGTAAATACCTCACATCTTTACACCTAAGATTAAGAGACTTAAAGCAGCTCTTCAGTACTGATAAACATTGAATTCAGCCTTTTATGAGTTAAAAGACTTCATTTAAGCATGGTGTTTCTAACACAGTCCTGTTGACTTCGGGCTGTCTATGTTAGTCACCACATGTTACACCACACCCCCAAGACAGAAGAGTTCCTCTCTGCGCATTGGTATTCTCAACCTTTGCTTTCCCATTTGTGCTGTGCTTCCTCCTACATCCAAGTTTCAATCAAAATGCACAAGTTTCCCTTTTTTAACATACATTAGGAAATCCTTCAGCAGCAAATGATAACTAAAAAGAAAAAAATCAGCCTTAATTAAAATATCTTAAGATATTATTTAATTTCAAAATTCTCCCTCCCCTGGGAAATATTTAGCATGAACACTACAAGACTGTCCTATCATCTTCAGGTCCTGTAACAGGCGAAAAGGTTCCATTTTTCATCAAGCACAGAAGGACCAGTCAGATCTCTCTTCCTCCCTTCTAAAATACTTTCAGTGGGCACCATAAAGCCCTCAAAAGGTCTCAGAATGGACAACACTGGGTAAACTAAAGCAGTATGAATAACCAAATCAGTTATGTAGGACTGCACCTAAAACCCACTGGCATCCCCAATGAAAAGCCCTACACGAATCCCATTAGTTTCTACAACTTCCTGTGCACACCCTGATGGTCACTCCACAGCTGCAGAAAAACCTGTTCCAGAGCAGCAGGTCTGCAAGCCAGTGACCCCTTTCATGTTAAACTGGTAATAATGTAGGTTAAGCACCTTATGACATCATATATAGAGCTAGTGTGATTCATATATTAATGTGTCAATAAAGTCCGTAGAAATCAAGATGAACACCCTATTCCAACATACAGTCCTATTGACTAGGTACTACACATGGAAGTAATACTTCTAATTTGGCATACCACGATTTCTGTACAGGTGAAATTCTAAACTAATATAAGGAATTATTGGGAAATAAACTACTCAAATTCCAGAAATAATAAGTGACAGAACTCTGCCTTCTCATCTAATAAAAATACAGCACTGTGGTACATGACCTTTTTTCTTTTCTTTCGCTCTAGATCTCATCTCCTCTCCTGGTAAGCTTCAGTAAACCATTTGGAAAATAATTTTCCTTTGAAATATCAATAGCTGTAAAATTACAATACTTTTATTGGGGAAGGGATCCAATTTTATAGGACATACCAGTTAAAAAAAAATAACACACACACAAAAAAACCACAACAAACAAAAGCAACGCACTCCACACCCCAAAAAAATCCCATAACTAAGCCCAGAAAATTGTAGAGAAAGGCAAAAAATACCAAAATGCATTTCGTTGACAATGACCATCACTTTCCCTGATAAAAAATGAAAACTACAAGTTCTCCAAGTGCCCCTGAGGAAACTTATTTCACAGTTACCATAATTTGCCGTCTGTAGTTTCCTTCTTTAATGAAGTCTTTAGAATAGACTTCATTGCAGATGAGTAGGAACTGTTAACTCTTCGTTATGGAGGTTCTGACAACTTGTGCAAGCTCTTCCAAATTAGAATTTTTTGCATACTAAAATGTGGGTTTATCCTTTCCTACATGAATCATTACACACTCTGTTTGTTAGCCTCTTAGTCAGAAAGAACATATCAGTTGCACTTTAGAAGCTGCAGATTTTATTACTATCTAACAATATATTCAAACAATCTGCTACAACTGAGTAATCAGAACCTCACATTCAGGTATGCTATAATAATATTGGCATGACTGGTGCTTCATATATTCTATTGTTCACATTATTAGATGAGATAAATTTAAACAAATACATAGAAGATTCTCCTAATTTGAAATTATTACAGGTTGTTTTTTTATTTTGGCAGTCAGGATTAAAATCACCAACCTAGTGCTTTATGGAGTGATGGGGAAAAAACGAACCAAAACCATTGCAATAGCTCAAAGACAATTTGACATGTAGCATATATTACAAAAATGAATCACCTGCAATTATTTTAAAACCTTATTTGCTTTCTAAATAAGCATCTGCATCAACATGATGCTGTCATCTCAACCTTTCATTCTCCATCTGTCCCATTCACCTCTTTCGGAGTGCCATGACCTACACAAGGAGTTTTTTGAGGAATATCCTATAGCTAATACAGCAGACTAAAATGCATAATAATATATACAAGCAAAATATGAGCAGGTGATATCAAAAATGATGCAGTTTAATGTTTGTCATTTAACTCCTCGAGTCATGGTCACTTCCCTTTATTTACACAATTACGATCATCGGCACTTTTGTGACAACACTCATTTTGTACCCATGCCTCATTTACCTACAGTGTCTTCCTAATCTGGAGGCTTAACAGTCTGTTAAATCCAGAAGCTATACAAAAGTCATAAAATGACATGTAAGTAGAAAACCTGCTTTCTACACAAAAGCATTAATTTACTATATAGTCAGCATACCTCCAAGATATCAACCAAACGAAGGAGACAAGCAGCTAAATAATCGAATAGTCCACTTTCCACCTATCAGTTCCTCTTTCCAATCTCACCTATATCTTTTTCACTCGCATCTATCTATTTCAACTCTTACCTCCTCCTGAACTGGTGATCATGCTTTAGGAAGGTTTCGGCTAAAGTCTGCACAGCTCTATATATATTTATGGCCCAAGTTAAAGCTATTTACTGGCTGTTTAGGAGTAAGAGTGGTTTGTCAAACTAGCAAAATGGAGGTTGAGAATGGGAACATAAACACGGAGTAAGATGGGAAATAGAAAAATTCATCAAGTTGCACAATCTCAGTGTGCAAGATATCCAATTATAGCCATACAGCTTATAAAATTTAAGTGGAAATACACAAAGAATTATAGATTTTTTTTTTAAATATGGCTAACCCTGGAAAGCAGTAGCCCTGTATTAAAAGCACAATCATTTTTTCCTTTAATGAAAGCTGTCCATTTATGCAAACAGAAGATATCCTCCAACTGCTTTATATTTACAATTGCTGTAATATAGACTAATGGCCAGTTAGAAATGAATCATAAAATATTCAATATGTAAATAGTTCCATTGCAATTTTTAAGCACTTGCATTTAATAATACTCTTTTCTTGATTTATGATCAAGATAGCGAGATCTGCTTTCAACATTATCAGTACTATACTAATAGAAATGTAATTTACCAAAACAATTTAAATATACCATCCAGCTTCAGAATACAGTCTTGTAAGATATAATGTCAGAAGCAACCTTTTATGCATGCCGTTTCTTTGGATACACTATGTATAATGAGATAATTTATAAAGGTCTAGTTTTACAGCCACTTTTCATATCAGTGTTTTCATTTACATTAATAAGTAAACCTGAACTTTCGGCAAGATGTTACCTTTTTGACACCACATGCTTGAATTTGAATTAATGCCATGTGAATGAGAATTTACTTATTTTCCTTTCTTTCGTCTTGCCAGCTACAATAAGAAAACACTAAAGAATGTAAGGCAGCATAGTGGGTGAAGCTTTATCCACTGTTCAGTTTCAGAATATTCAATTTGATTGCCCAATTCCCTGTAATTTTCATATTCAAAAAGTTACAATCACTGTGTTTCCATATACACATGCTGTCCTAAAAGCATGGAGGTCAGATGACTGATTTCCACTGAAAATGCTGAAGCTGTTCTCTTGCATGGAAACAATACTAACCCAGTAAAAGATGAAGGAAGGTTCATTTACAGTAAGGCAGAAAAGGAGTCCTCCTTCCTTTTTTTACTGGACTCAGATACTGAATGTGTTATCCCCAGGATTTCACAACTAAAACACAAGCAGACTTCTAAATGAAATATAGCTTGAATAGACAAAGTAACAGACTGAGAAAATAGTGTTATCTTAGTCTTCCTCCCAGAACCTGACACGGTCTCTGCACCGGGGAACAGCGGGGACAGTTGCCCAGCTTGCTCAATCGCAACCATGTCACAATACTCTGATACCTTGTGAAGTGTTTGAGTAACCCAGAGAAAAATCCAACTTGACTTAAAAAGAATTTACTATGCTTGAGTAAAAAATACTGTAACTTCACATTGCACTAAGCATATCTAAGCCTCGGTGTTAACTTGATCAATATCTGCATAAAGTAGTTTAAGAAAAGGGAAAAAGTCCAGAAAAAAAGTTTGTCATTTAGGTTACTTATTCTTTCAAAGTTCTAATTGTGAGAAAAACTGCATTCTACAAAATAGCAACTTCCCCAAACTCTTACTGGTGCCTGAAAGCTTTGGCGTTCTGTTGCACTTCCTGTAAAATCTTCAGGTTAGTATCCATAGGGCCTATTGTTATTATGAAGTTTATAGACATTTTGTGCATAGAATTTAGAAACTTTTATGGAAGTTACACATAGTATTGCAACAAGGATTATGTTATGTTATAAAACAGGTTTTGAAAATCAAATATTAAAATAATTTTTTATAAAAATTAAATAAATTAAATAAAACTGGGGAGAAGTGGAAGACAATTGTCTCCAGTGTTGTAACCGTGCTCCAATATTAAGCCAAACCAAACAAAATATCACATTTTAAATCTTACTGTTTCCTTCCGAGTGAATAAACCATAAGTTTTTCTGCAGGGGAAAGAGTATATATCATATATACTCAAGCTAAAAAAGGTACTTCCAAGGTAAAATAAAGAGCAGTGAAAAATATTGTTACTTTTATGACAGAAAGTTCTATAATTATTTCTTCATTTCAATGTTAATCGATTTTCTTGTTCTCGAGTATTTTGGTTTCCCACAGAGTCTTCCTTCACAAGCCCTCTCAATTCACAATTCCTATCAAACAATGAAATTTCCCACTTTGTGTAGCAAAGTGTAAGTAGATCTATAAAACAAAATCTATGCAAATAAAATTAGAGCTTTTCACATTAGCACAGAAGAGCTGTAAATTGGGCAAACCTCTATATTAGCTTTTCCCAAGCTCATTATCTGTAATAACGGCAGCCAATTTAGAACCATGACAAAGTGAAAGTACACGTCAAATACAAGTACAATGCTCTGTGAACTACATATACATATTTGACAGGAATATGTTTTGAAGATTTTTTAAAAGATTCAATTAACCTAAACCTGATCATCTTCCAGTTCAAAAAGAATCAAGAAGTACTTTCATGCTTTGGGAGAATTATGTAAAAAGGATACCTTGAAGAGCTAGATAGTTCCTGAAACACCCAAGCTTTTATTAAGCCATCACTGTTAAAAAAAAATTTGAAGTTTCCTTCCTATTATCACTTCTCTATTAAAGTCTACTTGAAAAAAAACCCACACCAGTTTGCCTTTACCTTTCTGTTGCCATAAGGAGAACCTCTAGCATACCTTAAGTATAAATAAAGAATTTTTCTCAACAAAGAATCCAGAGCAGAGCACAAAAATAAAATCAGGCAGTAACTACTATCAGCATCTTATTAAGGCATTTTTGTTTGGTATGCCAGTCCTTTTCTAAGAACTCAATCATGCTAATTGCCAAGTACGTCCTGCAGGGCTGAGTACCCCCAGTTCCTGTCTAGATTTGGGCCTCTTCACTGCAATGCTGGTCTCTGCCCGATTCAGAAATACACGGCTGTGCAAGAGCAGCGTACAAGAATAGCATATGAAATGTGTAAGAATCCAAGGAGACATACTTGGGAGTCCTAGTGGACAATAAGCTAGCAATGTGCCCTTTCAGCAACCAATCCTGGGCAGTACTAGGCAGGACATTGCCAGCAGGTCAAGGGAGTTAAGAGCCTTCCCCTTTGCTCAGCACTGGTAAAGCCACACCTGGAGTGCTTGGTCCAGTCCTGCACTCCCCAGTACAACACAGACATGGGCATGCTGAGAAGAGTCCAGCAAAGGACCTCAAGAGAAGACTCAGGAGAATCTTCTGGATGTGTATAAATACCTGATGTTGGACAGGAAAAGAATGGAGCCAGAGAAAGAAATGAAAGCAATGTGCACAAATTGAAATACAGGAAACCTAATTTAAATGTAAGAAAACACTTACTCACTGTAAGCGTGTTTGAAACCTCTGGGCAAAGCTTCTCCAGAGAGGTCATGGAGTCCTCATCCTGGTGATATTTAAAACCCAACTGACATGGTCCTAAGCAACCAGCTCTATCTGATCATGCTTTGAGCAGGGGGTTGGACTAGATGGCAAGGCGCTTTATAACCCCAACCTTTCTTTGATTCTGTGCGTGATACTTTGAAATCACTACAAAAATTTTAGGGACTTCAGATGTTATTCTTTACAACTTTCTACTTTCACATTTCCTTAGAAGAGCAATTTTAGAAATCAAAGCCTCCAGGATTAATAGTCTACAAGCCTTGTTTGCAGATTCTTGCACGTGCTTTATTTTCTTGGGATACCTTGTAAAATTTCCCCATAGTTTCATTTCAAGGTCTCAATGTTCAAAGAACTGAGATGCTATCCGTGTCTTGCCTTAATAGAGAAATACATTATGTTAATCAATCACTCCTATTTCCATCTAAAGAGAAACAGTGAGTGCTAACAGAAAAGAGTGCATCAGTTGGATTTACCTTTGACACAAAGTACTTTCTTGGACTTTAAAAGCCTGGCTTTCAGCCATTTGGCTGCTCTTGGCCCTTTTTACTGTCAACACTTACACTGACCGTCTCGTCTCAAGAAAGCAGCTGATTCTTCTACAAGCCAGAAACTGGTTCAAAGCACAAGGTTAATTAAATACAACATGTACACAGGGATATAAACAATCATTTAAATGTCCTATAACCAGGACAATCCCCAGAATATGAGGAAGAGGGGGGAGGCGTGGCAGAAATTTTGGAATATTGAAAAAAGGTGTACCCTGCATTGGTATTTTTAGCTTTAGATTCCCAGAAATGGAAATTCCACCTGCTGGAACGGAAGAGAGAGACAGCATTTCTCCCATCACAAGCTCCCACATACTGGAATCAGTTATATTGTTTTAGTGATCAATAGCTCTAATGCATATTACTATTTGTTATGCGTTTCAACATAACAAAGAGGACCACTTGCTTTTAAAAAAAAATAACTGCAGAGTCAGAGAAGAAAGAGTAGGGGGGAAAAAAGTGCTAAGAAATTACACACATTTGCCAATCTGTCAAAAATAGACCTTTTAATTTGGAAATGCCAATATGTACAAAAATATCTAACTAGGAAGAGGAGCGTAAACACAAGCTTGTTAGGGATAATGAACTGCAGTTGCCCACTGTGTAAATAGGGCAATACTGCTCAGTCAATACAGCGTTGGTAGAGTAACACATTCTCCTCACTTACTCAACATTTTGAAGCGCTCAGAAAAAGACTGCCCTGTAAACCAAAGAAAGTCAATTTCGACATACTGGCTTACAGGTGGTAGCTATTGTGAGCTTTGTCTAAGGCTTATGAATTAACTCCTGACCTCAAAATAGATTCAAACCGTAATCCTTTATGTGTCCATTTGAAAGCACCTCCCCTCCTCCTGAGTGGGTTTTAAAGTGCCTTATGATAAAAAAAGAAACAGCTTTAGATCAAGTAGGAACAAATAATCAGAAATCAGGATACAGTAAGAAAGCCAGGCACTGTAGCCATTACAGGTAAGTTTTTCTCTTTCAAGAAGAGTAGCAATCATTTTCTGAGTAAGTCAGTCTGTTCGTCTTCAGAGAGTCTTACATGTTAGCAGTGAGTAGTTCTGTGAACACTGGTGCCTCCAAGATAATATTGCAACTTATGCATAAGACTAAGATCCTTCTGTCTGTCAAACATCCATTCAGTTCAATTTTCCTCACTTAATGCTCCTCCCTTTTTTTCTCCCCCTCTCCTTTTCAGTGACAGCAAACATACAGAGTTGGGCATATTCCTTTCAAAACATCCTCCTCCTCTCCATCAGAGGAATTCTTGGCTGAATAGGTCATCCCTGGTGTTAAAGCAAGGCTAAGACTCGGACTAAGTTCTGCATGGACTAAACTGTTTCTGAAGGGGCATTTTTATAACCTTTGCCAACACTATAAACTAAAAGGCGATTTAACTAGGACTTGCTGACCATGTGTTGCAAGACAGATCAGTTACTCTAAGTCTTACAATAGAACAGAATCTGTCACAAATACATTGTACGATGTCTGTACAGCCTCCAATAAAGAGAGACAGAAGGCAAAAAAGAGTAGTTACACACAGTAGTACTAAGATTTCCAAGTGTGCAAGGAAACATGGACACATATTTCTGTAAAAAAATCTAGCATTTCATAGGATATTAATCACTATAGGGATGATATAGCATCTTTGGCATTCTTTGAAATTAAAAAGATTCAAAGAAAAATGAAAAACTATCGATTACGCTAATGACTGCGGAAGTCAAGTGGAAATTTGAGAAAAATTGTGTCATTCATAGAACCTGTTTAAAAGTGGAACTCAGTATGAACAACCTAAAAACACAGGTTCTACAAAAAATGAAGTTTTTATTCAGAGTGGCAACCACCTTTTCTACATGTTGGCTAAGAGAGTGTCCCACGGTGTCAACTAGAATAAGAATTGCTGATTTTTTTTCTGATGGTTTTCTAAATGTCAGTGGAACCATGACGTGCATAAAGGTGTGTTCTTTCATCTCAATTAAAACCATTATTTATTTTTCTGTGTTACCCCCTACCCCAACTTGTAAGCCACTGAAGAACATAAACATTACATTTAGAATCACGGTTCAATACTCGACTAAGTTTTAAAGCAAGAAGATACCATACTTCTACTACTTGTTCACTAGAGGTGGCAAGAAGAATGTCACGCCCCAAAAAGTTGATGGGGCAGGGGGAAAGAAATCAAGAAATACAAGCATAATCTTTATGAAAGGTAGAAAATAGACCCATAACATGGTACATGTCTCTTAATTTGCAAGTGAATGTCTTATCTACCAAGATAAGACCAAGTTGCTCTGCCCTCAAAGTCTGTATACTTAATATGCAGTATTGTAAAAATTATAAATGCTTTTACAGTTAATGCATACTACTATATAAAATTAATTAAAAATAGATATGTGCTATGTCCCAGCATCATCATACAGTAGCATCATAATCCTGCCCCAAGCAGACAGAAAGAAATGGATAACTTCCTGAGACTTTTCCTGGTCTATCTTTACATAGTTTTTTTGGAAAATAGTTTGTAAGACATCCTGAACAACAAAGTACAAATTAATTAAACAATATACTATGGTTGTATAAATAAATAGTGCATGAGAAACCTCATTAAATTCAACAAGGGCAAAGCAAAGTCCTGCACCTGTAATGGACTGACCTATTGCACTGGTACTGCTGGGCCTAAATGCCTGGTTAGGAGCTTTGCTGAGAAGGATCCAGGGGTCTTTGTGGTTGTTTGGCTAAAGATGAGTCAGCAGTGAACTCTGGAATAAATGAAGGCTGGTAACCTACTGGGCTATAAGAAGAAAGATCATGGTAAACTTCAGCAAATTCACTGGAAGGCCACCAAGTTGGTCAGGGGCTGGTGAAAACAGGATTTGTCCAGCCTTGAAGAGAAAAGGCTCCAGGAGCCTTAATGGCAGACCCTCAGTATCTACAAGAAAGCTACTGGGAAAACAGAGCCAGGTTATTCATGGTGGTGCACAGTGGAAGATTGACAGACATCAGTCATGAGTGAGTGGTTCCAACTGTATTAAGAGGGGATAAAAAAAATGTTTCACCATGATGATAACGAAGCATCAGAACTGAGAGAGGTGCTGTAAGGTCTGTCCTCAGAGACTTTAGAGCCCTGGACAACATTGTCTGAATTTACTGCTGACTCTGCTTTGAGCAGGCCCTTGGACTAAGGGCTTCCTGAGATTTCTTCTCTACCTGAATGATACTGCAATTCTATATGATGAAACCAAAGACATACAGAGAAACTCCTTAGAAAGCACAGCAAGAAAATCCTTTCTGCATGGTTATTTATATAACCTTTGTACTGCTAACAAAGCTGTCTTTTCAACTCTCTGAACAACTCATTTGGAGACTAATATAGCTGACTATGCTACCATCAAAACAGAAGAAAGTTGCTCATTTCTCTAGCATTATTTAGTTTGGAGAGACAATTTAGCAAAAAGCATCATTAATGTTGTATGAAGAACAGAAAGATCTGAATCACCAGCAAACACAAGCAACAGGTTAAATTTTCTAACTATCACATGGTATGAAGCTTCATCAGTTTCAGGAAATAAACAGTCTAACAAATACATCTCCAAACTCGAAAGGACACTAAAGTAAGTAAAATAAATACGAAAAAAATAATTATGTACTCTTATTTCACCCCAAACTATGACTTTTTTTCTTGCGGGATGCAGGAAGGAACAGATAGGAATGAAAAGACAGGAAGTAAGCTTTGAAATGTTCACTTAAACTAAAACTGGTTTTCAACTCTTTCTAATATTTAGCTCCAACTGCTACAACGGTGATTCTTCTAGAGCTCCTGCCAATACCACACAAGTCAACACACTATCCACAGAATTCCCCACAGCACATATATGGATATTCTGTAGGAAGATAATACAGCGCATGTTACTCAAATGCAAAAATAGTAAGGCTGTTCTCAAACATTAATTATCACTAACATGAGTTATTCCTCAAATGTACCAAATCACTGGTTTTTTCTTCCCAGTGCTTTAAGGTTAGTTACATATGATATGCATTAATTCATTAAATGAAAAAAAAAACACAAAGAAAAAATATTCTATATGCAACCATTAATTTATCACTGAAAACAAAATAATAAGGTTCACAGAAGGGGAATACTCTTCTGAATATTCTCCTGGAAGGAATGCCCCCACCTACTTAGAAGAGAAATCTAATTCTTGTGCTGCCCCAAACACCAATGTTTCTTTTCTCAAAAGGAATTAAAGGTCAAGCACATTGTCCTAGAGTTTAAGGCATTTCAGCATGTGAAATCAATTGGGCTCTTCATGCACTTAAAATCAGGTGGTTCCTTAAGCACTGCTGAATTAGATGGAAAAAGAGGTAAAAGCAAAGGCAAAAGTCTCACTTTCACTCTAAGGCAACACACTTGGTTATATATTAGTTAGGACCACTTATTTTCTAGGCTGGGGTGCTGCTCAGAGAAAAGTTTCCCCAGAGATCTCTTGCAGCGACTATGAAAGCCACCTTTTTCTACACAGTATTTATTTCCCACGCTTCTGCTGGGCAAGTAATGAAGAAAACTGATTTTCAGCAAGCTTTGTCAAAAAGCAATCCAAAGCCCAGCACTGCTACCAAGAACAAAATGGTATTGATTAAACAGAAAAAAAAAATCATTCTAATAATAACCCATTACTTAATTGTGACTTCTTTCTTCTGCACAAAGCCAGTGTGTGTATGTGTGTGTGGTGGGGTGTTGGCAGGAGTGGAAAGACAAAAATGATCTAGTAGCAAGAGAAAAACAAGAGATTGGGGCAAATATAGGCAAAACTACAATGTAGTTCTGAAAATGGTGTTTGAAAGTCCCAGTCAGATCAGAAAACATTTTTCATTCTCAGACCATGGTAGGTGTTACGTTCAAGGTACCACCAAGTAAAATTCACTGTATTAAGATCAACAATGACAGTACATAAGTTCTCACTTAACTTAGCTTAACTTTGTTCTTAATCCAACTGTAACTCTACTGGCAAGTTTCTTTATTTTGCAAATTTCACATATAAAACTGAAGGTGGAGAAAGAGGTTTGAGCAAAGTGTTTTCTGAGCATAGATTGCAGCAGAGCAGAATTGAATTTGTGGACAACATTTCTCTTAACCAAAATGTTTCATTAAGCTGAGGTAGTATGCTAACTGAACAGCTCTAGGAACAGGTATTTGATAGCAAATACTGTCTACATGGGGGTTTAGAACTTGTTTAGAAAAAAGGAAGGATTATATCACACTATTTAAAAATAACATTGGAAGGGGACTAGGTTTTCTTCTCCATGCCTTTAGGGAACTGTAATCACTGCATGATGAATGAGAAGAGCTAGGCAAAAAAGGCTCTTGGTTTGAACTCCGAAGCATATTGCTAGCATTGCACTATCTGCCCATGCAAAGATACGTGACCAGGTCCAGATAGGACAACTAACTCAGAAACTTGAAACGTTGGCCCAAAATGTACCAAAATGACTCGTTTGGGTGACTGTGGCTTATATAAAACACAAACAGAAAAGTCATCATTGCGTTGAGAAAAAAATCTTAGGGGGAAAAAAAAATGCATTAAAGAGTGTAGACTCAATTTGAATGTCTGTACCAGAAGAGAAGTTCTTTTGCAGGTAATTTAAAAAAGGCAAAGAACCAAACTGAGCCAAAATAGCCTCGAGTAAGTGATTTCAACTCCTGTAAAAACTCCAACTTAATTCAGCTGTAATCTACATAGTGATGTTAATTATACAGCTGAGGCAACGCAGTCAGAGGACAGGCACAAATGGCAAATTTGGCAATCGAGCAATTTTTCTGGCACAGGCAGGGGAAGCAGTGGCAGGAAAAAGAAAATAAGCTTAGCTTATATACCATTCCAACATGCCAAGGCCAAATACATCTTTTGTGAAAGTTCCTCCCTGCTCCTATTAATTTAAACACCAGTTATACCATTTGCCAAAGTGTTCAAATCCAATCAATACTGTACTTTGGTCATGCAGATTGCAGAGTGATGGTTGGACTGCTTTACATCCCTCCCCTTGGCTTAAAGTTAAAAGCCACTCACCCACCAAGTCTTATTTTGCCTTCACAAGTAACGGTACAAGTAGACATAAAATTACATAACTAAGTTCACATTCTGCAGCAAAGAGGTCAGTTAAGCTAGGTATCAGCAAATTCATTTCAAGAAAAAGTCTGGACTCAGAGCCATATACCTCTAAACATGTACAACAGAGTCAGGCATCTGCTTGATAAATGCTAACATAATAGAACTTCCGGTAGAGCTAACTTTCATTTTTATTCACAGGGACACAATATAGGCAGTATAAGGTCTTTTACTGCAAAAAAGGGCGTTTCACATACTGAAGCTCAGAGATATCTAATTGTTTTTCTCCCCAGGACCTGCCTCTCTCTACAGCCTTCACCAAAGAACTTTTCTCTCAGACAGCAAAATAAATAGCATCTGGGAATGAAACTCACTTACCATAAATAAGTTGTGACAATGTTCATATAAATGAGCTGACTCAGAGATGTAGTCACATTACACCTTCCTCCCTTCTGCGCTAGCAGAAACCATGTCCTCACAAAGAAGTCACCACCAAAAAAAAAACAAACCTAAACCTTATCCTAAAAGATCCTCCTCCACTATTTCTACAAAGCAGAAATTGCTTTACAGGGATTTCATGAAAAAACGGTGTGTACCATTCGACCAGCGTGTTTCCATCACATTCCCTCTTCATGCAGCAACATACACTTTCCAGATGATCTCTTACTTCCTGGATAGGAGTTGGAAATAAGTTCTAACAGGGAGGTGCCCTCAGAGAGGTCATTCTACCAGGTGTTATCCATCGGGGAGAAGATGCAACTCAGCTGCTGCAATCATAACAGTTACTGAAAATTTGCACATTATTGTGAATACTGCTCCCTTCTACAAGGAACAAGTTGTGCTTACTTTCTTTTATTGTAAAGTGGATAAATTCCTGCAGCAGTGATGCAGACAGGAGTGGTGCAAGGTAATTTTACACTAAGTAATATTCATCATGAAACTGTTAACATAGATGACAGTATCCAAGTCTCTTGTTAATTACTTGATTGTAAAACTTTAAGAGCTTTAAGCTGACATGTGTTGTCATTGGAGCAGACATAACTAATTCCCTAGGAAAGGAAAATAAACAACATCTTAAAAAATGCATACTTCTATGTAACAATGCAAATTATGTTTGTCAAATTTCTACCTCTTTCTTCCTATTCCCTTAGAAAACAGAAAACATCTGGAAGAGTTACAGGATTTTAACAGTGGAAATAAATGTAAAAGTTAACTTTCCAAGACTTCAACAGCACCAAATATGAGGTATGAAACAAGATTTAGAACTAAGAAAAATGTTTATTATAGGGAAAGGTCTTTCTTTTTGAAATAAACAGTATATTTCATTAAAGTAAGACCAATTTCTATTCCTAGTAAATAGTTAGTCTTTACTAACTACTAAAAACCAGAACAAAACAGAAAAGGAAAACGAACAAAATATGATCTTTCAGGTATGCCACATATTCTCACATGGCTTTTAGCTTTAATAAGCAATAGGTGAGGAAAACAATAAAATCCATGATTTTTACTGTTTTCCGGGTTTTCTTCCAAGATTTCTAAGCAACAAGACCCAACAATGTACTATAAAGAAGTTAGTGGAAATGGAATTAATTAAAGCAGTGGTATTTTTAGAGATGTTGTGAAAAAAAAACAGAAGGCAACCCTCACTGTTTACAAACTAGTGACAGAGGATTTTCTTATAAATAGGAAATGGATATTTGAAGAATAATAATGTGTTTTAAGTAAAGTATTAAAGGCTAAGTTTCTCATAACAGAAGCAAATGTTTTTTGCACAGTGCTTTTTTTAGGGCAAATCAGAAAAAGGGTCAGTTTTAACGTCTTATATAATAAGGTGTGACAGAAGAGTATTCTTCACACTTCATGTAGGAAGAAAAATGTACTATCAGTTTTTCCTCCTCTTTCCTAACTTTTTTCTTGTAGTCTATAATATGCCATATTGGCAAATGGAGTTAAGAAAAGCTATTCCTTTTTATTCTCAAATGTCTTCAGAAAAAAGCCTGACTTTCTAGGAGCCTCATCAGATTGGGTGGAGGAGGCCAGCTATTTCCATCTTATGCATTTACCCCATTTAAATTTTCAACGCACCTTCAACAGAGCTTGGAATACTCGTTGGGGTTTCAGTCTATTATCAAGCTTACATTATCAATCCTGACTATGTTATCATGGAACTGAACTCCTGAGTCCTGGTCTTCATTAAAGGATCAAATTATTTCCATACTTAGAAACAGTCTTTTCAAGCAAGTCAACCAGCTCGCTCCGAGACAATTTTGCTCCAGATACTATTTGCCATATGCAGTACAGACAAGATTACCTCATTTGACCTCCCCATGCACATCCGGAACATTTTTTCCAACACTTTTTCAGTGAGCTCTGTGCCTTCAAATACTCTCATGCATCGTTATGCCAAGTCCCATGGCATGTAACACCAACCCCTGCTTCAAAAATACAACTTTAGCACAGTGCAACACAGGTGTTGCATTATTTCAGTTACTCTGTGCCAAAACCAAATAAAAAAACCCACCCAAAAAAGACCAGAAATAATCACTACAGAATCATGGAATGGTAGGTGTTGGAAGGGACCTCTGGAGATCATCTAATCCAACCCCCCTGCCAAAGCTGGATCACCTAGAGTACGCTGGACAGGAACACATCCAGGCGGGTTTGGAATATCTCCAGAGAAGGAGACTCTCTGGCTGCCTGCTCTAGTGCTCTGCCACCCTCAAGGTAAAGTTTTTCCTCATGTTCAGATGTAACTTCCTGTGTTCCGTTTGTTCCTGTTGCCTCTTGTCCTGTCATTGGGGACGACTGAAAAGAGTCTGTCCCCATCGTCTTGGCACCCGCCCTTTAGATATTTATAAGCACTGATGAGATCTTCAGATCAGATCTTCGTTGATGAGATCTTCTCAGTCTTCTCTTCCCTAGGCTAAACAGAACCAGGTCTCTCAGCCTTTCCTTGTAAGAGAGGTGCTCCAGTCCCTTGATCATCTTTGTAGCCCTCCACTGGACTCTCTCCAGCAGTTCCCTGTCCTTCTCGAACCGAGGAGCCCAGAACTGGACACAGTACTCCAGATGTGGCCCCACGAAGGCAGAGTAGAGGGAGAGCATGACATCCCTCAACCTGCTGGCCACAATCTTTTTAATGAAGCCAGGGAGACCATTGGCCTTCCTGATCACAAGGGCACATTGCTGGCTCATAGTCAACTTGTCGTCCACCGGGACTCGCAGGTCCCTCTCTGCAGAGCTGCTTTCCAGCAGGTCAACCCCTAACCTGCATTGGTGTTTGGGGTTACTCCTCCCTAGGTGCAGGGCCCTGCACTTTCCCATGTTGAACTTTATTACATTCCTCTCTGCCCAACTCTCTAGCCTGTCCTGGTCTCACTGAATGGCGGCACAGCCTTCTGGTGTGTTAGATAAAGTGGATGTAGAGATCACCAAGGGCAAGCACTCCATAGTGTTCACTTTTCTCTAGGACTGATGAGGACAAAGGCAACTTTGCATCTGGTTTAGGAGTCAGCCATAGTGTGGACTTAGTCAAAGGTGACAGTAACAACTGAAAGTGCATTTAATTACAAACCAAGGTAACAACTTACTAGCAGACTGGAAAATCCCTATTCCATTTCCCACCCTTAGTAAACTTGAACTTTTTCAGACTCAAAGGGGCAAAAATTAAGGCTGAACAGTAAGTAGTTATAAGGCGGCATAAAAGCTGTCTCAGTCACTAAGTTGCTCCTAACAAGGTATTCCAATAGATGGGCTATCTAAAACTCACAGTAATTTGCAGAAGGTGATACTGGTTTTGGAAGACAGCTGGACTCACAAAAGCCTTGTTTTATCTTGAGTCTATTTTACCCATAACTTTTGCTGGCAGATGGAACAAGACAAAGACGCTGATCAGTGCAAAGGGCAAACAGAGAATGATCCTTCTTCCTTTGCATCTCCTTCCTCATGCTGTTCTTGAGACACACTGTGTGTTTTAAGAATCAAAGGGTCTTTCTAGACCTGCAGTGACAGTTTTGAGACAGAAAATACAAAACTAGCACAAGTAGAATTGTAAGGAGTATGTCTTTGCCCTTCTCCTGCATATTTTTTCTGAGAGCTTTCACGTATGCCAGTGTTGCATGTCAGGAAGTACTATACTGAATGCCATAGTGCATGACAGATTATATAATTTTCACATTTGGAAAAGTTGCTGTGCCTGTGGCATGACGTCT
Organism: Rhinoptilus africanus; assembly: GCA_013400135.1. Lineage (NCBI taxonomy): Eukaryota > Metazoa > Chordata > Aves > Charadriiformes > Glareolidae > Rhinoptilus > Rhinoptilus africanus. The sequence continues at coordinate 28,857 of VXBO01010221.1, forward strand.
TTTTTTTTTTTTTAAAAAAAATCAGTATACATCTAATACAAATTTTAAATAAAGATGGCTATTTACATGAAATGCTGCAAGCAGCCTATATATCCTGATGCACAGCAAATCAGCATGATGGTTGGTGTTGAGGAAGTATAGTTAACTGATCATAGCAGAAAATTAAGGCTTTGGACTCCTGGATTCTTTTCCTAGCTGTCTCACTGATTATTTTACATCTGGAGTCTACAATACTTTATAATACTGTAAAGAATCCTGGGGCATAACTAATATTTATAGCATCATTTAAGGCCCCAGGTGAAAGGCATATTCATCAAGACATAGTATGACAATTAGAATTTGCTAGCTAAATAAAATAAATTAGTCATTAGTGACATAAAAATTCGGGGTAAGTGTGAAGTGACTTGGGCTTATTGTTTCTGAAGGAAGCCTTCTGAATCATGCCAGCTAAAGATCTGCCCATGGCATCTGGAAATGTATGCTAATAGCTTCTCATAGAAGCATAGAATAATTCAGGTTCAAAGGGACCTCAGCAGGTCATCTGCTCCAATCTCCTGACCAAAGCAAATTTATCATTCCCTCAGAGTTGTTATCAAGAGCATCGTGAATTGTTTCGTAACCTGATTACAATGACAAATGAATCCAGCCTGAATTTTGCTAATCCAATTACAGTACCCCCAAAGAACTCAACGCATGTTTGGATGCACAATGCAGTTACTAGTGATACGGGGCAATTCATAACATTTTGAAGATACAGACAGTGTGGTTTATTTAGCGCTGACTCTGCTAAGAGAGCGTAGACATAGGCATTCTCTGTTAAGGAGCCAAAGGTTTTAACACTGTGTGTTAAGTGTATATAATGGGAGAGAATGCTTACAACGGGTCTTCTATGATGGATAGGGAGGCAGAGCTCAAGCAGCCATCAGGAAGGGGGAACACTACTACAGGCCTGAGAGTGAGGGTCCACTTCCCTAGCAGCAGCTCATGACTCATACTCTGGGGCACATGCGTCACAAACAGCACAACTGGACACAACTGCCTTTTAATGCAGAGCAGGCAGAGATCAGCCTTGCCCTGAAAATACAGAATACATACACTTAGAATACATTTCCTCCGTGCACTTTAGGAATGGCTGTGAATGACAGTCTCTTTCATTTAAGCTAAGGCATGCATTTATTTTGGGGGAGAAGAACAGTAAGAAACTGAACAGTAAGAAAACTGAAACTATCATCTTGTCTGATTGATGGCAGAATTCAATCCACACAAACCCTCTTCTTTACCTCCGTATGTCATATATCCCATAAGATCCACACTATTCTGGTGTTTCAGGAAGACAAATTATGTTATTAGCAGAGAGAAGTTATGAAAACACAGCTTCTGTAAAGATTTTTGCAGCTATTTGCAAGTTAACACATGCTAAGTCTTTGCCTAGTCAGATTCCTCTGACAAGATTCTTCAGTTGCCATAAATTGCCACTGCCCTATTGCTGATTTCTACATATTAAAGTATTCAGTCCACCAGAATCTAAGTCACATTCTAATGTGCTGTTTATAGAAAATTACTTTTGTCCTTCAAAAGAAAAGAAAAAAATGACACACATAAACTAATGGGCGATGAACAACCGCTTATTTGAATTGGCATTTAAATTTACTCGCTAATCTTGCAGCCATCGAGGATCTATACAATTGTGAACTGATCGCAACAAGCAACCATAAATATATGGATCTCAGCCTAACAGGAATACATATAGCAGAAGCACACTTAATTACAATGCACGTTTTATAACAACTGATTTTATTTTTGGGGGGGCGATAGAAACTGAGACATTGTTTAAATTTCATTTACCAAAAAAAGGAGTAAAAGAACCCCAATTTTAAAATAAGATACAGAGTTGCAAGGTTGGATTTAATCTACAGTTATGCATAGGTGGAAAGCATAATGCATACTAGCCAAGACACAAAGAAGCTTACAGAGCAAGCTAAAAGTCAAACTGCGGCATATGGATGCAAGATAGAGATTTGTGTGTGTTGACACAAAATAAAATTCATTACCTGACTTGAGGTACAAACAGAAAGGCAGAAAAGAAAGACTAGCAGAGGCACGCCACATCCTTCAGCTGGTTTACAGAATCATAGAGTTGGAAGGAACCTTAAAGATCATCGAGTTCCAACTCCCCTGCTGTTGGCAGGGTCACTTCCCGCTAGACCAGTCTGCTCAAAGCCCCATCCAGCCTGGCCTTGAACACTTCCAGGGATGAGGCATCCACAGCTTCTCTGAGCAATCTGTTCCCGTGCCTCACCACCCTCACAGTAAAGAATTTCTTCATTATATCTAATCTAAATCTATCTTCTTTCAGTTTAAAACTGTTATCCCTCATCCTATCACTACATTCCCTCATAAAGAGTAACTCCCCATTTTTCCTTCCAGTACCTTTAGGTACTGGAAGGCTGCTATAAGGTCTCCCTGGAGCCTTCTCTTCTCCAGGCTGAACAAGCCCAACTCTCTCAGCCTGTCTTCAAAGGAGAGGTGATCCAGCCCCCTGAGCATCTCTCTGGCCTCCTCTAGACTCACTCCAACAGGTCCGTGTCCTTCTTATGTTGAAGGCCCCAAAGCTGGATGCAGTACTCCAGGTGGGGTCTCATGAGAGCAGAGCAGAGGGGCAGAATCACTGCCCTCAGCCTGCTGGTCATGCTTCTTTTGATGCAGCCCAGGATGCAAATGATTTTCTGGGCTGCGAGCACACATTGCCGGCTCATGTTGAGCTTCTTGTCAACCAACACCCCAAATCCTCCTCAGGGCTGTTCTCAACCCATTCTCTGCCCAGCCTGTATTTGTGCTTGGCCTGAGAATTCTTCCTGAAACCACACAGAGAGTCTCCAGCACATCTAGACAAAGGCTACTTTTAAAACTGTTACCATAGATATCTCTGGAGAATTTTTTTTCATTGTTACGTCTGTTGATTTTTCTCTCCACTTCTTTCTCTCCCCTCCTCCACACACGCACACACATTAACTCTCCTCCACTTCCAAGTCTCTGCTTGTACTGAAGCCTCTCTGGGTATCTAGACTTCAGTGACAACACACTGAATCTAAAGTATCTTTATTTAAATAACGTTTTAAATTATACTGTACTTCATAATAAAGCCACAGCAACCCGCTGTTTTGCTTCTGCTCCTGGGATGTTTACAATTAACCAGAGCATAATACTATAATGTCATCCCACTCCTAAATTCAAGGGTGTGTGAAAAGAGCAAACAGGAACACACATGGCACTCCAATATATATATTATGTACTCCCCAGCCCCCAAGTTTAAGAAGGCTACATTCAAAATCCTCCGTAATACTAACATGATTAAATGGCTATATGTAAACGCTATAAGTTCATAAGATGTACTGAAATCATTTGTGTAGAAATGATACCATTTCTCTTCCCAAGCACAAAACTTCCCACACTCTATCAAGAAAAAGCAATATTTTTCATTCTTTATACAAAGGAAACAATCTTCTTAACACTCTAAGCAGGTAAATACTATATATTTCATGCATATCCAATACAGTTGAAGAGTGGCAACATGGCAAAAATATCACTTTCCGGGTCTGTAGAATTCCACCAGGCAAACAATTAAGCAGTGCTTTGACTGACTGGGGCACTTTGACCAAAATTTGCTCTTTCCCATCTAACATAATGAATCAAAGTATATTTTAGGTCATGCCCAACTCCATTAATGTAAGTATTCTTGTAGCTTTATACACCGTACATAAAATATCCCCATAAAGGCAGCCACAGCAGCGGTGGTACTATGCTCCTTTGCATAGTCATTCTGCCCTAGCAGACAGGGTCTTGTACAGTCATAATTAAATTCAATCAGCACTAATTTATCTTGTATTTTAGCCAAAATTACTGTACTGAGATGGGCTAAAAGTAGCTGTAGGGCTTTCTTTATTCAGTTATTAAAGGAATTGCATTTGTTTCCAATAACTAATAAATGGTAGCCGATGCAGCTAGAGGACAATACATTGCCAATGATACCAAGCTATGTAGGCTAAAAAACATTTCCAGATAAAAGTAAGAACAGCACTTAAGAGTGGCCGAAATATAAACTTTTGGTGTAAATGTACCGTTAGCAAATTCAACCTTTTACTTACTAGGGCCAAACCAGACTTCCAAGTTATCTCTTGTTATTAGAAAGGAAAGGATTGTTCAGCACAATATATATAGGTCACACTGTGTGAGCTTTAGATATACCAGTCAGGCAAATATCTAAAACAGAATAAGTAAAAACAAGCCAATACCAAATGCTGAACAAGTACTTCAAAGTAACAAATAGTCTTGACTTCAGAATTAACTTCCCTGTGTCTTCCTTCCACCCTTGCCAAAAGAAATCAATTAAAAAGTAAAGACATCTTCACAGCAAATAATAAAAAGGTACATAACTAAATACTTCACAATTTCATTATGTAAAAATAAGCCTGATTGTATTAAATAATCTTATATTTTGATCATCTAATGCCACTGCTATTCTGCTGTATGATAAAAATACCTTCAAGGATACAGAATTATTTTTCAGCACCTCCATTACTGTTCTCCATACAGCTATAATGATTTATATTAAATGAGGATCTGACCCTGTTTTCTTTCCTTAAACAAATCCAATATTTCACAAGAAATACATTTTGCAGAACATCTGTTTACTCTTCATTATTAGTACATGATCATCACAGATCTCATTCTGTTATCTTCTGTATAAAACCAGCACCATAAAAGAAACAGCTTATTTAAGAGGATTTCAATGGCTTAAGGACATTCTGTTCTTCCCAAGTCATCACATCTTTTTTTCTAACCAGATGACCAGTTTCCTGAATCAAATTATATTGTAATAATATCTGAGATAATTTTGTTTCTGAAATTAGTGTTTAGGCATTTTAAAGTATGATTAAACTTACAGTGAGATGCTGTCTTGGTCCAGGTGAAAAAAACCCCTTTCCCTAAAGCTACTGCTGATGGGGCGGTGAGGGGGAATTCAAAGAATGCTCTATTACCAATGCATAACATCACTTCATTATGCTAACAATGCCTTTTAAAAGAATTCATATGCAAAAAAAGTATACACATAGATCAACTGCATGAGAGGAAGCTAGGGACAAGAAAATACAGAGCAGCATTTATTATTCTCTATTAAAAACACACCAAAAAAAAAGGTTAAAATAAGTTGGGTAACCCTCCACAGTATCAAGGATATTACATATATTCAGTGGCTGTATCTAAGTGATGCAAATGATAAGCTACAGCTGAATACAGGTAAAGAAATACCGTCTTTGGGAAATGTTCACTTTTTTGAGATTTTTGCTGATACAGAAGATCCCGTAGCCAAAGATACCCCACAGGCTCAATCGTTTAAGTAGACCCTGTACATATCAGTCAATGCTACTTGGCAGTAGTGTCACAAGTACTAGAAATTCTGGCTGAATGTTTGCCTCAACAGAGGAAAAACCTTTCAAAAATCGCTCAGTTGTGTTTGACCTATTTTTTCCCTCCAAATTGTGGGGAAGGGTTTCCAGTTCAAAAATGAAAGAGTAGAAAACCATAACTACAAAGCCATAACTAATGGAAAGAATTCAAAGTTTCAGTCATTAATTTCATATCTTCATTATAATAGGGAAAAAAACCCCCAGTTCTAACATAGCCTCTGATATATTGGATAAAACCTTAACTATGAAAGCAGCCCCACATCATGGACATACCACAAAGTGCTTTTAGTGATTTATCCATTAACTTTTTAAAAATATCTTAACTGTTTTGAAATCTTTTATACTAAATTATTTTTTTCTGTTAATAAGGGAAACATAAATGCCAATGTTTTAAGTTAATTACATGTCCTGATAACAATAAGCAAATAAATACATCGGGTATATTTTTTCTCTCAAAATTCTCACCTCCCCTACTAATATTATAACTTATACGCAAATACATCTAGAAATGCATGACTGAAGTGCATTTAACATATATATTAATTTGAAACACGTAATGCAGATGAGTTCTGATCAGCATAAATATAATATAGAATACGTACATAAAAATGTGCATATAAAATTTATGTTGTTTATGCTCTGCTTTACATTACAGAATAACGATCACTGATAGAGTAGTTTGTTATATAGGATTACTTTTCCATAGCAATAGTGATTTTTTTTTAATATCCCGCTATAGGAAATGGAAGCATTAATCTACTGCACAGTTTCACAAACAAATTAATGTGGTTGGGGCTCAGGTCTCATTTTTTTTGCCTTTGGACATAAAATGGAAGAATAATGAATTTTAGGATTAAAACAGAAGCATTTTGTCTTCTGTCTAGAAATAAACATGCTAGAGCTCTCTGGTGGTGACGGGAGAATGTTAACAACTTTACACACATTTTGGAATGCCAACAGATTTTTGCACATGCTTTTCCATTGCATCCCTGTGCATCTGGCGAAAAGAATCATCTTTTTTTGCCGTTTTCCTTCAGCCCTTCCCACCTAAGACTGGAATATCAAGCAGAACCCTGACCTGTACCTTGCTGTACTCTGTATACAGAAAATTCTGTCCATTCTAGGTCCAACTGTCAAGAGCTGGGAAGAGAAATCTCGCTACCTCCCATAAGAAATCCATATTAAGGACTACTCAAAGAAGAAATGACAGGCTATAACTCTTGTACGGCATTTGGGATACTAGAAATAATGTTATTATTTTGATAACTGCAGTTATTTTAAGGTAAAACTTTTTAAACCTTACTATGTTTCACTCAGTGCTATCAGTGCTTTCAGTAGAGGGGAAAAAAAGTCCATTTCTAGAGTTAACAGTAATTAACTTATTGCTGATTATTTAGAAATTATGTTAGTTCAAGAAATAAATTTGCTGCATTAATAACTCTCGGCAGTTAATGTTTGCAAAATATAAACGGTGTTTTTTTCACATAAACCCCTCAATATCCTTTTCTTCTGGAGAAATAGCCAATATTGCCATAGTCCTGATGAGGCCCGACAGGGGCCCAGGCGCAACACGATCTCTGGCATTTAGGCATTCAGATTTAAAATCTGATTGTGTCCTATTGACAACATCTATCTGCAGCTATTAATCTGCTAGTCATAAAGCAGTTATTACAGTAGTGACCCTGGTTTTTTTTTCTGTAAATAAATATCAACATAATGCCTCATCTCGCCCAGGTGTTTCCTGGGCAAAGCACTGAACAGGCAAGAAAATTTGGAGGATATCTTTACAATATTTTACATCGCCCTAAGATAAAAGCAGAGCTTCACAAGACTATTTCATTTTTTTAACATGGAAATCTTAATAGTTACCTCAAATATACATGTGTGGTTATTACTGCTTGGGTCAATTCACTGGGGGTGCTTCCCTCCCTACTGCAGCATCCATTGCTCCGATGAGCCAATGACGCCCAAGCGACACAACTTAATACTGTTCTTTCCCTTCCAAAAATGAGGAAAATCTTTCTACCCCCTCTCAAAAATTTTCTCTGGCTGCCTTCCTGATCTACAAAACACCCCAAAAATTGCTCCCTACCTTTTGTCGACATGTGATTATGCAAAAACAAATAAATAGAGAGCATGTATATTTTATTTTTACACGCTGTTATGTTGCCTTTGCTGTTGTCAAATCATGGTCTGAAAGAAAGATTTGATGTTGCTCCCTGCTGCACACGAATGCTTAAAATGAGGAAGATTTCACTAAAAACTCCACAACAGAACCTACAAAAGGCAATAAACGTGGACGGCAGAAGGGGTGAGATGCTGAACCGGCTGCAGGCACCAGGTGCTGGCAGCGGGGTGGGGGGGCTACAGGGAGACCTCTGTGGGGAGCAGTTGGTAGAGAAGAACTAGCGGGGAAAAAAAAGAAAAAAAAAAGTAAAAAAAAAAGTGTGAGAAACAGTCCTGTAAGCACCAAGGCCAGTGAAGAAGGAGAGGGACGAGACGCTCCAGGCAACCAAGCAGATACCCGTGCTGAGGCCCATGGAGAGCCTGCACAGGAGCAGGTTTATCCTGAAGAACTGCAGCCACGGAGAAGCCGTGCTGGAGCAGGGGGAAAGTGTGAGGAGAAAGGAAAAGAAGAGAGGAGCTGTTATGGACTGACTGCAACCCCCATTCTCCATCCACCTGGCACAGCTGTCGGGGGAGCGAATAAAGGAGCTGGGCGTGAAGAAGAGGAGTTGAGCTGAGGAAGAAGCTGGGGAGGGGGGAGGGTGGTTTTGGTTTTATTTCTCACCATCCTACTCTGTTTTTAATTGGCAGAACATTAAAGTAAATTTCCCTACATCACGTCTGTGTTGCCCATGACATAATAGGCAAGAGATTTCCCTGACTTTATCTTGACCTACGAGCCTTCCCATCTTGTTTTCTCCCCCTGTCCTGTTGAGGAGGGGGAGTGAAATCACGTCTAGGTGGGCATCAGTCAGCCGTCCAACCGACCACAGACAGAACAGTAATGTGAAGGCTGTATGCTGCAGATGGAGAAAGCCAAATTCTCATTGACTGCAATACTACGAGTTTGGAGAACATTTCTCCTCACAGAACTGCTGATATCTTTTTCTCTGTATATGCTGCCCAGTGTGAGCACCATACACATAAAGCTGAGTATCAGACTACAGATTTCCTGTGTAAATTTGAAAATGTTGCTCACATTGCAGCTATGGTAAATTCTTTTAGATGTATGTGACAGACATACATAATGGATATGAACTTTGTCTTTGAAAGTCAGAAGACTTCAGTGTTCTTGCGAATTAAGATCACTCCATTACAAAGTGCATAAATACATGGTCAGTTTTTAGCACATAATCCCACTTACTTCAAAAGAGTAACTCAATGATTTGTTAGCTACTCTAAAGTAAGGCACATGATTATGATTTGATTCTTAATTTCTTACAGAGATACCTGGGAAGTGTTTGGGGATTGGTTTATGCAAAAGTAAAAACAAGATACAGAACTTAACTGTGTCAACCAAATATTTAAAAGCACACATTCCAGTTGTAGGTCTATTTTCTTCACTGGCTGTGGAAAGTAAATTTCTTCCCCCGCACCAGGATGATTCTAAATGTGTCTTACCAGTTATCATTGGATTTTAGTTTTCCTATTAGCTCTACTAACCTGCTCATTAGGTAGAGAAAACTGTGAAAAATGAGTGTTAAATATGACTTGAAATTGAGTTTTACCAACTCTCTGACAGTGTACTGCAAAACATAAATTCCTAACTGTAAGAGAAACTAAGCATCCTTATTCCAGGAAATGCAGTTTGGCTGTAACTTTTATGCCCTCAGAAATGTGTAATTTACATTCTTTCAATTTAAAAAGACCACTGTAAAAGGTGTCACCTTTATAAAAGCTGTTTCAATAAAACTTTACTCCCATGCTATATTTTAAAATTAATTTGACCTTGAATTCTAAATCTCAGAAAGGTGAGTACATAACACTTCGTTTTGGATGACCATTTAAAAAAATACATAGATATTTGACAGTATATCTACTGCATTTCAGACCACAAATTAGGACAGTTGGCAAAGAAAGATGTGTTCCATCCTAGCTTTTAGGAAAGTATATGCTACAGTTTGGAGTGTACTATATCAGTTCACTTAAAACAACTAGAGTTTTTTAACAGTTAATTAAAAAGCTTAACAGACTTGCATTTTTGACATCCCAAGATGGCAGAAGACAAACCAATTATTTTATACAATTATGCCAATGAGTTTAACCCTGGTCCAAGAAAATGCATAGAGTAACCAAGCTAAGATCATCAAATAGTAGCTTATTTAAATAAAAACACACCCACACCAAAAAAACCCAACCAAAAAATGACCAAAAAACGAAGAAAATCAGCTTCTTGTATTTCTTCTAGCACATATCTACTGAGACAGATTTCAACTAGCAACTCTAAGTGAACATCTTCAAAATACCACATTCCTTATTACCCCATAAAGTCCAATATAAGTGCAGTGAAACAATACCTCTTGCTACGGTGTAACTCACCACAAAACAAGTTGGTTCTATGTATAGCCAGCCTCCTCCCGTAGTGTAATATTGTTCCATTCTTAATGGTGCTCACATTATAGGCCAACATCTTTTCTTCAAGTATCACCAGATTTGCACTCTGAAGTATTTTTCTCTACTCAGACATTTACCCTTACCTGTGTTACTTCACAGTTAGCAGCTATCAGCTGCATTCACATAATTTCTTTTTCGTACATTTCAGTACAAAAGATTATATCTAATGTATCGCAAGTCTCCACATGCCCTTTTCTCCTTGATACAGTCTTAAAAATCACTAAATCATTCTTCATAGTTAATCTGTTATCTCCCTACCCACTAAATGTGACACTTTATACCCTTAGTTTAGTAATTGCTCTTGTGGCTTTGTCCTCAGCCAAAAGACATTTTGTCAGTAAGTTTTTCATATTTCAGTTCTCTCAAACTTTCGGTAGCGAATGACATTATTTGTGAGAACGAGAGCCTGCAAAATGACTGAAGTGATTTTAGACTTCAATTTCTATGGCTCACCTCTAGGATATATCTGACAATATATCTCTCTTGGGAAAGGGAAGAGAAGCATTGTCCTTTAGATTTAGGATTTTTCTCTGCTTTCTTATATATATGGCCTGACAAAGCAATGGCGTTTTGTCCTGTGGTCACAAGGAAGGCCCTAATTGGAAAAACAGTCAATAGCAAGAGACAACTGGTGAAAAATACCTGCCAGTTGAAATCCTATTAAGCTGTTTTTTAATTCCTGTTAGAAAGAGCAGAGCATCTGTGAAGACAGGAAGATTTTTTGGTTGAGCACAAAGTCTGTTTGCAAATATACTGCTCTTCTTATTAGCAGCTGTGTTTGCAGTTTGAATCTACGCTCTTACTTGATGTTTTCATAAATTACTGATCTAAATGGTGCATGTGAAAAGCATGGGAAGATATTCCTGAAGCTTATAAAAGCATATAAATAAATTTGCTATAATATACACATTATTTTTCTTAAATATTTTATTCATAGTACTCTCAGGGTTATGTGTTTGCACTTTATAAACAGAAGTACGTTAGTCCACTATAAACATCTACAGTAAGTATTGTATGAGAGTACTTTCAAATGTAGGGCAGATTCTAAAATGTACAAAGAGCTCTACATTGGTGGTATCAATTCAGGAAACACTTTATGGAATACTTTAAAGAAGATAAAATTATCTGTACAATTATGCATTTCGTGTATCTGTTGTAAAGTCTATTCAAAGAGGGGGGGAAGTACTAGTGTACTTCCTCAACTAGACAGACAGAAGTGAAAAGCTGAGACCAGCACACAGATCCCATTCAAGAACATCTCAGTGTCCTAACTTCCCATTCTGGAAAGACTTACATATGTGCATCATTTTCTACACATGTGCAGATATCTCTGTAGTTACCCAAGCTTCTTACACACTTGAACATAAGTATGATATGTCTTTGCAGGACTGGGATCTTTTCCACCTCCTACTGACTTCAATGGGAATTAGTTTATCCCTCAGCATATATTGTCTAACAAAAAGCATATTAACATAATTAGACTAAAGTTAAGAATAGATCAACTGGAAGTATCAACAATAATTGGGGTTATTTCAAATGCCACACCACCTAAATTTTCCTACAAATCATTAAACTGAGAATTCCCAAGCTCTCCTTGTTACCTTTCCCCCCTGTTTTTTGTGCTTGCAAATGCAGGAAGATTTAACTTCTTCATTTTCAAGTAATGCGTTTTGCACATCAATACTAACACAATACCAAGATGGTAAAGAAAAGAAACATCACCACTTATAAAAAAGGACACGCCAACAGTTCATTTTCTTCTGCTCTCTGAATTATCCAGGACAATTACAGAAACACATTTCTCCTCTCTTAGTAGAAAAAGAAGATTATGGTACAAATTTAGACTGCGAAGACATTCTCCAAATAGAGAGACAATCATCTTTATGACTCAATAGCAACAAGCTGAAGGAGAGGCCAGTATTTTTATTTTTTTAAGAGAGAGCTCAATACTATTTTATGTTAGAATCAAGACAACTTTATTAATGGGTTAAAATAAACCGTACTTCTTAAACACCGTCCTTAAAGGCAACTGGGCTGAAATGATCAGCCAGTTCTTTGTATCAACAAGGAATCTCGCTGTCATCATTAAGACCATGTATAAACAAAGCAGTCCATAGTTTGGATGAGGGATGATACTATTTCTTGCTGAACGAGCAAGGCTCGTAACAGAAACAAGCACTTAGATTTACCATCTGGGTTTCTAGAAAAATTGAGGAGGAAACTGAGGTTAGAAGATTAAGAATTTTCAAAAACGTCTTCTCTAAAATGTTTATATGTTTATACAATAAGCTAATACTATAATATGAAATTATTCCTAAACAAACTAAAAAAAAAAAAAAAAGATTTATTGAGCGAGGTTCTAACACAGGCTTGATTTTATTACATCACTATATACTACTACAAACTGCTCATGACTCAGAGTTCTAGCTGAGGAGGTAAGATCAATTGCAAGATGATATTCGAAGCATTCAAGACTAGAAATTTCCTATAAATAACAGTCATCTGTACCCCCTCCTCTGTAATAAACCCGTAAGCTTGTCCTTCAGTGAGATCCCATCTGGACAAACACCTTTTGTCACACCGAGTAACAGTCCAAAATTTCTGAAGCACATTGTTTCACTGCTGCAGTTCTTGGAGCCCAGCCAGAGTCTGACCCAGTGGACTGTGAAGCAAACAGGCAGGCCTTCATGGCCAATACAGAACAATAAAACGTCCACCCCATCCAAAAGTCATTGTAGCAAGTTACTGTAATTGGGTATCTGCGTGAAAATGTCCAACTATCCTGTTAGATCTTTGATTCCAAGCCAGGGCTTTGCCTATATTGCCAAGTGCCACCTCTTTCCCACAGATTTCTTTGTGCATGCATGTATATACACACAATTTAAAATACTCTATTCACAGGTGTGGGAAGAGATAACTGGCTTTCTGCCAATGCTAGTAGAAGCAAAATAGTTAAGCAGATCTAAAAAGCAACTAGAACAGTTCTACTGTTGTGGCGGAGGGAATTCCTTTTCTGAAAGGGACAAATTTTGAAAAGCTTTTCTGATTTTAGCACCGCTAGTCTCTTTCCAGTTAATATGTTTAAAATCAGAATCTCATATAACCAAAATGTTTTTTTCAGAAATATTAATATAAACCTTTGGTTCATTATACCCAGCCTTTTCTCCAACACAAACTGACATTACCAACTTAATAAAATAAATAATCACACTTCTGTCTATTTCATACCTTATTTGCAAGAAAAAACATAAAACTCCATGGTTTTGCTAACTGAGATTAAAATCTTTTTCTTAGCCTCCAAGGAGTGTATTTTCTTTGTGCATGGTTAGACAGCTTTTAAAAGCTGAACAAATTTGAAAATTCCAGAGCTCTGACACTTTATGTTACTCTCTATCAATTGCAATGCATGGCCTTGCACATAATCCACAGGAAAATTACATTCGTATTTTCAAAATGGCTTCTCTGTACCGATTGTCCTCATGATCAAGAGGCATAAATTATTTGGAAGAAAACAGAAAAACTGGGTGCAGTTTTTCTGCAATCAATGTCTCTAATACATATGAGAATGGGACATCATTTCACCAAAACAATCCATCTGTGAAGTATGCTAAGGGATGACTGCGTTTGGATACAGCAATTAATCACCACATTATTTATAGCACTTCAGAAGCAGCTTACAGTACATTAATCAGGGATAACTTCTGCTTAATTAACAGAGCTGCCAAAAACGTCAAACAAGACCATAAAAAATAGAATTGAGTTAGAAAGAACTAGCAAGGGACCGGTAATGATGAAATAGTCAAAGTTCCTCTTCAGCAACGGTCTTCTCCCAGTTTCATTGCCACAGCACTGGTAAGCAACAAATTTCATCTACAAACAACTGCGCCGGGTGACTCTATCAGTAGTACTAGATTCTCACGAGTAAAAAGAAAACAAAGCAACAAGCAGTTGACTGCATCAGTCTCAGTGCAGTGCCATGCACACAGCCACACGGCTGTGGGAGACATCGGAAACAAAGCAGCGACTTTTTTACTATTTTTTTAAAAATCTTCCTTTGTATAATTATAAGGACCACTGGAGGGAGAAGGTGAATGGATTACACCTAAATTCGTTGCCTCTGCTACTGCATGGACTCTGTTGGAAGGAAACGGGAGTAGCACAGGGTTTGCTGTTTAATCTGCTTTTCAAATCATGATTCGATGAAAGTCTCTTTGTTCTGTAGAGGGTCATAAAATAAAATCCTATTTGCCAGAAGTGTGAAAGACAGTGTAACTCTCCCATTCAAAGTACTTGAAAAGAAGTTTAGCAATTAAAACTGAGTAAAACATTAGTGAGATATGGGGACCACGAGTAATTTGCATGTTAGGCATATGCAAATTAGAAAACAAGATCTGGTTTAAAGGAATAAAGAACTTCATAAAATTACATGGCTATTAAAAGTAGCTTATATGCTAAGAAGTATTCTGATTTACATAAGCAAATTTATTTCAATTACTACATGCAAATGGTAATTATATCAAGTAAAAACAAATTTTTATTGAAAGCACATATAATTATAGAAAACATTAATGAATCTTTCAAGTTTAGGTCTTCAGTAAGAAGGGATGGTGAATAAAATGCAGAAAAAAATGCTTTTATCATTCAGTGCACAGCTGAAAGCTTAAGTTTAACTATGAAACAGCTGTAATTAGGTTTCATCAGTCCTTTTTAGCATGGTGCCTATAGATCTCCAAAGGAATTCAGATTTCCACTGGAAATGTCACTGAAGTGTTTATTGTTACTTGCCATACTTTAACATCCCATAATAAAATACTCTTTTTAGCTTTTGAAACTCTGTCCTTAAGTAAATAAAGCTAAATCTAAATATATGATTAGCTAACATTTTACATGTGTAAAGATAAGTATGTTTAGGAACTTATCTTTGGTCTGATAGCAGTCACAGAAGTCTCGAAGATACTGTCAGTGGACACCAGAATATGCATGCACAAAAACCTCTTCAATGTGTGTGTTGGCATGTACATTGTGTTTATTAAATGGAAAAAACCCCAAATGGACAGCTATGAAAGTGGAACTCTCTGCAGTTCAGAAGCTGTTGAAGAAAGAATGGTTGATTGATGCAGAAGAAATCATTTCACTTACAGCTGGAGGAAAAAGAATCATAGGACCTATAAAGACAGAAAAAAACACCACCAAATTCATTTGCAAAATACTGATGTACACCAAGCTCTCATTGTGCCCCCCTTGGTTAAAAGTTGTTTGTCTAGGAGTAGTAGAATTTGGGGCAGTATAAAAAAGCGCTGCCAGTGATTTTGACATAGTAATTTCAAATAGTATCATTCACATGGTCATCATTTGTCTTAAGGCATCTTGAAGGGCATTTGTCTCTTCATACTGCTAACAAAGATTGCTATGGGTCACTCAGAACACACTTAAAGGAAAGTCAATAAATAGTCAGGTTACCTGGTGACAGTAACACCTCCAGGCACATCATTTCAAATTATTCTGGAAAATAATATTCCCCTCTCAATGGCTGCATTTTGATGATCTCACTGACCTTTCTTCTGATGACTCAAGTGCATTTGAGGTCAACAGGGCTTGGACAGGGAGGGAGGGAACCTTGTACAGTTGAGTATTGAAAGACTTAAGAAATAGGATTTACACTATTTTGTCACAATACTGTAAAAGTGAAACTATCAATCAAGAGGCCTATATGTTACTCCATTTTATTATATCAGCACTTTTTTACATTTTGTTAATATTCATCACATGAAGGATGACAGCACGTGAGCGTGTATAGTAGCATTTCCTGTCAGTGATTCAGAGCAATAAATCACTAGATTACTCAATCCTCAGCAACACTGGGTAGATAATATAGATTCTTCAAACAGGTGTGAAGACCTTTATCCAGTGACAACTCACTACAACAAATTGCTTAAAAGAAAGAAAAAAATCTGAAGTGGATGAAATAACCTGATTATTCTCCAGGCATTCCAGACTGAGAGTGACTTAAATGGCAGTCTAAGATGTAGTAGAAATGGCAGATCGGTCTCTAAGGAATCTTACAATTCCTACCTAAATTTCAACTCAGTTCGCTGTTTCCTGACAAACCCTTTATCCCTGAAAACAAACGCTACCCATCTGAAGCCACTGTTTCAATAGAAACTGCATTGGATCTCCAGAATCACAAATATAAAACATACTCCTGAATACCTCTACAACTCATTGTAAAATATCCCTTTCCTTTCATTTCTGCAGAAGTCCTTTTATCACTGATAACTGCTCTTAGACAGGCAATGTTCTTTCACTACTGATAAGTACTCCTAGACAGACAGACTATGCCAGACAGATAAAACTGATGCAGATACGCGGTTTGAGCATTTCATAGAACTACAAATAAAAAGGTTTCTAGAAATGAATGATAACAGAAGTAACACTGCAAGTGCAGTGAAAAATCTCTAAACACAACGAGTAGTAGAGCAATTGCCTCCACTTTAAACAGAAAATGTGAAAAACACAAATACATATGACAGAGAGAAAAGGCTCCGTATGTAGAAAAAGAGCATTCAAATCAGAATGCATTTAAAACTCACTGTAAGAAGATTCAGTCAGGCAAAGACCTAAGGTCTCTGTAAGTATACCAGACTCAAATCAAATAACTCACCAAATTTGGCCACAAAATCAGATGTAAAAATTGGGACTCTTATGACGGCCTATCTGAGGAAGCAAGAGTCACCAAATGGCCTTGTGAGAGGTATGACACAGAAATTAGATACCTGCAAACCAAATGATGTGGCACCAGCTTTCACTGACAATCTCAGAGACACAAAGTCAATGGGAGGATTCTCCTAATCTCATCCCTAAAAAAAGGGACAGATTATCTCTGTATCTCATGCCAGCTCTGAAACAAGAAACAATCTTCAGACAACCAGTGAAAGAGAAGAAGAAAGATATGGTTTTGCTTCTCTCAAGGAAAACTCAGACTCCCTGAACCTCCCCAGGTCCTAGAATAGCCACTGGCATTTATATAGGCCGATAACTACCAACTACCAGGCAATTTTGTCAGGTTTTCCCAAAATCACAATCATAGTTCATTTGAATGACAGTTAAAACCTAAACCTCAGAGAGAAATCCCTTTAGTGTGAAAAACTATTGCAAAATGGTTATTCCTCATTCAGACCTCGAAAACCCAAGGTTACTTTCATTTTCAGGTGTAATCCAATTAGTAACATTGAGACAAAGCTAATTGCAGTAAAAAACAATCATCAGGTAAACCTTGTGGTTTCATGCTTTGCCTTTAATATCTGTCCAACACATAATACAGGATTTTCATTCTGAACCATCTCCCACTGCAGCGGGACAAATAAATAACAGAACTACTTAGGAGTCATGTGCAATGCATTCTGCATAGAATATGAGGTTGGAAATGAAACCATGCATGCTAGTAATCAAAGGAATCAGCTTTCAAAGGCAAGCTAATCCTCCTTTAAATCTAAATGAGAAATAAATCTAGCAAAACTGTACTCCACAAAATCTTTGTCTTTCACTAGCAGGTGTTAGAGAGCAATCAGCACATTTTAGCTGATTTTAGAACTGACGTTCTACTGAATAATTTCTGTGTTGTATGAAATATGCAAATGGAAATCATTGTGCATGTCTGAGTTAACTAGACTAACCATATTAAGGGTTAACCAGTGATTGGGCAAAAAAAAGATACTTGGTAAGCAAAATGTCCTGTTCCCTGCCTTTTATTAGTTATGACTTTGAGATCAACTTTAGCATGCCTTTGAAAGCACTGTGTTTATCAGCCTTAATTTTATGTCTCAGCCACTTACCTCATACTCACTGCCCTTTCCTGAGTTTCTCTGTAATCAGCTCTTTGGAAAGCTTATAATATCATTTCATTCACTGGGGAATTTGTGTTGGGGTTTTTTTTTAAAGAACATGCAGCAGTGGAGTTCATAGAAATTTGTTTCTATTTTTTTTTGCTTGGATACCTAAAAGATTTTGATGTTTCTGTTGATCCTTGCTATGCTAACAAGCTAAACTGGCTGTGCTCTGTCAAAAGAAAGAACTAACGAAATAAGAGAACAAAAATAAGATATATACTACTGATATAAAGGAGCTCTATGACAAGACCAAGAATGAAATTATAGTACGGGCTCTGCAAATCTAAGCCAGCTGATGATCCCTGTTTCATTCTCATACATGGGAGAAAACACTGTACTTGAATTTACATCTCATCACAGTTCTGATTCTCAAACTTTCTTATGTTACTTTCTTTAAAGACAATAGCCTGCAAATATATCTTAAATAGAATTCTTGTACTTTAGAAATATTCAGTCAATATAACTTTGCAAATCAACTAACCTACAGTGTACTATTAGATCAGGATCAATAGCTTTCTAACACTCAATCCAAGAAAGAAATACTGCTATACACACAAAATGTATCCATTTTCAACTCTCTTCCTTTGCCATTCACTTGTGGTTTTCATGCCACTCCTTTTCTAAATGACATCAGTGCTACTCAGCGTTGGTGCCAAATTCCCATTCTCGGTACTTCCAGCCACCTGCAGTTTCTACCAGGTCTGCTCACTCCTCTTCCTCTCTGTCTCCACCCTTTTGCTTATAGCACAGTCCCACCTTCCCATTCCTCAGCACTATTATTTTGTTTCCTTTCATCATAAATCCACACTTTGTCTTTTTTTTCCCATACTTGTGTCATCATTCTAAAACTCCTTACCTCCAGTGAATTGCTGCTTCAGAGCTTTCTTAATCAGCGGTAGTATATACTTAACAGCCCTCTGAAATCTTTTTCCCTGCTTTTATGTGCTTGCTTTTTTAGATCCATAAAAACTACTCCGCATTCCTAACACCCAACAGCACAGTTTTGCACAGCTTAATTATGTCTTCTGAGGAGCACCTTCTCTTGCTCATTTTGAGACTGCCTTCTGCTAGCTTCATTTGATGCCCTATTGTTCTTGTAGAGAAAGAAACTGTAAATAATAATTCTCCATTCATCTTCCCTCAGCCTAACAATGATTTTTGGATTCCTGTCATATACCCTTTACTCATATCTTTTTCTAGTCTGAAGAGTCCTTGATTATTCAGTTGCTACTTAGGAGAATGTAATTCTTTAATAAACTTTGTCATTATTCGTCTTACCTTTGCAAGTTCTAACATATCCTTCTGATATAGTCTTCAAGACATGGGATACTGTGAATTTATACAAAGGCAGAAAAGTTGTTTCTGGGGTTTTTACACTGTTTTCCCAATAATTTCTAATGCCACCTTTTTTTGGTTTTTTGTTTGCCACAGAGAGCTGGGAGGGCATCTGCCTAGAATTATTCACTGCAGCACCTACAACTAATTCTTAAAAAGCAGTAATTAATCAGTTACCCATCATTGTGTTTGATTGAAATTGGGATTTTTTTTCTACCTCCACATGTACCCCCTCACATCTACTTACACTGAATTTCATCTGCTTTTTTGTTGCTCTTAAAAGTTGTTTCTTCTCTTCATTATCCTTCATAAACCCACTTCTCCAGAATATCTAGACCCCTGTGCAAAATCCTATGACATCCTCGCCATTAAGAAAATTGAACACTAATTCACACACCCTGTTTTGGGGTTGTTTCTATATATTTATCCATGATGAGTACCTCTGATTTTCTCACATGGCCAGTTAGGTGTTTTCAGTAGTCTTTTTGCTGAGAAACCTTTTCAAATGCTTTCTGGAAAACCAAGCAGATCTTACAACCGGACAACTCTGGCCCCCAAAGTGAATTCTAACAGTGAGGAATGACTGAATAAACCACGTTGAGTCGTACCCAGTATATCATATTTATTTATATGTCCAATAACTATTTGTTGTTATAGTTTCTATCAGTTTGCTGAATGCAGGCTTACTGGTTAGTAGTTCCCTGGATACTCTCAAGAAACAGTTTTACAACTTGACATCACATTAATCTTATTCCAACTCTTTGGTTCCAAAGAAGTGTTAGGCAAAAGGCAACATAGTAAATACAGTTGAATTTTACTATTTCACCCTTAAAGGTCCTCTAGAACTCTTAGGCAAATGCCAATGGGTTCAGATATTTTTAAACAATATTTACTGCTTATTTTGTCAGTTTGTTCTGCTGCCTCTTCTACTGAATTACATTCTCTAATTAACTCCTGCAAAAAAACCCAGATGTCACCATGTGGGAATCTGCACACTTTATTTTGCATTTACAGTTACTGCAATAAATCCTTCTTGTGTGTGCACACTCTGTCCTTCAACTTCTTACACTCTGAGCATCCCTTGGCCTTACAGACTAGCCGACGGGCACCCCACACCTGATGAGTTAGAGAAAAGCCTTTGGAAGTTCTTCCTCAATATTGTTTGTTCTGCCTTACTGCCTTTTTTACATTTAACCTAACAACAGATTTTACATTCTTTTTTTATTTTTTGATATTTGAATGGGGATTCAATTTCTGGGAACATTTGCATATTTAGTAATCTCTCTAATCTTGGTTTTTAACAATGATGCTTTTTTTAATTTGGTCTTCTAAAATGCTTTAATGAATAATTTTTTTTTAACTTCTAATACAGTGGCTTGAAAAAATATCTATGTCATCTGTAAAGATTATTTTTTAACTGCCTCTCTGTTTCGTTTTAACAAACAACTTCATTTTTCTAAAAATCCCTATTGTGGAATTAAGTACTGCCGTATTGGTTCTTCTGACTTCTGTTTTTTCTGAAAGGATGTTGAATTTAAGCACGTTGTTACAGAACGTAATTTGGTAATAATGTTGTGTCAATAAACTGCACCTCTATTGATTCTCTGATTAGCTTCCACAATGAAAAGTCATTTATGGTGTCTAAAAGTTTAGTGTGAAATGACTTAACAGCTACTCCCCAATTGACATGGGGAGGCAGCAATCATGGTGAGCTGAAATAACACATTTCTCTTCTGTTTCCTGACAAGTATCTCTGACCTCTCTTGGTATGCCACATTCAGTGTCTCCACTGATCAAGAACTTATCAACATAGTCTTATTACTTATACCAAATTTAGGCCTGGAAATTCAATAGGGATTCTTAATTACTCTTTGACACAGTTTGTTTATCTGATATTACCTTGCATTTCATTTACTACATAGCACTATTTCTCCCTGTGCATGTCACATATTACTTGATATTGTTCCAGCACGTGTTCTCCTTCCAGAAAATTCCCAGTATGCTTTTTATACCAATAGACTAAATTAAAGCTAAGCATCTTATAAAATGCAGGTATCATGGATTTTACAATCCCCGCAGAAACTCTTAGCATTTGAAGAATACTGCATGGCAAATTCAATACCTCTGACGTTGGAAGATTCCAGAAATAAGCTTGTCTAAACAACTCTCCCTGACATCCTTGTATGCATATGGCATATTCTCTATTTACATTCAAATACTCTTTCTACAGGACATCTGTTTTGTTCAAGGCAAGGTAGGAATAGTTGATAGTTATTCATCTTTTCTTTTCATATTCACTACTTGGAGTGTAATCCCATGGTGTATTTACTGGACACAATCCAAGCCCTGTGCTGAATACAGAATTATTACTTACCTCATGGGCTTTCTATGGTTCTTTTATTGTATTATCTTAGTGTGCTCCTCTTTTAAACAAACATAATTAATCTAGCTTCATAACTCTCCTGTAAAACAAGGTGGTCCATATTATACAAAAGGAACAGCGAGGCAGCAATTGAAGGTAAAATCGTCCATAAGTCAATTAATTGTAGCTGGCTAATTAAAAAACAATATCTTAGAGCCTACTATGTATCTCTAGGAAACATATTTCCAATGATATGATTAATGCTATAACCACTGAGAACTTCCTCAAGTGAAATGTCATGTGTATCAAGTGGGGGAGTTGGAAAAGATTCATAGAATTATAGAATGGTTTGGTTGGAAGGGACCTTAAAGATCATGTAGTTCCAACCCCCCTGCCCTGGGCAGGGACACCTCCCACTAGACCAGGCTGCTCAAAGCCCCATCCAGCCTGGCCTTGAACACTTCCAGGGATGGGGCAGCCACAGCTTCTCTGGGCAACCTGTGCCAGTGCCTCACCACCCTCACAGTAAAGAATTTCTTCCTAACACCTAATCTAAATTTCCCCTCTTTCAGTTTAAAACCATTATCCCTTGTCCTGTCATTCCACTCCCTGATAAAGTGTCCCTCCCCATCTTTCCTGTAGGACCCCTTTAGGTTCTGGAAGGCCACTATAAGGTCTCCCTGGAGCCTTCTCTTCTCCAGGCTGAACAGCCCCAACTGTCCCAGCCTGTCTTCAAAGGAGAGGTGCTCCAGCCCTCTAAGCATCCTTGTGGCCCTACTTTGGACTCTCTCCAACAGGTCCATGTCCTTCTTATGTTGAGGGCCCTGTATCTGTGCTTGTGATGGCCCTGACCCAGATGCAGGACCTTGCACTTGGCCTGGTTGAACTTCAGATTTGCATAGGCCCATATTTCAAGTCTGTGAACGTCCCTCTGGATGGCATCCCTTCCCTCCAGTGTGTCGAGTGCTCCACACAGCTTAATGTCATCAGCAAATTGCTGAGAGCACACTCAATCCCACGGTCCATGTTGCCAACAAAGACATTGAACAGCACAGGTCCCAATACCAACCCCTGAGGAATGCCACTCATCACTGGTCTCCTCTGGGACATCAAGTCATTGACTGCAATTCTGAATGAGATCATCCAGCTAATTCCTTATCCACCAAGTGGTACATCTGTCAAATCCATATCTCTCCAATTTAGAGATAAGGATATCATGTGGTACAGTATCATGCTTTGCACAAGTTCAGGTAGCAATGTCAGTTCCTCTTCCCTTATCCACCAACACTGTAACCCCACTGTGGAAGGACACCAAATTTGTCAGGAACAATTTGCCCTTAGTGAAGCCATATTGGCTGTCACTGATAACCTCATTTTCCATGTGCCTTAGCATAGTTTCCAGGAGGATCTGCTCCATGATGCTCCAAAAGAACAAGCATGAAAGTTTGTGTGACTCGCTGCTGCACATTCATCAAATGTTCATTCTCTATAGCAAAGTTTTCCAGATTATTTTGCTTTCTATTCCACTGACTCTTTTTCTATGTGCCTTTCATCAAATAAAGAAAACAAAGGACAATCTATGCAACTTTACTTCCTTCCCATAGCACAGGTTGTCATGTGTACAGCCCTTTAAAAAAAACAACAAACCAAATAACACCTTATGATATAATTAGATTAATACAATAAGATTATGAAATAACTGTTGACAAGCTCACTGTGATCCTCTGTGTAAACAGTCTGTAGAAGAACATGAGATGTCTGCCCTACAATCAGGTCTCACTGATCCTGACCATCAACTGTGAACAAGTTCAAGCCCAGGCTCTGGCAAGTAATACATACAAGTTTAGCTGCTCTCCCAGTACATCCCAAGCTTATTCCTGTCCTCCTTTCCTGCATATACCAAGCTCATGCTTCTTTACTGTGCTTTATCAGGGTGGTGAAGTCCAAGGCTTCCAACTACTGAAAACCAAGACAGGGAACCTGATAAAAATGGAGACAAGGAAGAAACAAACCCATTAGAACAATCCTCTTGTCACGCAAACAGGGCATGAAAATGTTTAGCTCAGCTCACAGGATGGGCAGCACTGAAAAGAAGTGCAACAGGTCCATGCTGCTGGTCAAAGCAACTGAACAGACAGTTGTACCTGGACACCAAATCCACATGTTAAAATTTAACCATGTTCTTAGTGTTCTCTTACATTACTTGAAAAAATGTAAAGGAGCTAAACAGGCTTTATCCTTTGTGGTTTGTTTGCCAAATCACAACAAATTTGTCTAAATTTCAAACATATAAATAGACATTTTCTTAACAATTTCTTTCAAATTATTTTTTTTTTCAGAGAAAGATGTAGAATTGTTTTGTCTAAGCAAAAAGTTTTTCATTTAACTTAGTTCCTAGTTGCTTCTAAAATGCACTGAATTCATTATGCAGTTCCAGAAGCAGGAGCACCTTGACAGTCTGAATTTAAGGCAGACAAGAAGTCCCTGAAAAATATCTACAACACGCACTGGAAAAAAGCTTATTAGGAACAGTAAGTTGAGTATGAAAATAGTCCACAGAGATCTGAGAGAAGCGTAGTTCAGAAATTTTCTTCCAGGTAAACAAGGATGGCTTTTTTTAGTCCTTTAAATCTACCCATCTTCCTGCCTGGATATAGTATCTGCTTTTTCAGAATTTCAGATAAGTGCCAGCAAATAGTATTGAAGAAGCTGGGATAAAATCTTCCCATCTGAGATCTCAAAGATTAGCAAAATAATGTGTAGCAGCACTGGGGGCAGGCTACAGATAAACTAGGGGAGATGCAGGATGATAATCCACAGGTACATAAAAGGCTGCTACAAAGAGGATGGGAATAGCCTGTTTTCCATGTTCATTAATGGATTCAAACTTGCAGCAAGAACAATGCATATTAAACATAATGGAAACTTTCAAACAGTGAAAAGAGTAACAGACTGTGACAAATTGCCTGGCGAGGATGTGGAAAGTCTGTAATTAGAACAGGCAAGACAGATATCTGCTAGGAACGATACACATAAAATGACTTGGGGCAAGAGGATTACTTCTCGTGGCCCATTCCAGTCCTACTTTTCCACTTTTCTTTATAGCCTGGAACAGCACATTAAAACTATTTCCCTAAAATTCTCTCTGTGAGGAATGTATACATAGAAGAATTCACTTCTCCCAATAGCCAGTATAAAATTGCTGTAACTGTTCAACAGAAATGAAAAAACGAACATTTCAGGTTTCCTTGACACTATTCTATATGAAGTGAGATACTGAGAACCAAGGAAATCCTTCCACTTTTATGTGTACCAACAAATGGAATAGCTCTTTGTGCACATAGAAGTCGGGTAGCTGCATATATACAAAATGATGACATGCTAAGTCAAAGTGCAGTGACAAAACAGCATTCATCTGAAAGTTGATAACCTGATGTGAATATCCCTCATCTACCTTTGGCTGTTGGGAAAAAAAAGGGGGTGGAGGGGACCAAGGGGAGGGGGAATCTGTAGGTAATAGTGTCAATTTTTCACTTGGACAAGTGTATTCCAATATGACAATTATAAATTTCTTATCACTGTTACAACCACCTGAGCCCTTTTTTTTTTTTCCTCTAGCAAGTATGTGAGTTGTGATTTATCTTTTTTAAACAAAGGCAATTAAACTGGTATTATAGAAGAGATATTGTTCCTCATGTTGCTATCTCAGCATCATTTCCCTGTCCCTCCAGGTTTCATTTCAAAGGTATGCCACAGCCACCCTCAGGGACCTCTGACACAAAAGGGTTCAAATGTACACTGACGCCCAATTCACAAGGTCTTTTCTGATCTGAATTCACGATCTACTCCACACTGGTGAGCTCCAGCCCAAGGCTGACTGAGACTGTCCCTGAAGCTGCAGATCTAGTAAACCACAGGCAAATCAGGCCCAGGAATTGGAGCAGAGAACAGGCAGCTCATTTCTCCAGTATTTTTCACAGATTATTCAAATAGGAGGACAGAGCACAGCGAAGGAACTTTCATGACAAGAACACAAAAGGGGGACAAAAACAATATCAGGAGGTGTATGGGAGAATAAAGGGCAAAAGGGGAGGGGGGAAAGTGAGTGACAGTCATAGGTAGGTAAGAAAAGTGACTAAAAAAGGAAACTGGCAGTGGGAGGCAAATGGCAGGGAAAGTAGTATCTAAAATTAAAGGAAACGATGCTTGGGAGAGGCATCCAGAATGGCCCTGGAGGAAAACTGAGACTTCATTAGAAGCAGAGGAAGCAGGAATGAAATAAGACTTTGGATAAGGGTCGGGACAAACAGGAGGATGAATGGTACGATACACAAAAATGTAGAAAATTTGGAGAGGGGGAGTCTCGATTTGCTCTGCAAGAAATCCAAGGAGGAGGAGCTAAGGGGAAGAAATGGAATTGGTATAAAAGAAAATAACAAAGATTTGAACTAAATCTAGGACTGTCAGGTAGCTGGGGTGGTGGTGTAATGCAACACAAAGGACTAGATTTGGATCCAGAGGACAGGGAGAAGAGAACAGGAATCTGATAATGGGAATCAGAAGAGGAGGAAAAAAAAAGAAGAAAAAGGCTGACTCATACAATGGCAGGAGGGAGAGAGACACTTGCTGGCAAGAAGCCTAAGTAGTGAAAAGAAGGTCTCGGTAAGTAAAGAGAAAGAGCCTAGGACAAGTAAAAGAGAAAAGTGTAATCAGACATGGGATAATTTGGAGTAAATGGAGTATATTCCACACCAGAGCCTGGAATGCAACCAAAGAATCCCCAGTCCCACCAACACTACTGTCAGCAAGCATCTATAAATCCCATCTGAGAAAAAACCACATATAGTGGGCTTTCACAGATAGTCAGCAATTGCATGCTCTCATTTTCTGGTTGCCTGCCTGGCGACCCTAGGGTCTGATTTGCAAAAGTGCTGAGCACTTGCAACAGTGACTGAAGTCAACGGAAGTCATCGTTGTGAAAATAAATTCATTAATGCTTGTGATGCACTCAGATACTATGGCAATGAGTGCCATGGAAAAGCTCATGAGAAAATAAGTAATCCTTGCTTCAGAAAGAATTTAAATGCTGTGCAGTAAATAAGATATAGGGATACACATTGAACATCAAGGTAAAAGCAAAGTATCAAAGTTGCTCACAGAGGGAATACATTCAGTCTATCCAATTCACTGTGAGGCAGAAGCTGTATAGAGCAAAAAACAGAATGTAATAAAAATAAAGACTATTCATGTAGGTACACAAGGAGAATATTTGTCTAACATCGTGAGTGTTTGACTTTTGAAGCTATATGAGCTGATTGGTGTTATTTGTATGAACGTTATCTACGTATTTCACTTGCATAGACAAGTAACTCAACATACATGCTACATATAAAATGTGGTTCCTGTCTTGCAGACTTGTTAACTTGGGTCATACACAGTAAAGTCAAAGGGCAGTTAGGTGATGATTTCCATTAACATGACTTCAATTGCATGATTAGTTCCACTTAAAGTAAAATCATAGAATCGTAGGATTGGAAGGAACCACTGGAGATCATCTAGTCCAACCCCCCTGCCAGAGCAGGGCCACCTTAGAGCAGGTGGCACAGGAACCCATCCAGGCGAGTTTTGAATGTCTCCAGAGATGGAGACTCCACCACCTCCCTGGGCAGCCTGTGCCAGTGCTCTGCCACCCTCAAGGTAAAGAAGTTCCTCCTCATGTTTAGGTGGAACTTCCTGTGATCAAGTTTGTGCCCATTACCTCTTGTCCTGTCACTGGGCACCAAATAGTAATAATAAAAGCATTTTGCAGTAGTACAGAATGCTTTTCTCAAATTTGTAAATACCCCAAAAAGGATGGTGTTTGTTGGCCCATTACAATCTAACACAGATTAAAAGAAACTAAGTAAACAATTACTACAGATCCTAAAATAATGAAGTGGTAGTTTTAACAGTGTTGGAGGGGTTTTATTCTGTTTAGCACTACCTGATTCCTCTTTTCACTGTTCTCAATTTGGCTAAGTAACAAAGCCAGCATCATACCCACACATCCTGAGGCTACTCAGATTCATACAGTTTATGTCCTACTTGTTTGCTAGACTGGGGCTCAGGTCAGTTTAAATTTTGACCTTCTTCACTGCTATATTTCTTTCTTTTTGTATTACAGTCAGTTTACCATTTTGGTTTTCAAATACTGGTACAATTACTGTGACATGACAGTTTTCCAGTAAATAAAAATTTAGCTGGAGTAAGAACTAAGTAAAAGATTAAAGTCAACATTTCCGGAAGAAACTAATTATTCTGCCCAAACCCAGAAGACAGATGGTTAGCACTCTCAAAAAGCAGGATGTATTGAGTTGGGCAACCCAAACATTTACCAGCTTAGGAAAAATCTCCATCTGATTGCTCAAATACAAAATAAGCTGGAATGTAAGTTACATGTAAATCCAATTCCTTCACTTTCAAAAATCCAACCCTTGGTTTTGGAATGGAGCCAAAGACGCAGAAAATCATTCACTACTGATCCAACTGAACCATGAACACTTTAGATCCTAATCAGGATCAGCATTTTTTCAAGCTTCAGTCAAGGCTTATTAGGTTTTCACATTACTGGATAATTTATCTGTTTGACAAGACATCAAATGTACCTGTAAAAGCAATAAGACCTATGCACTGGAATTTTTGTACTCACACATTGAGGACACCTTAGAAAACAATTTGAACTCCTGTGATTATCAACGACACTGACCAAATGCAATTTTCCTAAAAGCTTATGAAGCATCTGCCTATGGACAAACACAGACCTAGAAGAGAAATGTCTTCCTGCCACTTCCAAGATGCAAAATTTTCTGCTACTAGATAATAGCTTTTGTTTAGAACTTTAAAGTGTGCTGTTTCCTAACAAAGAAGTCATCACATCCATACTTTATGGTTTGGTTTTTAATTTAAGTACAAAAAAGATGAAGGCTCTCGTGGGAATGTTCTACATAGTAATTTTCACACTGGATACGTGAGCAAATTCAAATAAGATATGAAAGAAACTCCAGCTGCAAGCTTTTTGAAACTTCCATTTTTTCAGGGTTTCCTGGTTCTCCCAAACAACACTCCTGCAGTAGTGCCCAGTGACTCCCAACGTGGAACAGGACCCAAATTAATATCAGTGTTACTTCACAACTTTTGAATTTCATTTAATAAAATATGTACTAATCTTAGTGTCTATTGCAAGTGTCATCTAGCAATCCATGTCTTAAACGTACACACAGCTAAACAGAGAGATCAGTAGCTTTGGCAGCCATGAGCAATACCCTTGCCCATTAGTTCCCTGTCATCTATGACACACATACATGATAAATGTTCTCATTTTTGAGACTTTGATCCAATTTTCTAAGCTGTTTGGGGTTTTCTCCTTGTTTAGATCAGGGATAAGAATGGACAGGATGAATTGCGTGAAAGGGCTGCTGTTCTGAAGATATTTAGCAGATTTAAACAGCTTTAAACATGTTATCTGCATCTGACCTGCAGCTTTACTCCATCTGTTGAGAGCTGTAAAGAGCAGCTGAAACACAAAATACATTCTCTTCATCTCTGGGGCACCCAGCATAAGGGCATGGACCTGCTGGAGCGAGTCCAGAAGAGGGCCACAAAGATGATCAGGGGGCTGGATCACCTCTCCTTCGAAGACAAGCTGAGAGAGTTGGGGCTGTTCAGCCTGGAGAAGAGAAGGCTCCAGGGAGACCTTATAGTGGCCTTCCGGTACCTAAAGGAGGCCTACAGGAAAGATGGGGATGGATTGTTTATAAGGGAGTGTAGGACAAGGGGTAATGGTTTTAAACTTAAAGAGGGTAGATTTAGCTTAGATATTAGGAAGAAATTCTTTACTGTGAGGGTGGTGAGGCACTGGCACAGGTTGCCCATAGAAGTTGTGGCTGCCCCATCCCTGGAAGTGTTCAAGGCCAGGCTGGATGGAGCTTTGAGCAACCTGATCTAGTGGGAGGTGTCCCTGCCCATGGCAGGGGGTTGGTACTCGAAGATATTTAAGGTCCCTTCCAACTCTAACCATTCTATGTTTCTATGGCTAACCATATCCTCAGAGTTTTTCTAAAATCCCCACAGGAAATGAAAAATGGAAGCAAAGAGTGAAGAAATCATAGAATCATGCTTGAAAAGATAACGTCTAAGGTCACCTCTCAAATCACAAAAGGAATATGACAGAATAGAAGAAAAATAGTAACTTTAAAAATAAATAAATATACTTTTGCTCCTGGTGGAGGAAGAACACCATGACTGAAAACCAAGAAAAAATTTAAAACAAATTGAAATTTAAAACCAATGAGATTTACCGCAATTTGTCTGCTTCCCATTTTAATCTGCTGCATTAAAAGGGGTAGGATTTCACACTTATTTATCACCTGGTTAAAGAACATTTAGTAGCACAGCACCAGGGAGCTGCTGTGCCACTGAGCAGAACATAGACTAATTCTACCCTGATCAAGCAGCAGTCATTGCCTCTCCATATCATTAGGTTACCCTTAGAGAGATATCCCAGTGCTGTGGCTCTTCTAATTAAGTTTGTTATGAGTAAGTGAAGTGTGGTGCACAGTAATTCAAACATTTCTATGGCAGATCTGTTGTTTTACATTTCAACAGGTATGTGAAAAAACTTTTTTTTTTTTTTTTTACCTGAAAGCTCTCTATAGCTTTGGTGTTTGCAGCTTTTGGAAAGAGAAACATTCCAGATTTGCATCTTTAAATCTGCTTTCTGAAAGCCAGGACTGAAGTCAGCTGATAAACTTTAAGGCTTAATTGAAAGGAAAGCCTGTCAGTAGCTTTCAGTCTCATTTTGCTTCTGGGTAACAGTTTTAATTTGTTGTGCAAGATGAGCATAAAAAGGTAAGACTGGGTCACCTAGTGAGTCACCACACAAAATAAATGACTAATGGGTCTATCTGCACCTGACAGACTGAGGTCCAAATCCTGCTGCTCCTTCAGGCAGAAAGGCAGATCTACAGCTTCAAGGAAAAGGGGTTCATGGCACAGGTTACACAGACAAGTTTAAAAAAAAAAATGCCAGCCACTTTCTACATTCTGGCTTTAGCAAGTTCCTAATAACTTTTTTTATTAAGAAGAAAACATGATTATTGTGTGTGAAATGATTTGCCTCTGCACAAACTCTTGCACTGACAGTTAATCCTGCTGATGTGACCATGGCTTTTATCTGCCCCCTCTGTTGACTGCCCTTTGTATAGTAGAGATTAAACATCTTTGTATGCTTCCCTGTTTGCCTATAGAACCCCGTTTTCATATTTGTTTTTTCCCCCATGCTAAATTAGTCTGTTCAGTCTCTGTATCTTCTCTCACTTATGCTTTTCTCTCAAATTTTGAATTCATCAAAATTGAGAGGTTTGCCATACCTTCTTCAAACTCCCTCTCAGAACACTTTACTTATCATATACATAGACAGCCATTTGCTAAAAGCAAAGTGGTTTTCTCAGGTTATCTCCTCAGAGCTTCTTTCCAGTACTGAACCATTACTACCAAGTTGCACACAGAACAGGAAAAAAACCAAAAAAAGCAATACATCAAAAAACACCACCGACAACACCCCTCAAAAAACCCCAAACAAACCACACCAAAGAAAATGGCTTAGAAGACCTGCATCAGTCCAGAGAACCAACAATCACACCTAGATTAACACCACTTTCCAACCCTGGTGTTTAGGCATGACTGTTTTTAAAAAGGTGATAAATTTTAATGGAAGCAACTTGCATATACAGGTTAATTAAAGATCACAGAATGGCTGAGGTTCAGAGGTACCTCTGGAGATCAATTTGATACAACCCTCCTGAATAAGTAGGGCCACCTTAAGCTGGCTGCCCAGAACAATGCCCCTAGTGTAAAATGCTTCTTACCAGGTTAGCCAGCCATATGACAGAGGTGCTTATTCCCAGCTTTGTTAGGTGGATCCTCTCTCTTCCAAATAGCCCTCAGAAAGGGTGGTCCCATGGTCATAAAACCCAAAAACTATCCATTAGTATTTTCCTTTAGAGTGAATGAGAAGCCACAGACACAAAAAGAAAAAACAAGCATAGGTCTAGTCATCCTGTTCAGATGGCCAGCTTACTCAGACTCCTACTAGAAAGTTTTAGCTGGATAAAATAAATCAGCACTGAGCCTAGAAAACTAGCAGAATAGTGTGTCCTCTCTCCCTTGTACAATTCTTTCAATTAGGGAGCTACATGTAATTCTTGTTGCTTCGGTGTTCAAGCCAGAACCCTCTACTGTCAGTGTCTACCTCTTACATCAGCTCTCATTGAAAGTACTTTGGTATCATTTGCTTTGAAGTTGGTAATACTTTCTTCTGGATGCCAGCCTCACTGCTGCAGTTGAGGACACTGCTATGACAGGATCACAGAGTTAAGCATTTGAGATCAAGTGAGGCCTTTCATTTGTTCCAAAAAGAAGCAGAGCAGTGCGGAATAACATTTCTAATAGAAATCATCACCTGACTGCACCTGCATTAACAGCTTGTGTGGGAGAAGAGAACTGGAATGAAGGGAAGAAAATTACAGCTAATAGCAAAAGGGAAGAAACAGATCGATGACTTATGGTTTTGTTTCACTGCCCACAAAGGCGGCCTGAGACTCTGATTTATTCTAAAACATCATGTGTTTTTGTTTCATTAGAGACTTAGTTTTTCCTGATTACACAAATCTTTATGATTTGGTTTTATTTAATTTACTGGATATTCAGAGATGTGACCAAAACGCTGTTTCATTCCTCTAAATGGAGACAAAGTAGTGAATTCATAACAGAGTTTCTTTTTTCCCTCAATCCTAGAGTTTAATTAAACAATAAGAAAAATTTCAAAAGATTAAAATTTGATTCCTTCCAGAGTTATTCAAGTGTTACCTGAATAACATCTTTATGTCAGTTATTTGTTAACCAATTGTACTACTTACAGTGCAAATATGTAACGAAGACTTTTATCCAAGAAGCTTATGAAGGCTCAAACTATAGATAACAGCTGGGTATAATTAAAGTACAAAACTGAAACTGGTATCTCAGAGTTTCCAGTCACTCAATTCCACAGTACCTCAAGGTC
>VXBO01010221.1:61649-72900 GCA_013400135.1 Rhinoptilus africanus
TAATAAAAAAAAAAAAAAAAAAAAGAAAACCTTTAAAAAGGAACTCAGACTTTTCTTGCATATCATAGATCTAAAGAGTGCACAAATTCATTGGTGGCCATAAAAAATTAATTTTGTGGCACCAGAACATGTGTAATATAGATCAGCAGGAATATGCCAAAACTGAGAACGCGAATTCCCGCCTGCCAAGTCTACTGAGCTAAGTAGGCACCATAGTCCAGACCTTTAAAACAGGAATGAGTATGGCTTTGCTCATCTTTAGACTTCTGAACTCTTTCAAGGCCAGTAACTTCTTCATCCTACCTTGTAGGATTTAGTTTACTAGTCGATAATGAAGAAAAACCAGTATGAAACCAAATGCCACTGGAAAGCCAATATGATACCAAATGCCACTGGAAAAGAGAATTCAGTTTGAGGACCCAACTTTACAGAATCTGGGGTCTCCATCTGAGTAGGTCTGAAACGCTCATCTGCCTTGGAGGACTATGCAAGCTAAAATAGATTTGCCTGTGACAAACGGTTGAAATTCTGTCACTGCAGAGGATTGCCTGTGGAAATGCCACCAGCATCAAATTAGGAAAAGGCGTTTCATCTTGATGGACATCAGCAATTGTGTTCCAAGATCCTGCCATAAAGGCTTTTTGTTTTGCTCAGGACTTGTAGTCAACTTTGGTGAAGGGAAGTAGGACAAAATATCCAAATGAATGCTCCAGTACCACCTATTGACAGTGGACAATAGTCCATGAGGACTGTCAAACTAATGACCAATGAACAAAGTACACTACTATGCCATCTGAAAAACCCCACTTCTTTATAATATTTTTTTTCTCTCCCCAGAAAGAAAGTCTGGACCTTTTTCTCCTGTGCATGTCCCTTCCTTCTTTCTGCCTGAAAAAATCATCATGAAGTGTTAAATCCATCCTCCATTCCCCATGTTAGTGTCTCACTCAGCAGCTGTATTGAAAGAAAGGTCATTGACACGACTGCAGTATTAGCATTCTTTTTTCACAAAATGATGCACTAAAGTAACAGATTCATCGAAGCTTAAAGAATTGCTTAAAATCAATCACTCCAGTCAACCCAGGTTTATCAAATTAACAAAAAAACCCCCAAAGAAACAAAACATTAACAGTAATTACTTCACAGGTTTTCACAGGCAAATGGTTTAGCAACTAAAATAGCAAAATCAAATTAAAAAAAAAAAAATAAATAATCACATCTAGATAGTCACACAACCTCAATTTCCTGAATCCTTTCTTCCCTTTTACTCCTTTGTCATAATGGCTTGTAAAGCACTACACTCTTCTTGGCCTGCCTCCAGGAGAACATCGGTTTGAAGGTAAAGTTTCCATGATTTGACTGTGAAGGACATGCTCCTTCCAGTCGCAGCATCTCCGAGCTTCTGTCAAAATAATCTCTTTATTATTTGATGCTGACAGTCTGGAAAACATTACTTGAGAAAAAAAGGCAAACACACACACACTTGGGAGATGGATTTAGGTGGGTGGGCCAGCTGACAAAACCGCAAGAGCACAATAACCTTCCATGGCAATGAATTTGAGAGGAGTCTGAGGCTCAACACCATTATAAAACTGCTTCAATTTCATTTGGGGAGCACTTATGTATGATTTAAAATTACTTTGGAGTCTTTAATGGACAAAATAAGTTGTTGGGAAAACAGCATCTCTCAAAAAGCAAGTGTCCAGTCCTCCATCTGGGAATACCTCTCTTCACACCAATGTCAGTTCAGGATGCAACGCAATACTGCCTTTCTTTCACCTCTGACAATCCAGATTATAGCAGGAGGAAGCAATGGCCACACAACTTTATATTGACGATTACTGATTGTAAAGGGTCATAAAATCATTTGGAGTGGAACACATACCTCCATTTTCTCTGTAAGATTACAGGACAGCAATATTTCAGACAGGTGTAATATTTCCTACTTACTCATCCTTTGTTACCATTAATTCAAGCGATACTAGCAACTAATGTCAGTTCTGATGCTTCATTGATGCTCAGCTAATAAAAAAAAAACAAACCACTTCTTTATAATATTTTTTTTCTCTCCCCAGAAAGAAAGTCTGGACCTTTTTCTCCTCTCCCTTCTGACAGTAATGTTTCTGGAACTGCCTACAAAGCTGACTAATCCAGTCCCACAGTATCTGTCCGGATGTAACTGCCTACATCCAGCTGTCGTCTCATCTTGTATTCACACTGTAGGTGCTTTAGAATTTCAAACTATCTGTGTTCTTTATCAGTTTAGTAGTAACACAGTAGAATATCTGGTAAAGACTTAAGTTTTCAAGTGCTACAAGTACTACTACTACTAACTCTGGTACCTACAACTGTTCACTGGTTTAATAGCATTCTACAGAGTTAGTCCAGATTTCTAATCTGAAATTTCAGATTTCTAATAATTCTAATTATTTACTCTGCAAGAGTAAATAATCAGGCATACTCAATATAAATACAATAATTAAATCCTGTTGTCTGGGCTACTCTGGATGTACTGTAAAATGGCTCTGTGATTCAGAAAAACATGTCATTCATTGATTAACTTCCAGATAGATTTACCTCTAACAAGCAAGCAGAAATGTACTTTTAAAATTAAGATTTTAAAATTCTCCTGTTTCCACTAAACGATATAATAACCTCACAGACTTTGACAAAGATGACTGGTGACTAGAAAGAAACAAATATTTTTGAGTTCTATTCTATAGAATGTGAATGTGTTATTCCTATTTGTAATAGGCAGCTAAGAATTTTAAAGCTGCCAGTAAACAGAAATATCCAAACAACATTTAGAATTGAATATGAAAATGTACATCCTCCTGTTCTTTTCTCACTCTATCTTATAACCGAAGGAGAGTTTAATTACCAATTTCAGTCAGAGCAAAATTTAACCTTTGAAACCTCCTGAGACTATATAAGGCACTGGTTAGTAGTGGGAATGTATCTGAGTTAGAAACCAGAACAGGACCAACTCCATTTTTGCCAGTACCATAAATGTTGCTGTAAATCCATGTCCTATGCAAAGTCCAAGGCAAAGGTGAGCTCTCTCATTTCCTAAAGTACATCCTCCGGACTTGGTCAAAAAGAGACCAGGCAGGAAGGCTATGAACATTTGAGAGCAGACATGAACATCCTGCTCTGCATGACCCAGACTTCAGCTGCTGGAAGTCTGTCATACCTCGCCTTGTTCCTCCTCTTACAAACTAGGCTGCAAAATAAGTTGACACCTAGCAAGCCCAGTATCCCTATTGTCAGACCAAGTCTGGGTCCCATGCAAGTCTACTCAGCTACAGTTTAGGTTCCGTTGCCTGCATGTGAATATCCTCTTTTAAGAATAAACTGTTTATCTAAGTGTGAACACAGTGGTAGCATAAACTATAGAAAGCAGCTCATTCCACATCTGTCAAAGCAACATCTGTCAGAAGAAGAGCAAAACATGAGGAGATACTAGTAAGTCTAGCTGAAACTCTCAACTGTCCTGTTTCAGTGACTACAGCTTGTACGAATTAGTTCAAACTACTTCCTTGAATATCCTTTAATATCTAACTGTTGCAGCAAGAGGTTACATGTACCAGCCAAACAGAAGAACCACTAACTAGGGTAGGTTTTAAGGTGCTGTGGTCATGTTCTCTGAATTCAGAGGCCTAGGAGCATTCTGGAGATGATTTTTTAAAGTGTGAGCATACAGAAATGCTAATTTTGTCTCTCAGTAATTTTTGCTGGAGTATTTCATAAGGCATACAGTCACTCATAAGCACAATACTTAAAGTATTTAAGAATACCAAAAAAAAGATTGTACATCCAGATTTTTGTTAAGAGGCAAGATAATAACAAAAGCTAAGATCACACTGGCATATTAAAGGCAGTCACACTTTCAGAGTCCCTGGAAATGTCAATAGTCATTACCTCAGTTTTCAATGAAGAAGTAAAATCTTACAGGACAAAACACGTCTATTGATTCAGATTATTACTGAAGATGGTCTTTGTAACTAATGAACACAGTGCACTTATTTTTCTCTTCGAATCCCTAAAACTATTGATTTATAAGGGTGTTTGTTTATTCTAGACCCCTATTCTTTCTTATTACAGAGTTCATAATCTTCCTCTTTTAAATCAATGATTTATAGTCTTAATTCTTCTTAATTTCTTCTTTTTCATGAATGATTTATATTCCTTGGTTTTCTTCTTAACTGGCAGATCCCTCCCATATGATCTTTCTTTTCTTTTCAAAAATCAAGACAGTGAAGAACTTTTGCTGTACGAATGATAAGCTCAAAGACTTTTTCAAAGACCAACTTTGACTATCCATAAAGTTATTTCAACCTAAACCCCAAAATCCATCTATCAAGGTCTGAGATTTCACCCAAACATGTACATATAATACTACAAAACCCATGCTAAATCTCTTTCTTTGAAAGATCCATCTTTGGAGTATTCCTCCTCTGTCTGAAAGCTTTTATCATTCCTACAACGATCATAGGTTTCTTACTTGCAATTAAACTTTCTGAAAGCTAAAATCTTGCCTAATTTAAAACAAAAATACATTACATGCTTTCCTAAATTATTTGGTCTTGTGTTGCAAATATAAACTTCTGTAAATATGAGGTTTATATCAGTAGTGACTCTAATGTTTTTAAGCCAGTAAGGATCAAAAAAAAAAACCCCAAGTCACCACAGAAATGAAATCACAGGGCTGCTGGAGCCTTGTGAAATACCCCCATGCATCATGTTTTCTGCTCAGGTTAAGCTGTGGCATGCCAGTCTCTGCGGCTGTGGGAATAGCCAGGGCAAGCCGCACTGGTGGCTACTGATGGTTTGAGGTGCCAGGTTTAGTGCTAGCATGTGCACCATCCACAGTTAACAAAGGAGGGAAATAAGGCTCAGAAAAATTATAAAGGATTACAAAGCTCTGGTGGCATTAGTCAACACTGTTCTCAAGGTAGCAGTCTCCCTGGTTTCAATTCAGACCCATAAGCTTGCCCTTGTCTACTCCTTTAAGATCAAAAATGGTGTTTGGATGGCATCATATCCCTAGGTTCTCACCCGCAATCACCATTTTGAATATATTCTTCCAAATGGTTGCAAAAGTTTCTTCTTTCATAAGATCATCTATTTTATTAAGCAGATCTCAGTGGTTTAGCAGCAAATACATTCTATTAATGTAATAAACTGTAACCTCTTCAACTGTAGGATTATAAATTACCCAGTCCCTGATCTCATTAAGAAATGACTCTGTAGAAGAAGCGTTAATGAAACAAAGGAGAGATACCAGTTCTCTGATATGTCTTACAAAAGCCAGGCAGTTAGTGTTTGTCCAGAAGGGGGTCAAACAAATTTAACAAGGGCAAACTGATTTCATCTAGGCAGCATCGACTTAACTCAATGATTACAGAAGAGGTAAAAAGAAGTTTGTTTTCATTATAGTATGAATCAGCATGCAAGAAACAAAAGGGGAACAGAAGTTAAGATTTCTGTTGAGTTGTGCATGTATCTATGAAACTCCAATATAAAGGACAAAGGTGCGGTAATTCAAAAGGAGGTAATTTTAGCCTAGGGAGAATAGCTATATAAATAAATTATATGAAAAAAAACCAGAATAGTTTCGACAGAACTATTAGAACAGAATAGCATATAAGGTTTACTAATGAAAAGGCTTGTTAAGATGAAAAAAGAGAACATACCTGGTTCTCCTAAAGATCTTTAGTAAGGACAACTTTATCTGTTTTATTGTCCACTGACATGCAAGTCACTTCTAATTAAAACAAAACATAGACCTCTAAAATAAAGCTGGATGATATGTTTTTAAGCAGATGTTACATGAGTACCCACCAGAAAGCAGAAGATTCTGACTCTCATAGAGTGTAACTGATATAATTCCCACACAAGCTCATATGGCTCCTGATTTTGAAGTTCAAATACAGACTATTCTATTCCTAGTCAACAGAAACAATGAAACTGCAGGTTTACGTGAGTACTTCTCAATATTTCTAATACTAATGGTACTAGTACCAGAAATATCTGCCACTGTGTGCTTACCCTAAGAGTCCCTCACCAACTCAGAGGGCAAAACATAACATGCTAAAACATCATTACCATGTTGTTTTGCAAACTGCCCTATAGTCAAGTCCTGGGGCAATGCTGCAAGGCTTTGGATACCTGTTAAGGTAGATTTATTGTGGGATGTTTAATATCATCACAAGAAATCTAACCAAACCAAGAGATGCTCTTGGAGGGGCTGTCACCACCAACGGAACACCAACAGAAATGCATATATGAATCAAAATGCATTACTATGGTTTGATATAAATCAATATGGCATGCAGGAAAGTTATATGCTTTATACTTCCTAATCTATAGAGAGTCTCGTTTTAAGCAGCATCAAATAAATGTTGTAATAGCGTTTGATTTCCTTAGCTATCAATTGATTACATGTAACCAGCCCTCCACCAGCTCTTTATTCACACAGAGAATCCCAAGTAGCAATTTACTATGGTGTTTCACCGGGGACAGCAAAACCCTGTATAAAGAGACAGGATGCTTAGCGAAATATTTAAACTTTAATCACACTTGCTGCAAGCTGTCACACAGAGAAGTACATGCAATACAATAAAATAACAAGGAAAAATTGTACAAATGTGACTGTACATCCATCCCTGGACTTGAATCATGTCAAAGCCTGAGCGTGTGCCCCTGCTCTTGAATACTTCCCAAACTCACCAACCCTGAAAGCTCCCCTCCTTGAACAGGACAAGCTGAAACACTGAACACTGTAAGAAATTGCCAGTCACTAGACAAAGAACACCGGCTCATGAAATGACCTGCATTGCCTGCTGAGAATCCAGCTACAAATAGGAGCATGCTTTGCTAACCCTTCAGGCTGGGAAGAGGCTGCTGATGGCTGTGCTGGAGGGGCTCCTCCTGTTGCTGGAAAACACCCTACTTCTTTCTGCAGCATTGAGAGGGCAGTGACCAAGACCAGAATTTGTTACTACTTGAAATGAAACAGCTCTGACTTGCTGATTACAGGTTATTCTTAATCCCAAGTGAGCATGTGTTTTGAGATCTGGTCCTTTCACCAGGGAACCCATGAACCCAAGTCACAAATCATTAAAGGTGGTATGACAAAAAGTCACTTGGAGCCTTGTCATTCTTACATTAAGCAGCACTGGTGAGATTCAGCATGCTTTGTAGGTGATTGTGTAGCGTTCAGTTTCAAGTCTTTGGAGAGCCGGTTTCACCCACAGCATGGGATCGTCCTCTGGAAAGCAGTCATGTGGGGGGGGGTAAACTACCAGTGTGAAAATTGCAAACATTACCATCACCATTCCTCTGAAGCTTCATTTACACCAACCGCTTACTGAAATTCACAGGCTGTGGTTTATTCATTTCAGACATGAAGAAGTTCTTAAGCAGTCCTTGACCAGCAAAATTCTGAAAAAGCAATTTAAGGTTGTATGTCATCTTCCATACCATTTCCCCACACCTAAGGCTTTCCTCTGCCAGGAATTTCAGCTTGCTGGGATTATTTTGTTTTTACTCTACGTCAGCAAATGTGGCACAAAAAGATAAAATAGCTTCATGCTACTTTTCCGTCTCTCAGATGGGGTGTATTTCCCACCTGGAAACAAACAGTGCTGTACAGAAACAAAGCAAAACACAGCCTTGCTGACTGAAAAATCAATCGTCTTCATATGCTTTATGGGTTTTATAGATAGTAAATTTAATTTCCTGTTTAATTCAGCAGAATGTTTGCTTTCTTCTCAACCAGTTCAATTCATGACACTTGCAAGGTACCTAAAACTAGAGCCCGCAATTTAAAGACAAAAGTAATGTGATGCGTATAAAGCTTTTTTTCTTTTTTACAAAATAGATACACTGTACAACTATAGAAAAGCTATTTAATTGGCTTTTGTGTTTAAATTTATAATCACATTAAATTCAATTTGCATGTCAGCAGATTGAAAATCTTTGAAGTTCTCTGAAAAGTGTAATGCATGGGTATGCATGCCCCAGTCTGTTCCAAAATCAATACAGCTGAACATTAAGCTGAGAGACAAAAAAGATCATATTTCTTAAACTGATGAAAATTCCACAGAAAGGGACTGTTCAACAAGAGACAATCTATGGCCTTTTTAAGACCGTCTGATAAAACCTAGTGTCTAATGCCAAATGCAGGATAATCTGCATATTTCTTATGCTCTAGTGACTTTGTCTAACTCAGCTGTGTTAGTGGTAGGGGGCCTTTCTAAAGAACATGAGTACTGATGAGAGAATACCATTAGGAGAAGTCTGAAGAACAGGAATAAAGATTTTTTCTTCCCCCCAGGATGGAGGTATATTATTTTTTATCCAAAGACCACTACAGGTAAAATATCTACTTGTGATCAAAATTACAGCACAACTAAGCTTCTGATAAATTAAAGTATACATTAATTCTCTTTTAATTAACACAAATTACTTTTATGTGAATAATGAAAGTTTCTTACAGTTTTATGTTATTGGAACCACAAGAAAAATTCTCACTTACAGATTCTTTTCCATGAGTACTGTGAAAGATACAGCTTGAATCATCTTTTCCAAGGCCAAAAACAACCACAAAGAATCAGCCCTAACCTCCTCACTACAAACTAAACTTGGTTCTCAGGCCATTAGATCAACACCAGCTCAGTCACTAGGACACCATTAAGGACCAACCTGACCAAGAACATTCATCAACGCCAGGTAATTTAAGCACAGTCCTTTTCTGTGTGGTTCCCCAGTATTTCTTGGTCAGTAAATATATTAGCTTACTAAAGTTACTGTTATTTTTTAATAACAAAATTAATTATTTATCTTTCAGGTGACTTCTTGTCACTTAATTTTACTGGAGCTGTGTTCACTTCTGTCTCTGCTAAACTGAAGGAGTGGGCTAGCTCCTCAGCCAAGCTGAATTAATGCATATCCCTTCCCTACATGCCAGTGATACCATCACAACTTCTTGCATAAAGGTTAACAGATAACAGTATCAACTGGAAATAAGATAATAGGGAACCCAGATTTACCTCAGATACTTGGAGGCTAGTGGGATACCGAACTCTGCTGAATAGCTGAGCCAGGTGTCTTCATCTTAAAGCACTGAAACTGCTCAGTGACTAATCTGGTAATTATTCACTGACTTTGTACATATGCATAGAGAGAGAAAGACAGTTTGTAATTTGGCACATGCTGTGGACACTGAAGCCATTTCTTTACAGAGGCATTCATGAAATATGCATGAAGAGTTTAATTTTCAAAAAGTCCAAGATCACACTGATTTTCTAGCAAGTTACCTCAAAGCCACTGCCCTCAGAGGAACTAACTGAGCCAAGAAATGATTCTGAAGAAACCACAGACTTTCTTTCGTCCAAGAACGCATTGAGATAGCCTACTCCCTCTGTCCTCAGCTACCATTTACTCCAAGAGCAATAATTCTCCTTGGAAAATATCACAACAGAGTGAAAGGCAGCAGTAGCCCGGCACCTGTGATTTAAAGGAATGTGATATTTTACAGAAGGCCGCACATAGGAGGGAGAGAACAACTCAAACCCTTATGGCTTTTCTTTGTTTCTGCTGCAGAGAAATCTTTTGACGGTTGTCACTTGCCAGACAGAAAAAAACAAGTTTTTCTACTGGAAAACAAGAAACCCAAATTACTTAGGGCAGAAGTTGTTCAAGCCAACAGTTGGAAGTCAGGGGGCCATGGAGTCTGAATTAGATGCTGTGAAAGCCAGATTTTGCTCACATTTGACTGTAAGCAGCCCAGAAGCTATCACAGGCAGCAAACACTGCTACAAACAAGTTCTAGAATGCAATTATATTGATATCTTGAAAATACAGACTGAATAAAGGTATTAATTTTAATGTTTTCATCATTCATTTTCCATACCAATCTCATGTATGGTAAACCAACAAACCAAGCAAACAATTCTGCAAATTGAATCTGTGATTTTGATCTTCATAACCTTAAATTCTTTTGCCTTTTGCAGACATCAGATAGCTGCACAATGGTATGGGATTAGGTAAACTGCAGAGTAGTTCTCTGTAGCATTTTAAGAAATGTTTCTGAGCACAACAGCTAGCACAAAAACAAATGTCCTACTGAAGGCAAGTGTCTGAATCATAATCTGAAGTCTCCCACTCCTTAAGTGTTTTTCAATTGCTACAGATGTATGTGTTGATGGAAATACATCACCTAATGAGTTTCCAGCTACCGTGACTGGTCCATCAGCCCTGTTAATAGAAGTGTGTTTCTTTCTCTTTTTCACATTGCTAATGGCTGAAATTTATCATCCTCCAGTATAACTCTGACCAGCTAATATAACAACTCACAGTACAATTCCAGAAAGGCTTAAAATGTTAAAATATATAGACTAATCTCATCTAGGACACTCATTTGCTTCCTCTTCAAAGCTTGGGGAATGTGTTTCTCCTAGGTCTTTTACACAGCAAAAAATACATCTTTTTTCTGTTCAGAGTTCAGTCAATGGGCAAAGTTGACACGGAGTCTTTTAGGAAGTTTTGAGAACTGTTGTGGTCCAGAAACCAAATTACTTGCTTCCTATAGAACTGGGCATTGCATTAGGTCTAGTTCAAGAATGCCAGCAAAACATTACTAAAGCCA
The DNA here is from genome assembly GCA_013400135.1 of Rhinoptilus africanus. NCBI lineage: Eukaryota > Metazoa > Chordata > Aves > Charadriiformes > Glareolidae > Rhinoptilus > Rhinoptilus africanus. Next base: position 72,304 of record VXBO01010221.1, read on the forward strand.
GTAGGGTAAATAAAAATAACAATATTTNAAATAAAAATAACAATATTTAGACACAGAAGGCCAAGTTACCTGCTAATGCTACCACCCAACCTGCTAATATTACATACGTTCCCCCCCCCAAAAAGAAACACTATGTTTAACTGATGAACAGAATTTATAGCTGACTGTCCCTTTTAATAGGCAGTTATGGATTTAAAGAACAATCAACACACTACATTCCTCCCTCTTGTCTTAATTATTGTTCTACATAGTTATAAACGATGAATAAGGAAGAGGAAAATTAAAAGACAAATTAATTCCTTAATCTATCAGAAAACACTGTAGGATTATACAAACAAATACAAAATTACCCTTATAAGAGCTACATATGCATATTGGAACAGAAGGAAAAATACTTGGTATGCAGGAAAATTAAACATTAGTAACCAGAAAGAACTGTTTACCTTCTGCAATAACAACAGTCTTAATGTTACTAATTTGGATAGCACACAACCATGTAGACAAAGTACTTACGTCTCTGTCTGGATTGAGTCATTAAGGTATAAAAATAACCAATGTCCACCAATGCAATTTCTTTGTTTTTGATAAAAACAAAAT
>VXBO01010221.1:72920-92215 GCA_013400135.1 Rhinoptilus africanus
GGTATGAGATTTTTTTCTTTACTTGTAACTCCCCTCACTTTTGATATTAGTGTGTGTGGGTCAGCCATGGTTCTGTAACAAATCTTTTATCAGAAATGGGGAAATTCTTCAAAGCATTATTTTCAATCAGTTGTCGAAATAGAAGCAATATTCCATTTTCAGTAATAGTGCAAGTAAATTGTCTCTCTGAATATTGTTGGGGGAACAAGACAGTGAAAGTATGCAGTTGCATGTGACTATGTAAGTAAATATGTGTATGAACAGTCTAGGAAGTATTCCCACTGCCACACTAAAACATTTTATATATAATGCTGTCATCACCTTGTCAAGATCTGGCAATGCCACGTTAGTTACATATTACAGATCATATCATTCAGAGGGAACAGAACATTCTGAGTGTGCCACAAAGTGACATGGAAAAGCTCAAGGCATGGGCTTCTGTTTGTTTATTTTGAAGCTCCAGATACTGCTTATCTGTTCAGGATGCCACAACTTTTCCATGTTCCCTTACAAATCCTAATAATTGCAAAATAATATTCTTAAGATAGCAACAGAGACAGCGCTACTCACTGTTATTCTCACAATAAAACAAGATGAGTGACTTGCCCAGTGTCACACAAGAATTTGTGGAAATGTCAATCTCCCGAGTGCAAGCCAAGTGCTTTAGCCACAGCATTATTCTTACTTCTAAAGTGTGCCACTAATCTGACCTTGTTTGCTCAAAAGATACTCCTAAAGCTAAAGTTCTACAGTGAGTGCTAACATTTCTTCCTATGAGTATTTTAAATAGGATTTGACTAATCCAGCCAGCATAATAAACAATCCTAATCTTCCTAAAATGTGAATTCAAGCTTAACATTTAAGACTTACAATTGTTGGGTAACTTTAAAAAAATCCTACTTCTACACTGCTTGGCCTGACATGAAATACCATAAAAATATTCATTATTTTAACGAGACTTCCAGATGAAGACTGTGAGCTGCTTTAAAATAAGCTGTGAAGTACATGAACTTCTGAAACCTTATTCAAACTTAATCCCTTCAAATATTTTAAGTATGCAATGCTGCAAACCCATGGATGACAGTTGACAGACATCCCCATGAGGTAACAAATAAAGGGGTATTTATATGTATGTTATAATGTGTATTCTATGCTTTATACCTGTACACCTGTACAAGGCAAGTACAGATGGAACAGGGAAAGGTAATTAAGAGTAGTTTGCTGCCCTTAAGAGCACAACTGGAGATACTGACACACGCCCACTAGGATAGACAGATGAGGAGAATGAATCACAAATTGCAGAAACACCAGACAAAAACAAGGACAGCAGGACATCCTTCAGGACATAACAATGGACATTATCCAAATTACAGAAAAGGTGAAGCTGATCAAGTGACGGCACAAAAGTAAGGATATGCAGAGAAAACACTCCTCTTGTACAAGCCTTGTTCAGTCGAAGAATACATAATGTTTTCCTCTCTGCTCGGGCAACATGGCTCACCTCTTTTTTTTGATAGCTACACCAACTCTGAACTTCTTTCCCTACTGCCCCCTCCCCCCATCAAAAAATTAATATAAGCAATGACACTACTGATGATTTTTATCAGTTGACTGTTAACTGATCACTAAGATTATTTTATATGCTGTATACATTTTGCAGGGTGCACATCAATTTAGTGGTGCCCTCACTTCAAAAACACATGATGTTTGTAGCAGCTAGTCCTTTTAATTATTACAGCATCTTCTCTTAATATTTTCAATGGAAATACAGTTCTTAAAAACACTTTGGTGTTTAAAGACAGCACCTTGGTAAGACTAAAGGTATGAAATGAAAGAAGTTTGTAAAGCCCACTTGACATATAAACTGAAGTTCAAAACCAGATGTGCACTTCTCTGTACTAACACTTGCATTGCATTGTAGAACATATGACAGGGGTTTAATTAGCCCACTATTTGGTAGATTTACAGTGCTGGAGTACTGTATGTCAGTCAAAAAACCCAACAAACAAATAACCCTCTGGTAATTCAGTAAATCATTTACAATTTTCAGTTTTAGGTTTTCAAATTGGATATTCCAGATCCTAATTGAAAATACTGCAGCAAATACAAAATAGAAGAATTCCTTCAGATAATGCAAGTTTGTCTGCAACAGCAGATAAGACTATGTAAAAAATAAACAGGTAGTTTCCTGTACCTGTGGAGATGCATTTACAGTGCCATTGGAAACACTCTCATAGCTACCTTTACACAAGCTAGAGCTTGACTGATTTCATAAATATACATATATATTTGAAACTTGCACCTAAAGCCCCAATATCTGCCCATAACAGTAGCAATCCAGATAAGCACTTTCCACTCTCCAGTATAACTGAGCGAACAAGTCCAGCTCCATCACTCACAAACAATCATCTCGAAAGCATATCATAGAATAAGCTCATTGCTTGCATCCAGATTTTGCATTCCTGAAACAGAATAGCTTGTTCTAGTCACTGATGCAAAAAATACATTTTTACAACTACCAGTTGTACAGTAAACTTCAAAGCTCTCAGCTGAAATAGTATCACTGTGATTGGCCATGCAGATACAACACAGCATGAGACAGAGCTCTACCTGAACAGTGCGACACAGCAGACAAGCGTTCAGTAAGGGGATATAACTATCCACATGGAAAACAGAGGTTCAACAAGTCAAGGCAACAGCTGAACAGAGTGCAACACTAGCTCATAAGGAGCCCCGATGGTTTCATTTTGACAGCTCATATGCTTCAATCATTGTATGTCTACCTCAAGGTCAGAAGAGAGTCCAAAATTGAATCCACCTTTCACAAATTCTAATCTTATTCCTTAACTATAAAACTGCCTTTTGTCTCCTCTCCTATAAATGTAATAAGAACAAAACATGGAATAGGAGATATACAGGGGTTGCCCTGGACAGACATCAGTGTAGACCAATGGTCCATTTTTGCCTCTCTTTAGTAATTGACGACAATCGATGCTTCAGAGGGGTATTAAGCCCACTGAAAATTAACTAGCTTCTCAATAAGGTTTTTGCCTCTTGAAGCAGAAATACTTAAAACAATACAAAAGACTATAATAGGAAAAATGCATCAGTGGGATTTCCACCTATGTTTAAAACTGGAAATGTGAAGATTTCCCTAATCAGTTTCCCTCAATTCACACATGCATGAATACTCCACATGCATTACTGAAAGGCTGCTTATGAGTATTGGCAGCTACTAATGACTTTGAATTAAAAAAGGCAAGGAAGTAGTTGATGGGAGGGAGAAAGGAAGGATAAAAGGACAAGAAGGAATTACATAAACAGAGAAGATGTGATACAAAGTCCAATAAAGCCAACGGAATGATTCATACTGACTTCAGAAGTCCGTTTTAAATGGCTCTGGCAGCTTTTTCTAACATGTGAATTGGGAAATCTTTTCTTTTTTCCCCCCATCATATCTACAAAAAAAGATACTATCCATGCACAGTCATGTCTGTCACACTGTGTTAGTGGCCACACAGCCAGAGCCCTCAGGGACTACGAAGATAATGTGAGCTATGAATTACATGCCCTGCTTGAAAAAGTGGCAGTCAGTGACTACTTTGAAAAATCCTGTTAGCCCTTCATCGTATTCCAGTTAGAAATGAGAGAAAGAAGCATGGCCAGTCTTTATCCTGATGACTGTTCCAGTAGGACCTATTATGCAGAAAAGAAATAATAGAGGAATATCAAGTTCCATCCGGATCCAGCAACACGTTCAAATGCAGACTACGGTCTGGGTTGCTCAGCAGGTGAGATGAGACGATGACGTTCTTTCAGATCTTCACAGAATAGGAAAAACTTAAAGTGTGAGAATACTTCAAGGCTGTATTCAGACAGCAGCCTCGGTGGTCAGCAGCTGAAGGCAAAAATACTGTTTTGCATGACATAAAAACAAAAGCATGCAAAATATTTTGTTGTGCCACCGCATAAACTTCTTGGCTGCACAATTTATGCTTATTGGTTAGAAAAAAATAGAACTTCTCTATCTGCTCTTCACTTTTGATTGCATCTAAAAGCAATTGAATATAGACTGTACACTGAACAGAAGACCAAGGAAAAGTGAGTTTGGTGCTGTGCCCAGGCGAGTTAGCCCTAGGACTCAAACCAGTGCCATTTAAAGGCATTGTAGTATACTATGGAAATGACACCAGCAAGAACCTAAAATTCCTGTTTTACAAGGAGCAGATTGATAAATAAGCGATTTAAAGAGGATTTTAATAAGTATTTTGGCTGCAAAAATTATGTTGTGCTAATAAATATAATCTGCCAGTACAGATGGGGAAAAATAAGAGGTAATAGAAGCAGAAACATTTCCCAAATAGTTTCAGGCTAAAACTATTATTGAAGCTTTCCCTTGCCTTTCTGGAAACATGAATACAAGAGCATTGTCCTGGGGCATGAGACCAAGTAAATGAAGCTGACAAGAAACAAGACAACAAGATTACAGAAACTTTACCACAAACTGCTTTTTACTATGTACACACTCAGCACATAAAACATGTCCATGATCTCAGGTATTATTACCACAACATGAATACTAAGCAATGGTATTAGATGAATAGCACCAGGGAACACAAGGTACACTTCTCTTGTTGTTTAGCTATGAATTTCAGTAAAAGCTCTTGCCTGAAAAGCTGATGCCCCAGAAACTTCTCCATTTCCTTCCTACCATTATGCTAGATCCCAACATAAATATACTTACACGCCAATCCCCAAACACATAGTCACATTATCTTAAAGGTCTGGATCTCCATAAACCAAGAGTACTGTTTGCAACATAGGTACCGTGATGATAAATATCATTGCAGGTACCAAAGTCAGTCTGGAGGGACTGGACCAATACAGTGAGAGAGAGGAAAACTGCTTGTGATAAGTACTGGATGAGTGGCAGAAAACTCTCCACTTGCATGGCTCCACCTCTTGGTGTTTCGTGAGTGCAAGAAACTGCTGGCATGCAGGTAAAGCCTTAACTCTCCTTTGGAAATGGCTTCTGTGGTAGGAGGATAAGGGCAATCCTGGGATGAGATGAGATAAAAGAAGCTTGGGGGGAATGAGAAAGGGAGGCAGTAGCATACACAAAGCGGGATGGTGAGGGGTGGCCAGGAGCTCGTCCTAGTTTACTTGGTGAAAAGGTAATGAAAGGAGGGCAACATTACACCTGCCCTGTATTACATACAGCCGGACACAAAGCTATGAGCTGGCTTAGCTACCATGAGTGCTCCTCAGTAAACTGGACCAGGATATTCCTGGGCTAACTCACTCTCAGTTTTGTCTCATTTAGCCCCCTACACTTTCAGCCCGGCTGCTCTACCTTTTGGCAATCATACTTTTTAAAAGACACTTGCTTATCTATAAGTAGAGGTAGGTACTGAGGCAGATTCACTGTAAGGACTAAGTTTATGAACAGTTCTAAAAATTTGTTTTAACATCTCAAAGCACCTTTCTGCACAATTTTAAAAAATGTTTAGACCCAATGGTTCCAATGGAAGAAACAGAGTGTGAACATGTGTCTTGTACAACATTTCAGCATTTTTATACTCCATCATGGAGGCAAGAATTCCATGATGAGCTGCAGTCAAACCACCTCCTCCCTTCCCTTGCTGCATTCTCTTTGCTACTACTAGAACAGCTCCTGGTGAAATCCATCCCATTCTTTTTCAAATTGCTGTGAATGAGAGGGATCAGTTAAAAGGTAGCTGCTAGATACAGCTGTGAGTCCTTCCAAAAAATAAGGGATTCATGAGATGAAAACTGCCCTCACTAGCGGCCTCTAAATAAAGATCTGTTCCTGCTCATATATGCTTTGAATCTGACAGTACTATAATAGTTTTTAAGAAGGAAGATAAACATTTAAGTATGAGGAGACAAGCCAGGAAAATGATGTGGGGATACGTCTGACTTGGTTCTCACACAGGGTCACCATGCAGCAGACCTGGTAGAGATAACTCAGCACCCAGTCATGATAAATGGAGATCCCTCAAAGGGGCAGGTTTACTGACTGACGTCTGTGGACTGGCCAATTCTACTTCATCAGCCTATTATTCACTGTACATGTCTGGAAAATCCATCTGTTCTTACTTCTCTGTATAGACCAGATATGAAAGGAAACAAAAGCCTGTCTAAGCAAAAAGTAAGAGCATGACAAGAATATCCTTAAGATAAGACTTTATTCTCACAGCACAAACAGTCTCCGTTCCCCATGCCTCAGATAGACATTTGCTAACACAATAGAAGGTGGCTCTCTGTACTCCCTCTCACATCAGATAAACCAAAATACCTCACAGTGATAGTACAAGACAACATAGTTGCTTGGATTGAGCAATAGACAGCCAAGAAATCTTTCATTTACCCTGGTTCTACAGTGACTAGTCTCAAGCAAGTAACTGTATGGGTGATCAGCCCGTCTACATGAAAAACAAGAAAAGCAGTGTGGGTTCCTCAGAGGCAGTTTGGAAGAGGTGAAGATCTTTACACCTAAAGTAACAGGTGAAAGAGATCTGACTCTTCAAACAAGCAGTCAAGTTCCAGTTGTACTTCCAGCATGGAAAAAATAATAAAAAAGAATAAAAGGTAGAACTGGTATATCATCCAGGAGAGCTGGCCCTATAATGTCTTAGCTATATGGACCACATAGCCATTGTACCAACAGGCATATGTGCACACACACGCCCTACCTGTACCCCAGCAAGAAATATTGATGAAAATTATTTCAGGCTAAAGGCATATGAGAGACATGATCTACTTCTCTGCAGAGCTAGTTAAAAGCATTAATTGTAGTCCATGCAAGACTGTGAATAAATAAAACTTGGTGAATCCTTTTTAGGAGACAAGAGAAAGACACCAAAAATGCTTCTGCTTGGCGACATTTTCCCTTTTCTTCTTGACTAGAATTTTTATAAAATATACGTTTTAATATGGATCGCCAAAATCCTTCCTAAACTAGGTGATCAACATGTAGTCTGTCACTACTAGCTGCTTCTTGCTCCCTTCTTTAAATATTGTGCAAGATTTAGCTGTTCATTTATATGAATAAAACAGCCTTAATACTGTCACAGAGAGCACTTCCTAACAGATACCAGTAAGTTATGCTGGCTCTTGGAATAGGTTCTTCTTACTAGACCTAGACTTTGAATTATTTCTTCATGTGAAGCTGAGAGAAGCCTGGGGATGGAGATGTTCTGCATTTCCAGCAGCAGATCATCCTCTAAGTGTAGACTGACTTTCATGTGCAGAAAGGGCCAAGTGTTTAGGTGGTGGTCAAAACCCCACAGGAATACTAAGCAAAGAACTGTTTCTCAGTCCATGAGAGCTAAATGATAAGGAATGGCTCATCAATGAAGCTTTCTAAATACCCATGGTGAGCATATTCCCTTGTTATTTTGCCATACAAACTGTATTTTTAGTTATCACTGAATTGTTACCGTGCTGTGAATGAGAAGTGGTTGTAAATAGAAAGGATTCTACTGCAAAACTGGGGGCCAAGCTGGAAACTGTTAGAAACAGACATCACTAGTCATATACCTCAAATATTTACTTCTTTATGTAGGCTGAAAGTGTGAAAAAATCTCTAGTAGGCAGTGGTCCCCACAAAGAGTTTGCAAGGCCTTGAACTAAAATACTAATTTAAGAGTTAGGCTTTTCTTCACGCCATGACTCCTCTGCTCTTTCTGGGAATTATGGAGATTTTTAAATAGTACTAATCCTCACTAGCAGATGGTAGTAGCACTTTGTCAGAGCATTATTACATTTAAGTTAACACTTCGGAATTTTAATGCAACAGCTCCAAGACATACTCCTCAAACCCCTCCATAAAAGAGCCATTTCAAAGCTTACATCTGCATCTGCTGCTGTCCACTGACTTCTTAGCACCATGAGAAGCAGACTTTGAAACAACAGTATTAAAAATGATAAAACACCTTCAAATCCAAAATGGTCAGTGGGAATCTATGAAGCAAACCACAACCAATAACCTCTGTTGTATTGCTAAAGTAACGCTAACAACAAACTACCTCTCCATGGCACTTACTCCTGAACCTGCCTCAAAACCTACATGCTGGTTATTCCTGAGTAGCAGACATTTGATTATTCATTGCAGATGCCTGGGGGTGAGAGGGAAAGAAAACAGCACACACTTGTGCTACAGGGAGGATTAGGCAGGATGAAGGGACAGGGCTTACAGGGATGACTTTAACAGCTTTCAAAGCGCCAACACCGATAATTTCAATATTCTATTTGTTACTCCAAGCTAGTGGTACAAAATGATGCAAGGACCTTGTTTATATAAAGTTAGCCTCTCTCTCCCTTTCATGTTCTGGATGGGGGTCTATAAACCAAGTATTTTCTGAAAACAGTTGTACTCCTTACTTGACACAACACAAAGAGCCAATTAATTCTAGCCTCAGGGACATTTGGCAGTCTTACAAAAAATGGGGGGAAAAAATGCATCCCTTTAAAAAAAATGCTAAAAACCCCCCAATGGCACCTTAATGAACAGCTTTTTATTATTATTATTTTGGGTTTTTTACTCCTAAATCCTGCAGAAGATGATTTTTAGCAGTGAAAGTTTCCAAATGCTATCATTATCTACCTTCCCCTGAGGAAGTATTTGCCTCCTCCCTCCCATACATCATTCATCCCTGTTATTAGAGATCATTGATCTCAAAAAGAAAAATACTTTTAAGCCTACTATCCCCAACTCTTTTTGTGTCTCATGTAGAGGAAATACAGTCCATGGCTACCCCTTTGCTGCTTTAAATGGGCAGTTGACAAGGCTGGTGTTGACAGAAAACCAGATTTTAGCCTCAATGGCCGCAGTGAGGACATATGCTACAAGATAAGCGTGAATGCAGGTCCACTCACCACTCTGGCACTTCACCGAAGAGAGGTGTAACTTTTAATTCAAGCTATTCAGCTGTTCAAGAGAGGAGAAGAAAACCAGAGTTCCCCCTCTCACTCCACAGAAGACACCACAGGCTGTGAATCCAGAAGCATGCTGCATTATTTTCCCTTTCCTTCCTTCCTAAATTAGGTCAAAAGTCAATGGAGCAGAAGCTGTGGCTGTGCGAATCCCTTCCTCCTACTCATCAGCCACAGAAGCCGAGCCTACATGGAGGCACAGTACAGACCGGCAATAAAAAGCTGCACAAAGGGAGCAAAGGAAGATTATTTAATCAGAGGGATAATGCTAAGCCACAGGGAGGTACAATGCGCTCGGAGTTGTCCTGGGAGCAGTGGGGTAGAAGATGACACTGCAGTACTCATTGTTTGTATCTGTGTACAACGGTAGTAGGCAATAAAAAGTTAAAATAAATATTGCTTTTCTGCAGAGTAACAAGGTACAATTATCAGCTAAAGAAAAAAATATTAAGATCTACCACACAAATCAAACACAAAACTATAGAGGCTAGACTGGGAGAAACAATCCCCTTTTCTAATCTGTAATTTAGTTTCTTTAAGATTTAATATTATCTTCTAGATATATTGTTCTCAAAACACCGTTTGCATTATATTATTATTCTTTTCTGTAATATTTGGGTCATTCCAGTGCCTTACTCCTTTGGATTTCCCAACTTTCCTCGTACACATGCACATATACCTCTCCTCTGTAAGGCCTGTTGCAAATGTTGAAAGTGCAGTCTCCAGACCACATGAGTGTAACATTACCTGCTATTCCCTAGAAGTATCTTGCACTCTTACAAAGTTAGCCTGGCCCATCGCTCAGGGTAGCCCCCTCCAAATGTTTCCTGCATCCCTTCTCCACCCAACCAACTCCCGCCACTGCTAACCACAAGCCTCCACTCCCTTCCAAAAATCCCATATAGAAGGTACCACCAGAACCTTCCCCACACCACTTCTGCTCCCAGAGCTTCTCTGCTGCAGACAAAGCCCAAACAATGCTTTGTTTCCCTGCCTACTCTTTTACCTGCAAACTCCTCCTCTCCTTGCAGCTAGACACAGCACTGATGATGTCCCTAAGACATCACCTTCTGTGATGGTGACTGCCAAGTGCTGTTGATCATTCCCAGTCTATCTTATATATTGGTTTACAGGCCATGTTTTTGTCCTGCTTACTCCCCTCAGCTGTTTTATTTGATGTAGTCCCTATACTCATTGCAACATTGGCAAAAACGAGAGGACTTTTTCAAGTAGATACGTGTTTCTCATCTGTCTCCAGGATGCAATCAAATTCCATAACAGGAGTCCTACTCCAAGGAACTCGAAAAATCGTTTCTATAGTTTGTTCCAGTAATATTTCAGTAACATTCTAGAAACTCCGCAAGGCTAGCTAACAAGGCTGCAGATGCTTTCATAATCACCGATTATATCTAAACATCTCTTTTTAACATAGTAGGGCATTTTGCAGCATATATTGTTTCACTTTACCAAAAAGGGCCCTTTTCTTTCTACCTAGACCTCTTCCAAAACTGTACCATAAAATATTCGTCCAAACAAGAGAAACCAAGAGACAGCCAGTGCATACATATAACCATGCGTTAGTTCCTGTACTAGGTAAAGCCAGGGAGTAATATGTTGGCAGCTGACGAGATAATGACCGTTTTTATTTTGCCAATTTAACCAATGCCATTGGCAATAAAGCAGTGTAGGTAATGATTATACACACATTGCTGGCCTTCATTTCCCGCCAACTCTCTTACCTCACAGCACTGTAACTTTTGTTATCACGTGCCCCAAGCCAGGGAAGCCACGCTGCGTCTGCCCTGTCAGTACGTACATCCCTGTAGACATATCTATGTGCTTTCATTCCTTCCTACCTAGAGTGATCATTCACGAACATAAATGAATGAATCTGCCTCTCAAAAGACATCAGAAGATTTGCAACTTTGTCTCATGGTGTACAAACTGTCTGAGTCGCAGAGAGATCCAAGCCCTTTCTTTTACTACATCTTGAAATCTTCCGACAGCCAACTTTTTGTTTCATATTTATACAGCTTCTAGCACAGTGGGGTGCCGTTTCACGATCTGTATTCACGTTATGACTTCCTGCAAGTAAAAAGTCTCCCAAGTCTCTGTGTTGTTACTTAAGGTAGAAACGAACGTCATCTCAAATTACAGAAAAATACAATCAATTGCTTTCAAAAAGAATAATCCTTCTGATTACAGAAAAAGCATGTGTTCATACACTGTATATACATGCATAAATACATACCCCACTGCTAGTTAGTAATCTGTATCATGGAGCTGGAAATTTAAGTAGTACCCGAGTAGTACATTTAAAAAGATACTGATAGCAAATATATTAGTGGATAATCTGCAATAATGCTTAGGTCTATACATTCACAAAGGGGAGAGCTGAAGAAAGACTAGCTTCAGGCACAGTAACCAACTTTTGAGGGTATATTTGTCTCAAAAGAAGTCAAATAAGTGGAATTCCAGAGAAATATAAAGCAGCTTTATCTGTCCAAATAACAGATATTTGTGTTATGATATGTTTAACTTTATCCTTCCTGGACAGAAAAAAACAGATATTTAAGAGTATAGATCATAGCGACCATCACAACTGCTTGCAATGAACTTGGGATACAAGAGAGAAATAAATTAATAAAAATAATGAAAGAGGAAAGTATGTGTATTTTAACACGACCAATAAGAGCTGTTGCCTTTCACTGCCATTTAACACGCAGCCCGTCCTGTGCACTGGCTGTACACTGCCAGTACTCTACAGTGTCTTCACTGAGTGAGAACCAGATCTCTTCTACCGTCTTTTTCCCTTTATGAACTCTCCAGGACATGAAATGGTTTAAAAACATTCTCAAATGTTTAAGCTGTACACTATAAAGACTGCAAGAAGGCAAAGGCTATACAACAACAAATATCCTCGCTTAAATAGTGTTTGGTCCAAAGATGTCCCCACTGTGTGATTTCAGCCCATGGTATTCTGCCAGACAACTTTTAATGCCGGCTGCAATCAGTGAGGTAACTTTGCAATACTCTCTCGTCACCTGAGAAAGGCAACTGACATCTTCAAAACATCTCAAAGGCTCAGGACTGTACACTCGACTGGCAGTCAGTCAGACTTGAGCTCCTGCATGCTTTAAAAACAAATCGAATTACCATGTCATCAGGTCTGAGTCCCAAACACAGGTTTTGAGTTGGAGTCCCAAGGCAGGGAAGCCTGCCCTGTGCACATTTTCATTTCTCTATTTCAAAAGGCTTTGCGAAAGGGGTCACTGTTAGATTGTATACGTTAAAATAAGGCACAGCAAATCCAGGCCTGACATTCAGGTCTGTTGTGACGCCGTCCTCTGCTTTCTCTGTAGCTCTCAGCCAGAGCTACTTTCCGCAGCACCAGAGTGGTGCTATTTGATTTTGATTTATCACAAGTGAATTATTATAATGAAATCACCAACTCGATTTAAGCCTCTGAGAAAGATATGGTTGGACTAACAAAAAATTGTTCTGCAAAACAAGCAATTATTGCTAGGTTCACTAGATATTGGCCTTGGCAATCCAACTGATTATAGAAAGTTAATGATTTAAAAAGCAATGAAGAAATAAGAGATTAAATCCTTTAAATCTGCATGAAAGGCTCCAAGAGGAATTTTACAGTGATTTTCACTGCATATTTTATTAGATATGTGATATTTTATTCATGGATAAAGCAAATATAACAATTAGGAATAATTAGCATTTCAGCACAGAGTGTTATCTAATAGGTTAAAATACACATATAATTCTTCATTTAAATTCTGTGTCTTCACATTTTCCCCTTTCTGGTTCAGAACTTTTCCATTTAGCATAGCACTTACGGGAATATTATACAGCTCCAAAGAAACAGAGAGAACTAGTGGCTCTCGCCTTTGATATCTTATTTTCCTCCCCTCCTCGCATTTTTACTCATTTTCTTTTTCAATTTCCTCTTGAGCATAGCTTGTCAGATAAACCCAGCATAACTTTCAGGAAACTTTTTTTTCCCTTCCATCCTTTTTCCCCACCCTACTTCCCACTCATTCGAGAACTAATGTCTGCAATGGGAACCTACTAACCCTGCACATACAAATCCATCAGTTTACAGTTGACTAAAACTACAGTATTTGTCTCTGTACCACCTCTTCCACTACAACTTTATTGCTACAGGGGAATACCGTACTTACTATATTATCCTTTCTCATTAAGCAAGTGTCACTTTTTATGTGGGTGTTGCGTTGGTTTTTTTATAATGCAACACTCAGAGCTCACAGAATATGCCTTCTTGAGCTGATGTGGTTACCCCAGACACCAAAGCAAGAACACGGCTTTCCAGCTGGAGTGCACTCTCTGGTACAACACAGAATACAAAATACCTCCTTCTCTGAATTAAGCATATTATCATTGAAACGAGGAGATAAATTTTGAACCTTACAAAATTACGGCACAATTTCAAGCCTGTTCCCTTGCCAAGTTTCGTAACTGTCATCCAAACGCCAGTACATTTTATCTACTAACCTTCACTTTCAGCCTGTGTCCTCCCTGTTACATGGATCAGTTATAACTCTCCAAGTCACATAAACCATTATTAATTGTAGTGCTTGCAGACACAAGGGAATCTTTCCCTTACTCCATCATCTCTCACAATCGCTTGGCCAACAATAACCAGAAACCAAAGCCTGACTACTATAATGAAGAATAGCAGAGGAAACTGCCCTGCAGGTGCTCATGGGAAGAGACTGAAGTACAAAAAGATACGGCAAGAAAGATGTCTTCTCCTCACCCATTCTTCCACTAGGTGCTTCCATTTTACTCTCTATGTTTAAATTACTACCTCTACATCAAGACTACACAATTAAATACTAGTGGGAGACAACAGCACTTCCTCTTCTCCTTGTGCTGCTTCAAATGCATGAGCCAGCTAAAATCTGTGCCCAGAAGGTTTTGCCCAGACCTTCCTTGCGTGTTGCTGAGGATGGTTTAACTAGCACAGTGCTATGCTTACTTAACATGCATTTAGCACATATTCCCTGTCAAGTATCACATTGCACCAGCTCAGTATTGGACCTTCTCCAACAGTTTGCTAGCCTAGGTGAGCAACAAAGCCATGGTCAACTGCAACTCCTTTTGGTAACTAGTGTAAGGACAAGTCAACTCCTACTTGCTAAGGGAAATAGCAGATAATGCAGGAAGATAAAATAACATCACAGAAGGAAAGAAATCACATCTGTATCCAAGAAGCCCAGCAGGAAGTCAGTTGCTAGATCATCGATCAGTCTAGAGTACAAAATGCCCCAGAGAAACATGAGCTTTCATGCCCATTTCTCAGCCACCACAACAGTTTGCCAACAAACTGTGTGTTATGCTTTACTGTTGGGCTGTGACTGTTGTACTTGCCTCTTAGCACTTCTAGACAGCACAAACAAATGGGCTCTCGGAGATGGGTGTCAGCATGACCAGAGCCATGAACGGCACTCTAAGGCCTATAGGATGAGCAGGTGTGGAGCCATCCAGGTTTTGACAGACATGCCAAGCCCCGCCTCTGAAATCAAAGTTGTCTTCCAATTTCACTAGCTTAAATAATAACCTCCTACTTCTTGAATTCAACTCTAATTAAAAAAAAAAAAAACCACAACAGCACACCAACAAAAAATGCCACCTGAGTTTGCAGATGCAGAAAGGAATCCTAGTTTCCCTCATTACTAGTGTATCATCCGAAGTCATCAACATTTTGTACATACCAAGATACCATGTGCCACAATTTAATTACATAACATGTTTTCAGAGATTGATTATTTTCTCATATTTACTCAGAATATATATAATTTAGTGAACACTGTTTCCTTTCCTGTTGGTCACTTTTAAGTCCAAACAGCAACAGCAATTGTCTATGCCTAGTAAGATTTTTAAACACCAAAGATATAAAACACAAACTATGTTCAGAGAGTGTGTAGATGAAGAAAGTTTTACCATGCTGTCATATGTAATTCAGGTAATTAGAAAAATTAACTAGAAACTGATAGCCAAATAGAACTACGCTTTCATATAAACTATGTTTAAAATCATCGTTAACATGCTGGAAAAAAAAAATAATTAAGCAGTGGCAATGGAGTAGTACTGACAAAGAGTAAAAAGACAAACCTCAAAAGGCAAAAAGCCTCCAATAAATTTCAGCAAAAACCAGACTGGCACGGCAGATTATAGATAGCTATATATCAAATGGAAGAAAATGATGTGAGTTCAAGTCTATATCTAGGGAGTAACCTAATGGCTTACAAAAGTCATCTCCTGCCAATACCACTTGCTTTACAGGGCCAGGGAGTGGAAGAGAACCATACTTAATGCCTTTGTTCATTAAGTTAAATGAACCTTAGTTGGTAGGTTTATGTAGTCACAGTCTTAAAAGATTTTTCTCCAGTGTGTTTTTTCAAAGATGGCATTGTGAGAATAAAGACTCTGTGCATCCCTAAGTACTCATCTGAAAGCACACAGCAGCAGCAGTGATTGCCATGTCAGGCATTTGTTAGGACACCACTTGAAAATGGATGGTTGGGTTTTTTTCTCTGTCTTTATCAAGGACAAAGAACTTGAAGTAACGCTAAGAATTATTTAAGAACATGGAAAGGAGCCGCCTGCTGTAGTCAGCAATTCACAGGCTCAGTTTAAAAAATTCTTCTGAAGTCAACTAAGCGACTCACCTGGATTATGACAGACTGGAGCAGGCCCTGGTGATCACTAAGAAACACTCCAGAAAGCAGTGACACCTAATGGCAAACACGCCTTCGGAGGATAGCAAGCCGTAATCTATGGCATGGAAAATTATTCCTCTTTAGCTGCAGAGTAACTAGCACTAAAACACGTTACAGGGACTGAAATACTATCACAAATCTAAGCACCTGGGAGACAGTTTAAGAAACAGCGCACATAGAAACACGGAGTATGTCACGCATGCTGTGCATTTAAGTAGAACATAGTTACTAATAAAACCTACTGGCTGCTGAGCCACAGTGCACTCTATTCCAGGTCTTCATCGGTATGTATGTTTAAAATAAGTAATCTTGGCACATTCTAGAGCCTGAGAAACAGAGACCTGAACTCTCATCTGCAGACACTATAGGCATATAGTCATTTATTTGTTTTTAGTAAGTCTGTTTTGCTTGCTTGTCCCGCGCTTTACAAAATACATGTGAGAATACTGTAATGAACAGTTAGTGACATACAGTACACACCTTCTAATGAGGCTTTACCAATAGCGCAGCAAATTAAATTCCTGTTACCAATACACAATGTAATACAAGCCAAGCTGCATTGTAGTACAGTAACTTACCAGGCGAAACATGGATGTGCATACCATCAAGTTAGATGACTCCCTTTCCTTTAAAAAAAATTGTGCATTTTAAGGGCACTACCGTATCAACAGGAGAAGTAAGCAACAGACGCCATGTCAGAATTGCCATGATATTATTATCTATGGTACAGAAGAGCTTAAAAGTATGAACCAAAACTCAGGACCTAACAATGCTGGGAACTTGCCTAACACAAGGAATGCAGCAGTCCTGGCCTGCAAAGTCTAAAAGCTAAGAGGAGTAAGGAAAAAGCAGATCTAATTTTATCTCTCAGAAAAAAAAAAAAAAAGTAGACATATATTTTTATATATATAGAAAGCATATGTATAAACATATGCCAAAGTGCATGTAATATATATAACTATCTATTACATATATTCCCGAACTTGCCATTGAAAATAAAAAAGCTAAGGGTAGTATGCAACTGACTGCGTATGACTGAAGCCACTGATAAACGTAAAAAAAGCACCTTGAAGTAATCAGGGTGCCTGAACTATTGCTGCACACTGCTGCAATGAATTAGCCTTTAAAAATACTCCGGCGTATACTAAATACAAACACTCTTGTGCCATACTGTGTGACCACTGCCCTAGGTGATTTTGCTGCACCTAATACACATGTATTTGCATATATGTTTCTATAGGCACAATAGGAAATCCATATGCACATACAGACGTATTACTATGTACATATCAAGGGGAAAAAAATGAGCACAAAGTATAAAATATAAAAGCATAAGACCATCAGCTGTAGAAGATACAAAGCATACACAAATTGTGCAGTTGACAAGGAATGCCACCTAATCCCTGCTTAATTAAAGCACTGTTCTAAACTCCTGTTTAGGGAGTGAGGAGTGTGGGACGACTGATGTATGAAGAAAATATCAGGCAGCGTGGCTAATCTCAAAGACTTTGGAGCTTTCGAGCTACATAAATCAGAGCGACTTTTTGAATAGCCTCATAAAACACAAAATCATTGCCATTCCACTCACGACTTTCAGATTCTTCCTACAGCATACAGATCATTAGGAAACTTCTAAGCAATCAAGTAATGTGGGGCTGATGAAATTACTCAATCAATGCATGGGCTGAGAGAAGCAGCATAATACAGAATTGCACAGTTTTGACATGGTAACCCTGCCCCTTTCTCTTTTTATATAGGGGTAAGGAAAATTACAGTAGAGTCGATTCATTTCAACATTTTCACAAGAGTGCTTAACGTAGTCTTTCTGAACTGCCAATTCCTATTTATAATAGCAGGGCAGCAGAAACATACAGGCTATAAGCAGCCCTACCAATGTTTAAAACATCGTATAGGGAAACGTTTATTTTTAAAACGTGTGCATTTACATACACACAGACCTGCTCTAATGATCAACACCAGCAGCTGTAACCATTCAGAAGACAGAAATATGAAAAAGCATATCACAGATAAATACGAGTCACCCTACCCCTCCCACTGCCATCACCAAGTCGTTAATCTCTGCTCACTAAATTCTAACATTTTCTGTCATTGTCTAAGAGATGGCTGATAACATACAGACAGAGAAAACATCCCTTTACAGGAACCACACCAAATAGTGCGTAGGCAAGCAAGACAGTTAGTACATTGTACTGAAAAAGTACATGCTATCGGGAAAAGGGTACGCACAGGTAACGTGTTATTTCTTATGACCATCTGCCCCTCCCAAACATGGGAAAATATTTTCCACTCGAATACCTTAACACTGCAGAGTGAAAAAAAGATAACACATTTATTTTGTTTATTGCCCAAGGCATCGGTACTACCTCTGGTAGCAATTCTTTCCCCCAGAACTGGGCGTTTTGTTTTTTGCTTTGGCTTTATGAATTCTTCTGCAGTTAATTTGTTCATAGAGTACCGTGCTAGTGCTTTTGCTAACTCATATAAATAAATACAGTATGTTATTTAGGTCTAAATATTTTATACGTAAGTTTACTCAGTATAAGTGGAAGAAAGCAAAAGGGGGAAAGAACATCCAAGTCACAAAATACAGTGGTGTTACTAGGGGCCAGATTTTCATCTGCAAGCTGTACAAGTTGGAATATTTAGCTGTCTAACCATTTAGTGTTAAATAGTTTTAATTTCAGGTTGTTTATTTTCAGTGTGTTCATTTTAGTCGATTTAAAGCTCTGTGTAACAATTATCAGTTTGCCATTTACATGGCAACATAAACCAGTCTCTAAAAAGAGGTAATCCCCTTGTCAACTGTACTAATTTTCTCTCAAGACAAATTAATCATGTGAGAAGCAACTACTTTGAGCTTTTCTTTCGTTTTCAATGAGGATTTATTGTGTTGCTGCATCTAATCACTAATGGCATTAGAAAAAACATTAGTGGTAGAATGTGTTACATCCATCATATGTAAACAAGTGAAACTAACAAAATTGTCATTAACACCAAGACAGAAATGGTATCCTCTCCCTTGACGCTACTGCAAAGGCATACAGCTCGCCCAGCAACGCTCCTTGAGCCAGGAGGATGGGAGACAAGGGATTGCAAAGAAGCTCCTCATCTGCTACACAGTCAAAATTTCCCCCCGAATCCTAAGAGTTGATCAGTTTGTTACAAGCTCCTGAGAAAGAAATCGCAAATTGTAACCGTCTCCTAGTGTCGCTTTAACAGTCTACAACTGGGAAGAATTACAAATAAAAAAGTCATGCTCCCTTTAAAAGGAGGGCATAAAGCGCTGTCTCCCCTCTGCGCTGTTTGATGCTCCAGTCGCGCACAGCTCTAAGGACTGGTCCCCATAAAGTTGCGGTACCCGAGGGGAGCGGTAGCCCGCGGGCTCGGGGGCGGAGAGGGCTACACCAAGGGCTGGCGCATCGCTGCCCAAATCTCGGTGTCCTGCAGGAAAGCTCTTGACGGCCGGGCTCTTCCCGCTTCCCCTTTCACAGAAACCCGCTACGGGTTCCCACGACAGGCACCGGCAGACATATTTACAAAGCCAAGCCCCGGGGGGAG
>VXBO01010222.1:0-21817 GCA_013400135.1 Rhinoptilus africanus
TCTCACTTTTACCCTTCCAGTTCGCTTCCCCCTACAGAGGGAAGTGAGCAGGCAGTTTTGTAGTGCTGAGTTGCCAGCTGGGGTTAAACTGTGGCACGAGGTTATTGAGAAGATGGAGTCAGGCTTGCCACAGTAGTCTATGCTGTGAGAATGAGAGACAACAGGCAGAAGTTGAAAAAAGAGAGGGTCTAACTGGATATTAGGAAAATATATTTTTCACTGTGTGGGCAGTCAAGGACTGGAACATGTTGCCCTGAGAGATTACACAGTCTCCATCTTTGTTGTCTCAGAAGACTAGACTAGATAAAGTCCTGACTATCCTGGTCTAACCTCATAGTTTATCTTGCTTTGAGCAAAAGTTTAGACTGCAGACTTCCTGCCCTTACACCCTGTGATAACAGTGGTGAAATAATCTTAAACTTAGTATAAATAACAATATTTAGAACCACTTTTAGTTTCAAATTAGAAATAACACCAGAAGTAAAACACATGTCAAGTCTATGTCATTAAGAGCAACCTATAGTTTATATAAAGCAAGAGTGGGTTTACAGTGATGTTTTGAAATTTGTTCATTTCCCATGGAATGGATTAGTCCAGAGAGAAAGAGACAGGTAAGTCTGACTCTGGACATCCGGACAGGACCCTCATCCTTACCTGTGAAAGGGATAAGAATCTTGAACATACTCTGCATTTCATAGTTGCTGTACAAGTTCCCTAACCTCTAGACAACAAAGCCATTTTCACTCACATCTTATCCCTTTTGTCTCTTGCTCAGTAAATATGTAAATAGGAAATCTATACTTTTTCCTAATAGAGTTCTAGAAGTAAACACACTGAACACTTCCGGACTTAGGTACTTTTAATAATAACAGATACTGAATACACATAGTGGGGCTTTTACATTTCCACACAAAGAAATTATGACTTTTCATACTTTGGGAGCTTTATTGAAAAAACATAGCTCGAGTCTTGAAGTGGAGCACGGTCCTGGAAGCAGGTGAAAGCTTAGGGTCCCTGTGCTGCTGGCCCTGTAATGCCACCACGCCGTTCTCAAAGCAATTAAGCAATTCAAACTTTGTAGCCCTATCAAAGATCTGATATTTGATATTTCAATACTTTACAGACAGCAGCTCTCTCTTGACTTGTCTTCCCACTGTAGGGAGTAGCTCAACTCCAAATTTCTCCTTCTCCATATTTCTGAATGCCTTCAGATCCATACCTGCCCAGAGGCAACAGACAAGCAATTCGTTCACTAGATGACTAATGTTTGAGTTCAGGTTTGAGGCTGTATTCTGGTAATACAGTGTACCCTTCACTTGCTGTTATCTTAGTTCCAGTCTTCCATTGCTTGACTTGAGTCAGTAGAAAGAAAGGAAGTAGTTCTAGCATCCACATGCAAGAAGGTAAGAGAAGAGCTTTCTCAAAAAACTTTATAAGCATGTTTGAAAGAAGAAAATTTCTGTGGCAGGCAACCAATTCAAAATTGTGAGAGTACAGTAGTAATTATATTTTTCATAATTAATTAAAATGCAAAGAACCATAGAACTTACAGACTAAAAGGAAGCTCTGTGTCATTTAGTCTGCTAACCTGGAGTATTCAACGTATACAGAGATGATGATGATGAAGACAAATGCAAACACATTTTCTTTTCTTCTTTTAAATAAGAAGAAGGTTTAGCAAAATTTGCCACTCTCATTACATTTACTTTATCCATGAAGTTGCTGCTTTTTAAGATAGTTGATAGTGAATTTAAAAAAAAATTAATAAACATGAATGTGGAGGCAAAGTTACACTTTAAGTTAGGGGAAAAGCACTACTCAATGATTTAACATAGTCTTGAAAACATACAAAAGTGTGACTCTGTGTACTGTTGAAGGTGTGGTCTTTCTACCTCTTTTATATAAATTTCAAATGTTGCCACTAATTTTTTCCACTGCAAATATCAAGGATTTAAATTATACTTTTACAACTTTTATCTGACCTCATAACAGACCATAAATCATGTTTAAATTGTTAGAATCTCATATTAAATTATGAGATATCTTTCTCTACTTTTCATGCTTTGTAGTACATCTTTTGCTTGTTTTACCTGGGGTGGAAGCAGACTGATGGTTTGAATAGAGTAGGTAGAGCTGCAATTATTTGGACACAGTTTTATATTGTATGTGCTGTTGGTTTTGAGGTTTTTTAACCTTCCCTGGCAATAATCTTTCTATCATCACTTATTCTTGTTTTTAAACTCATCCATTTATGAATCACAACCTTTCCCCTCTTTTTCCTACTGAAGTAGACTCATTTGCATAAACCTTTAAAATACAGATTTCTCTGTTTTGGGATTCTATTGTTCTATGTACATTGGCATTCCCACTAAATTGTATGTAGTTTCTTTCTTTCTTTCTTTCTTTCTTTCTTTCTTTCTTTCTTTCTTTCTTTCTTTCTTTCTTTCTTTCTTTCTTTCTTTCTTTCTTTCTTTCTTTCTTTCTTTCTTTCTTTCTTTCTTTCTTTCTTTCTTTCTTTCTTTCTTTCTTTCTTTCTTTCTTTCTTTCTTTCTTTCTTTCTTTCTTTCTTTCTTTCTTTCTTTCTTTCTTTCTTTCTTTCTTTNCTCATTGTATCACACTTCCCACTTTGTGTACCTTTGGACATAAAAGATCCAAATACTAATGTAATCTTTTTAGTAATAAAATGTTAAAATAAAGAGAATCATGATTATATCAAAATGTGTACAAGCTTTGAAAAAAAAAATTAACTGTTTTTCTATTTATTTTGTTGGTCTACATTGAGTCGGTTCAGATGACATAGTGGTTAACTTCCTTGTAATCCTGTATTGGCTAGCAAGTGGGCAAATATGAACAGCAAATATATAAAAAACATACATTTTTTTAACTTGCAATAGTGTCTCAATATACCCGTGTGAAGATAAATGATCTTTGATAAATATATAGCAGAAAATTAAAATAAATTAATATCTGGATCTTTCTTTTACGAAGTTTTTAGTGTATCAGTTCTGGAACAAATTGAGAATCTATTTTCACAATTAATAGTTTTGATATATTATAGAAACTAAAAGCCTTTAAAATACCCTGAATTACAGATTAGACTGCTTTGGCTTTGTTTATTCTATGCAGGTGCCTACCATGCTCACTTTGGAGAATATTAGAGTACAGCTCCCCCACTAGTAAATCTCTACCTCCCACCCTTCCTCCCTCCTTCCCTCCCTTAAATGAGTGAAATATCAGAAAATAGTACAAGCTTTAATTCTTCTTTACAGAAGAAAAAAGCTAAGAACATTTTACTCTTGTTGCACATAATGGTCAAGTTATCTCAGTGTCAGAAAAACATTTATTCAAAGCTTCAGCTAAAAATTTCTGTTATAAAAAGTGTCAAGAGAGAAGGCCTAAGTTCCAAACATACCTATAGGACATGGAACAACCTTATTTTAGTGCTTCCTTTGATGTGAAATAGATATCTAAGCTAAAGAGCTTCCAAGGTTTAACCTTTGTAAGAAGCAAGTTGAGAAAAGCGAACAACTCAGACCCTAAGGAGAAACAGAAGCCCTAAGGTCTCTACCACCCAAAAAATTAAAATAAAGGCAGTATGTTTTCAACAGGCAGCTAATCCCTGCTCCTGAGAAGTATTGAAGCTACCACTCCTTACTCCACTAAACAGAAGACAAGGAAATATGGTTTGCCTGCTTCACAAAGAACAAAAATATTCAGGACCTTTGAGTTTCCAATGGGATTTTTATAGACAACCATAGAAGTCTTAAGTAACACCTTGCCCACTGAGAATTTAATAGACTTATAGTGTTCCTTGAGGCTTTTTCCCTTTCCCATATTATCAAGCTCTTCAGGAAGGATGTTGCTTTTCAATTCTAGCTGGCTGTAAACACACAGGCAATAAAGTAGAAAAGGACAGATCATATTTTTCTAAATATAAGTTTATTTTCTTCTTTAAGGTTTTTGCACTATCATTTACTAATGAACACTTTTATTTTCTTCAACAGCTCTTGACAATCAGGAAATATACATCCCTGCATTATTAATATTAACAGCTAATAATTGCTTTTCTTTTTGGTCATTTTACCCCTTTCTGTCTTCCGTGATTTTTTTTTTACTGTTCAATTTATTCTTGCTACTTTACCCACAATAAATTCTGAAATGGTTTCTATCTGTTTCCACAAGAAAACTCTCAAGTATCTCAAAATAACTTTTTCTGCCCAATGGTTGTACCTCGATTCCCATCCATACTAGATTAATCAGACATTTTCTATACATTGTAAACCCAGGGAGAACTTGCACCTCTTGGATCTCTGTTCTTCCTTTTCTATTCCAGCTGCATCCTTAAGTTTCCCCCAGCCCAGCATAGCGTGCCCTAGACAGCCTGCCTATCTTCACTTGGGAGACACATTCTGATATTAAATTTCCTTGAATCAACTCTGTTATTTACTCAGAATGGCATGAAGTATTTAATTCTAGTCTTGCTAGTGATGTATATAAAGCAGCACTTTCAAATCTCTCACCAATGGTTATGATGTTGTATTTCCTGTGAAAAACAAGAAAGTATTTTGTTCTCCACTGAAAAGTGAGCAAACAAAGCCTGTTTTTGCCATCCAGTTGAGTTCCTTCTGGTTTGGTTCACAAAGTATTTGCCACTTTATTGGTGTCTGGTATCCATTTGTGTACGGTTTTATTCTTAATATTTTTGTGCAGGTTTATTTTCATACTCCATACTTCTGCAGTTTGAAATCACACAGACTTTTGTATTTTATTCTTTCTCACTCCATATATTGAGTTGATCTATTATCATTTAGGATTTTAATAAAAAGCATGTCTCCCGTTCATACCTTTAAAAACCGTACTGAATAACATCAGGCAGAGTGCTAATCCATGAATGCCAGGAGACACTTCCTCATCTCTAAGAGGTGGAATACTTCAGAATTCAGAAGTATTGAACCTCTCATATAAGTATGTGAACCATCAGGAACAAACCTTGTATTTGAGCATAGGAAAGGTCTTGTCACCTCAGGGGCAGCTGGGGAACAGAATTATTACTGTCTGGATAACCTGTTACCTCAGAGAAAGGAGTGACTAATCATTGCATTTTTAAAACCACGTTCCCAAAAGATGCATAAATAATCATATCATTTTACCATAGTAAAATCTGTGGGGTATTAGTGAATTCACTGTTAATGGATAGACTTACATTTTCTTCTGTACCTGAAAAGGCAATTTTAAATCTAAAGTATCTGTTAGTGGGCAGCTTTGGTGGTCTTGATAAAAATTATAGTTGTCAATTTGAGCGTTATGGCTATCTTCCTGCTGCCCCTACCAGCGAATTGAACACTGCTTTCTGCAGCAAAATGAGGCACTAGGAAGTCATTTTAGGCCAGGAATTGTATATTGACCTACTAGAACTAGGGTGATGCCCTGTTCTTGCCCCAGGGAATAACAGCCTTCCAGAAGCAGTGACAGCCCATGCACATTGCCTTAGCAGTGGCCAGGGAGGCACTGGATCAGAATCAACCCATCTCTATTTGCTTCATCTATTTTAGAATTTCTGCACACTGTAGTTAGTCAAGATAAGAAGTAAAACTTAAAAGTTTACAAGGAGTCTTGATGAGTTTTTCCAGCAGTACTCTAATTTTCTCTCTAATAGGCTTTCCTCTGATGGAAGCTAATGTTCTTCTCATTCATTTACTTCCAAAATGTCTATTCTCAAGGCTGATGATTGGAGCTTTTGTATAAAGCACATCAGTGAGCTTTGATACTGCCTATTTGGTCTAAAATTACGACTATAGCCCTTATAATCTTTCATGGAGATTTGCACTCACTTGCTTCTGAGACCTAGATTTATAGTGTCCTCAGTAGATTTAATTTTGATTCAAACTTTATTGAAACTTCATATGCAGAAAAAAAAGGTGTCATTCATTGGTTTTGATTAGAAATTTTTATGAAGATGTAAATACTATATTCATATTTCAAAGATTAATGCTTTTAGTGCACCAATAGAAATACTGGTATTTTTCAGGCCTAGATATATAAGATAAGAACTTGTGATTCAGTGATGCTTTTAAACAGAACAAAATATATTGTTTTTACAAAAAGAACTCTTAAAAATACTTTTCAGTTTTACATTTAAGAGGAAGGGCAACTGATGAAACTCAGGAAACTAAAAACAAGGAGTCAACTGGATTGGACTAATTATAATAAATTTTTAACTGAGCTATGCAGATAGGGAATAGATTAATTGCAGAAATAGTTTCACTTAATCAACTGAAATCTGGTGTTCTTCAGCTTAAAAGAGCCTTATTTTGAAATTAATTTTAAAGTGAATAAGAGTGCTAAACATTAATAATGGCATGATGTAAGAAGGACATGATGTAAGAGGTAGGTTTCTGTAGTTTCAGTTATGAAACTGAACATATTAAAATATTAACAATGTTTTTAACAATTGAATTATCATACTTGTCTTCATTACCAGGCTTTATTCTGTTTACTGCCTACTGTGTATCTTGTTCCTTGGTTGTAGCTCCTAGCAACCAGTTGTTTGATTTAAATTGAAAATAAATCTCTCTCCCACTAAATAGTTCCTTTTTTATGATCACCCTGAAATGTTATTGCTTCACTCTAACTAAAGTACAAATAAGTGAATAAATATGTGTGTAACATATGCTGTTCCATGAAATAGTCTACTGTGCCTTATGCATAACTGCTGTAGAAAATATTGATTCTTCATTAGAGGAATAACAACAAAAGTACTGAAATCACGTTAAAGTGTAATATGCTAAGATGATCTTTCACATGCTTTTCTCCTTGGAAAGAGAAATGGTTTTATAAGAGACCTATATTAAAAATAAAACCTATGTATTTTAGTCAGTAACCACAGATATTTATGTAAATGGCACTATGTGGTATCTTAATGAACTGAATAATGCTTATCAAATGTGTCAGGAATGTCCTTCGATCTTTAATGGATTATCATTATAACATGGTAGTGAAACTAATGAAGACTAGCAGAGACACAGTTAAACCAAACAAGGAAGGGCTGGGCTTTTTTTGTCGTTTGTTTGGTTTTGGTGAAGGATTTTAGTCTCTTAAATTGTAAAAGCAATATAAATTCTTGGAAATAAGGTTCAGTTCCTTAAACTAAAATTTGTTAACTTTCATATTGGTCTATAAGATAATCTTTATTCATTCATTCATGGGTTTTGATCTTCCATAATTTTTATTTTGTTGAAGTAAACCAAACAAGAATTTACTGTATTTAAAGACCATGGTGAACCAATCCTACCCATGATATCTTTAATTTATTGAATTTTCTTCTCTAATCAGGATATTCAACCATGCTAATAAGTATTTTTTTTCATACTGAAGTTTCTTGAATCAGCTATCTCCCACTAGGACATGGTTTCTGCAGTTATTTTCCTGAGAATTTTAACAATATCTCCTAGCTTTGAGTAGCTAATCATTCATCAGTGAACACTAAAAGGACTTCAGTATTTTCAGCAAGTATTTCTTTTTGTGTCTGACTGAGGGAAGAAGTAATTCTGTTGAAATGATTGACAATGGAAATACACAACATCTATGTCAAATACTATGCCTATAGTATGTTGCTATCGATATCAAAGTAAAATAGAAGGTTATGCATCAAATCTATGCAGTTAAAATAATTTGTCTTGCCCTTATTATCAGTCTCAGGTCTCCAGAATTTGTACAGACATTTTCAATATGCGCTTGCAAGTTGTACCGATGTGTTGTTCCCAGCTGCATTGTTCATTGCTTGAATATTGTCCTC
This sequence comes from Rhinoptilus africanus, assembly GCA_013400135.1. Classification (NCBI taxonomy): domain Eukaryota; kingdom Metazoa; phylum Chordata; class Aves; order Charadriiformes; family Glareolidae; genus Rhinoptilus; species Rhinoptilus africanus. The sequence continues at coordinate 7,796 of VXBO01010222.1, forward strand.
CTTCAGGGGTTTACAATTGACTTCAGATTATACAGACCTATTTTTATCCAGTTCCCTCTTTACCTTGCTTACAGCAATACCATTCAAGAGGTCAGTAAATGTTAGTATGACTATGAAGTTATGTATTTATTTAAACATACCTAAACAAGTGCCACTGGTGATGACAAAAACATGTCATTTTTAAATGGAAATTTGGAAGTTATTCCTAATTTTACACAACTATTAGGAGGTTTTGTATAAATTTTGAGTCGAAGTAGATAAACAGATTTGCAAGTTTACAGGACCAGTTGTTCATCTGTTCTGACCAAAGGTTGTTATATTGCTTGCCTATATATTAAGGCTTCTGTCTTGTATATGGTTAAAGTAGTATCTTTCAAAAAGTATTAATGTGAAGACATCAGCAACTGTAGAATCCAATTCTTTCATCGTAGTCTGGTACAGAGACCCCACTGGTAAAAATATATGAGGTGTTTCTCACTTTATTTCATTTTGTTTCTCTCTTCAGTCATTTGCTTTTGTTACACTTTTCTCCACTGAATTAATGATCTCTTTAGTGCATGGTATTTTCGCTATCCAAGGGCTATAATCAAGTCACCTTTCAGTCTTCTTTTGAAAATAGATTGAGTGTGACATCAAGTTTGTGAATGATAGAATAAAAAGCTCAAAACACCAGTTGTCCAGAATTCCTTTTATTAGCTTGATTTGTAAAACTCCTCAGGCATGTGCATTTGGAGGAGAGAGCACGACTCTCGCTTTTCACATAAAATGCTGAATACAAGAAATTATAAAGCAAAGGGATGTCAAAGACATAAGTAGCGTCAATAATTAAGGAAACATTCCTGTTCAAGACTGCATACTTTATAAAAGACATTAGGCAGTTGGTAGAGTTTTTTTATTGAATTCACTCTAGGTAGACCTATGAAAGATGAGACTTGTATTTTAGACCATGAGTGCAGTTGCTGCCTCAGTATCTTCATTTAAATTTATCCCCCTTGACCTGGTTAGATAACTAACTCACAATTCACACTAAAACCATTGTTTTTTCCAAATTAACAAAAAGAAAAAAAATAATTTTTTGCCCTTTGCGAGGAGATTCCCAGGAGAAAAGAAGTTAAACACCTTTTTTGCCATTCTTGAACCGTGCATTTTTTCCTTGACCTATCTTCCATGCTCTGATTAAAACTATTCCCTTTTGCCCTCTCAGGTTTTTCTCTCTTCCTCTTCTAGCTACTTTTAGCCTTCCCTAAAAGAAAATGGCACTCTATTTTTAACAGAACAATGCCCTTTTCCAAGTTTTGCTACAAACGAGCATAGCATTACCAAAAATCCACCTTTTTCATCTGTTTTCCCCAACTGGCCTTCATTGTTCTGTCTTATTTTGTTTATTTAATCTTTCCCTGTTCTGATAATCTCATTCAGTGCCGTTTTATAACAGAAGACTAAGAATATCTTGGTAATAGTGGCTGAAAAAATGAGGAGGACTGAATGGATTCAGGTGTAGAAACAATGTCAGGAACAACTCATTAATCCATTTGGCTTGTGGAACTACATTTTCTGGCTTTCCTTTGGGTATAGGAGCTGGAGTCACTGTTTTGCTGATTTGCCTTCACCTGTTTAGTAACGTGGGTGGGTCAGGAGCAACTATTCTTGTCAAAAGTGCCCAATCAATGGAAAAAAAAATAAGACAAGCATTTATATGTAACCTCATCTATGAGTACTGCTGGGGTACAATATTGAATTGGAGTATAAAAGGACAGCTAAACACTAAATTGAATAACAACAAAAAATTGACCAATCCACCTCACTTCATGTAGAAAATATTCTCTTACATATGCACTAATAACAGTCAATGTCCTTGTTCTAAGGAATGGCCTTCTTGGCTTTTCCTATTAGCAAGTCCTAACATCTGCAAGTTGCGGTGTAGTATTACTGTAATTTGGTTACTATGGTGATAAGGGATAGCAAAATATTCACAAAAGATTCTTTGAATGTCCTCTGATGCTAAAGAGAAGTCCTAAAAGATAGATCCAATTCATTTTACCTTATTGGAACTATTTCCAGGGAACTGAGTGATAAAAAGAAAGTTGTATTTTGACCCTTTTTCTGCTAATAGGATGGTCTTGTATAGTGTTTGTTCCATGAGCTGTTTAGGTAAATAATAGAGACAGGGTGTGATATTTGGATCTTCTGGAAATGTTCCACATACTTACAGTTGCTCTATATAGCTAGCCTGTATTGGTAAGGAAATTATTAGAGGCTCACATACTTATCTATTAATTGATTTAGAACAGCAGAAACCTGGCAGTTTACAATTCTGAATTAGAAGTATTCTGTTTAACATTTCAAAAGTATACATCTTTTCATAAAGTATAATTTATTGTTTTAAGAATGTCTGTTTTTACTTCAGCTGATTAAAGTGACTAGCAAAATGTGGAATCAATACATTCTACTACTTCAGAACAGATTTATTATGAAGTTAATGTTATTGCTACAGCATATTATTGAAAAATACTTCTGATGTAACCTGAAGGTGGTTTAAATCAGAGTACCAAAGTACAGGTTACTTGTTACATAATTTTCCAGAAGTAAATGGAAGTAAATTCTTAGCTGGTATAATTCTGCTATATCTTTGATCTTGCACAATTAAAAAGAGATAATTTTCCAAAATACTTAGTCAGTTCGTAACTGTTGCAGGCAGATTAGTAAAGCCCTGCCTGAGGTTACAGTAACTGAACAGAACATGGGAAACTACTGGACATAACATGAGAAGTTGCTGAGTTTAAGAAATAATCGAGTGAGTGGCTGAAAAAAGTTACATATAGCACCATGAGCAATGACTGGATTCCACATTCAGTGGATAATTTTGTGAGACACAGAAAAGAGACACAGGTAATTAAAGGGAGGCAACTGGGGACTTTTCAGGGATTATCTTCTTGCAAGGACAACAGAGACTGGGCAACCATATCAGTAATATCACATAAAGCCAAGATTATCCAGGTAACCATATCAGAAATACTGAATTTGTTTGTGGAGGTGACAAAACTAGGGACAATGAGGACAAACATGTAGGTAAGGGTTTTTTATCTGGGAGAAGAAAAGGGTGAAGAAAGGAAGGGATCAAGGTAGATGGGAGAAGTACAAATATGGGAAAATGCAGAGAAAAGGTGTTAAAAGGGCTGGCTGACTATAAGTGGACTGTGGCTCATTATACTGGTCAGGCTGAGCCCTGAATCTGATCTCTGCAGTCTCTTTTCTTTACTCTTTCTGTGTTACCACCCTTCTTAGTGGGCAGGATTAAACCAGACCAGCCAACAACTAGAATATCCAGGTCTGGAATGGTTCAAGGTCTGAGACAGCAAGTTGGCAACAGCTCCAGGATCTGTGTATGCGTATCAGACAGATTTAAAACATGTGCTAATATTTGAGGAATCCATTAATGTGGATTTGTTTGTGTGTTTAGAAAGTGAGGTAGTGTGTGTGTTTCCTGGTGAACTTCAGTACTGACTAGCCAGAGAGGAGGAAAAAAATTGAGCCATTATGGCTGTTCATGCTCACTTGAGTGATGTTTGTGTTTATGTGGTGCAGAGAAAGACACTTCTCTCCATGTTGATCCATGATGGCACTGTAGCTGTATTGTGTCTGTGTGTATGTGTGCGTGTTTGTGACTTTGTGTGCACCTACTGAGAGTACATTCAGCTTCACTACTGCCTGGATCTATAAACAGGAAAAGGAACAACCTCCTTTAATAATAATCGCTGTGAAGATGTTCAATGACTCTTCGGTGTCTCCTTGGACTATGGTTCCAGTTCTCATCCTCCCTTTGCTACATATGAGTTTACTCACTACCACATATTTCCACTATGTTTATTCACCAAAACAAACAAAACATACAGGGATATTTTAAGTTCTTTGCTTTTTAGATGGTGATAGTTTACAGATGTCCCAGTCAGTAAATGGAGCTTCACAGTGTAAAAAATTTAAGAAAAACACAATAAAAGCCTTTCAATCACTCCTAAAATTAAAAAGCTATATAGATTTAATAAGAAGTAATAGGGAAACACAATATAGTGACAAGGTAATGTTTGTGGGCAGGATATAAAGACACATCATTCACTCAAACACTAATTTTTAATACTTATTTCTTTTAGGTCCATTTTGTGAGGAACCTGGTCATCCTTGTGCATCTCAGCCATGCCTGAATGGGGGCATATGCCAATATAATCAGTCTGGATATGTTTGTGATTGTCCTGATGGTTTTCTTGGTCACAACTGTGAAACAGATATCAATGAATGTTCCTCAAAGCCATGTCAAAACAGAGGTACATGTATTGATTTGCCAAATGTAAGTATAAACATCAGAGATCCCTATTTGGACGTAGACTCATAGAACCATAGAATCACAGAATAGTTTGGATTGGAAGGGACCTGAAAAGGTCATCTAGTTCAATTCTCCTGCAATGAGCAGGGACATCTTAAAATCATAGAATGGTCCGAGTTAGAAGGGACCTTAAAGATCATCTAGTTCCAACTCCCCTGCCAGCTTCAACTAGATCAGGTTACTCAGAGCCTCATCCAACCTGAACTTGAATGTTTCCAGGGATATGCCATCTACCACCTCTCTGGGCAACCTGTTCCAGTGTTTACCACTCTCATCATAAAATATTTCTTCCTAATATCTAGTCTAAATATTCCCTCTTTTTGTTTAATGTCACTACCCCTTGTCCTATCACAACAGACCTTGCTAAAAAGTTTGTCCCTATTTTTCCTCTAGGCCCCCTTTCAGTACCTAATGGCCACAATAAGGTCTCCCTGGAGCCTTCTCTTCTCCAGGCTGAACAACCTATCTTCATAGGAGAGGTGCTCCAACCCTCTGATCATTTTTGTGGTCGTCCTCTGGACCCAGTCCAACAAGTCCATGTTTTTCCTGTGCTGAGGGCTCCAGAGTTGGACGCAGTACTCCTTGTGTGGTCTCACGAGGGTGCAGTAGAGGGGCAGAATCACCTCTGTCAACCAGCTGTCCATGCTTCTCTGATGCAGTCCAGAATGCGGTTGGCCACCTGGGCTGTGAGTGCAGATTGCCAGCTCATATCTATCTCCTTCTGGATGCCAGCCCATTCCTCAGGTGTTTCAACCACACCACTCAGCTTGGTGTCATCTGCAAACTTGTTGAGGTTGCACTTGATCCCACTGTCTAAGTCATTGATGAAGATATTACACAGTACTGGTTCCAGTAGGACCCCTAAGAGACACCACTCGTCACTCATCTCCATGTGGACACTGAGCTGTGGACATCCCCCTGGATGCAACCATCCAACCAATTCCTCCATCATCCTTCACCCATCAAGTACATATCTCTCCATTTTAGAGAGAAGGATGTTGTAGGGGACCATGTCAAAGGCCTTTCAAGAGCCCAGATAGACAACTTCCATAGCTCTTCCCTTCCACTGATGTAGTCACTCCATCACAGAAGGCTACTAGGTTGGTCAGGCAGGACTTGCCCTTGGTGAAGCCATGCTGGCTGTCTCAAAACACCTCCTTGTGCTCCAAGGGCCTTGACATCGCTTCCCGGAGGATCTGTTCCATGACAATGCTAAAACATTTCATTCTAATGTAACTTTTAAAATTAACTTTGCATGCCTCATGAGAAAACACAGCATTGTCTGAAATTGTAGCATTCCTAATATTTCTATGATTAAAATGCCCAAATTTCACATTTTTATGTTTTAGTTCAGTTTCTTGGAGGTCACTTAAGAAACTACTGATGTTGTTTCATTTTTTTTTTCTCTCTCTCTGATAAAATCTGCTCTAAAACATGATAAATCATTTATCTTTATTACCCAGTGGTTGTTTCTTATTATTGCTTTTCCTGTGGTATCTGTTATTAATTTATTTTCTTAATTTTTTTTCTTTTTGTCAAATAGAATAAACTTATGCAGACTCACAAAGTCAAAGGTGCATGGTAATAGAGTCATATCTGGTAGTATTTCAAACTGCATTGTTGACATTCTTTCATTAGCATGACTGTTGCAAATAGCAGTGATTATACAGAACCAAATAGTGAAAGAAGAGTTCAAAAGCATATACAAGTGACACATATACACCTAGAGAGAGAGAGAAAAAAGACATCTAAGCTGACAAACAAATTGATAGATTTTTAAATTATTCGATCTGTCTAAATATTTTGTCTAGTAGATAAACTAGCACATACCATTTTGTACAATCATTTCTACAGACAAACAGATGCAGTAATTTGTTTCACATATATAGAAATCTCTCAACAGATGTTAAAATAATGCCTTTAAGACCCAAATCATGCCTTTAAGACCAATTCTGAAGAAACACCTAAACAACTCCAATTTCACTGGGGCAATTAACCCCTATATATTTTTCCTTTACTTTCTAACATCAAAAGGACTATAAAGAACATTATATAGAAAAATAAGGGCGAGAGTGTCAGATCTAATAAATATTTTGTTTTATAAAATAGCTTTCAGTTCTTGCTGAGTAGATTACAGATTGCAGTAACTGACAGATGTCTTTCACCATCATAGAGAAGTATAGTCTCTGTGCTTCGTATTGAAGGGGAAAAAAAGGATACAAACCATTTTCTTTCCTACTCTAGTTAGTGAATACTCTTTGGTATCTGAAGTACCTTGTGCGCTGTTACCGCTTGATAGGTGCAGATATTACATTGGAAAAAATTCAGAAATGAGGAAAAAACATAAATAAATTATAAAGCTCTTTCTTGATTCAGTTATGAAATCACAAAGGCAGACAAATTTAGAGCTGGTGTATTTCCTGCTAGCAAACCCAACTCTCGTACAATCTGTGCTGGAAGGCCAATTCCACTTATCCTAAATTATGTTTATAACCTATTTGGGGCTAGGACTGCTTTTTGTTCTGTCTTTGTAAACTGTTTAATATGATGAGACCCTGTCCTAGTTAGGGTCTGTATAGTAATTGAAGTAAACAGTAATTTCTGTATTGCCTTGGGTATGACAAATAATTATTTCTAATTTCCTTCTCTTCTATAGGATGTGGCATGTATCTGCCTGCCAATATTCACTGGCAAGTTCTGTGAGAGAATAATGAATCCATGTGAATTATTGCCTTGCTTAAATAATTCAACTTGTGTAGCTCAGCAGCAGAACTATAACTGCCGGTAAGATTAGAAATTTATTTATTTCAGTACTTCATTGGATCACTTGATGATATCCCACTGATTGCAGAAAGAAAAGACATCATCAGTCACAGAGAACACAGAAAACTATAAAATTTTCTTTTAACAATTTTTTATTTATTTTTGGTGCCCTACTACCTTAGTCTTCTTGAAAACTCTTGAAGTGCTACAAAAATATTTCACACATTTAAGGAGTTATAAATTGTTTCATCATTAATTTTGTACAATAAAATATATAAATCCTGACACATTGATGACAAGTGAGAGAATTAAACTACCGGTACCACTCCCATTCAGGGTGTATGATGTTTATGCTATGTTTCTGAAAGAGTAAGACTTCATTAACTTCTAATTCACAGACATGTATTAGTAGGTCTTAGATTGATGGTTCAAGCAGCTTATTAAAAAGTGCTTCATTCAGAAAGACCATGCTAAAAAGTTTCCATTTGAAAATAACAGAAGTGACCCAGTAGGTATATAATTTCAATCAATTTTATATAGCTTTTTTAGATGTTCTCTTACACCACTAAGAAGTACAATTTGTACTCTTCACATTTGCTTGGCTTTTATCTGGCTGCCTAAAGTAAGTTCTGCTAAGCATTACTGAAGTCCAGTAAACAACTTTCAAGTTTTAGGATACTCATAAAAGCAGAAAATTGAAAGCTGTGGTACATAAAAGCCTGAAAACACATTATGAATGAACTTAGAAACTGCAAATACATAACAGAAGTATAGAACATAAATTACAGTCCATCAGAAGAGATTCAGTTGAGAAGTCTGGAAATTAAAATGTAAGTAGAACTTTGTTTGCAATTTTCCCAAAGAAGAACAACAGTTATAATTTATTTTCCAATACTTTAAGCCAAGATTAAGCTACTAATTAATTACTGTTATATAGCAAGTTTTTTACACAGTATGTGTATGAATTAGTATGAAATGATGCCCAAAGCTTACATTTAAAAATATGAATAACATGAACATTTAATATAAAGATGTAGATTGCTTTTCTTTGGAAAAAAATAAGGAAAAAAAATCTTAGCCCTGTGTGCAGTGCAGATTGAATAATTTACCATTTCACAAAGCACTGGTAGAAATGGTCTGTAGTATGAACATCAGTGTATCAGGGAAATTGGTGAATAAAAATAGCTATGGAAAGGCATGGTGATTTAACAGTCTTTCCATTGATATATTATGTGAAAATAAGAGTGGAAGTCATTATTTAGATCAATATAACAAAATAAAAATGGCAATTAACAACACATTTATATTGATTATCAAGAGAATCACATGTGGTAAAACTAAGTACTATAAGGTTTAGTTTGGGGCTCCTGTTTGCTACTTAAGTCAAGCATTAAGATCATATTAATGACAGTGGTGCTTAGATTTTACTTTTAATATTTGTGTTTTACGCATCCAGTTGTGCTATCTGTAAAATACATATTTGACAAGACAGGCAGGACACATTTGTGGACAGCTAGTTTGAGAAATGGGATAGGTTATAAGCTTATTATTTTTAACACTAAGAACACTCTAAAAAAGGGAAATAACATCCCAGAGAGAGCACTATGGATGTTGTAATGAAGAGCACACCCTTCAGTTTTCTTCAGTGTCAAGTGCTTGGGTCTGTACGCGCTGTTTGAGTAAAAACTTTGTATAGTATTCAATTTTCCCTAGCATCTAAGCTGCACACCAGACTTTCTTGGTGAAGGAAAATAACTCCAGAAAGTGACTCATCTCTTCCAAAGAGAAATATCCAGGACAGGTGAGATGAAGCATCTTCTGGAGGTTCACATTTTTCTAGGTACAGAGGTACATAGAAAGCTTGGATTGCTGTCCTAAACCAGAAAATCTAAAACTGCATACTTTTAATATTAGATAAATATGGCAGAATTGGAACTTATATTCAATACTCAGTCTTAGTTTTGCCATTCAGTCCCTGAAGGCTCCACTTAGTGATTGCAATATTGTTTAGTGTTTATTGTTGATAAATTTAAAATTACTTCCTCATTTTTTGTGAAAATAAAATCATATTTCACTTAATACAAAAAATTTAAGAAATGTAAATTCTGTGTATATTTATAAATGTGCACTTGGAAGGAGACTTGGAAGGAGAACGCGTTTTGAGGGTGTATGAATCATGTACTTTTCACAAGGAGACCAGATTCAGTAATTTGATTGTGAGAGCTGCAGTGTTGCTGAAATTGGTGCGCTGAAATGTAGAGGAAGTGCTGAATTTTAGAGGGGTGACATTCAGCAGGTTTTAGTGTTTTATCGGTTTTAGGATTCAAAATTGTCATTGTAAATTTATGTCTTGTATTAGCTACTTGAATAACAGAGAATATTGGAAGGCCTCTGTATAGAAACAGTGGTTTAACAGCTATAGTTTTCTTAAATCATAGCCTTGGAAGCTTTTTGTCTGTGAGTCATGTTTTAACTCACTTTACCTAAAGGAAACCTTACATTAACAATGTTGCTTTATTCAGGAGGTTTGGAGTTGCTCATTCAAAGTTTTAAGTGGAGGTTTCGTTTCATTTTTGGTAATAATTGTCAAATGCTATAGGTTATGGCTATGTCTAGTTACTCCACAAAAAAATGCATGTGTTTCATTTGGTTTAATACTATTACCTGATCCACTTTTACAGCATTTTAATATTTTAAATAAATGTAATGGCATTTAGCTCACAAGAAAATTTATCTCACAAATTCAAATAAAAGCTGAACTGACTTTTTCATCCTTTTTTGGTTTGGTTTGGTTGTCCATATTTTTTCTCCATCTCCTTATGCCCAAGATACATTCTGCTTATATCCATCACCATCTCAGCTTGTATGTACTTATACTTTCTTCCTTAGGAAAGCAGTTCTTTTCCATTCTAAACATATAACGAAACAGACTCAATATCATTTTCTTCACTTCAGTTATGATGTATGACTATCTTGTATCCTAATTCCATCTTTTCAGTCTTGATATCATATGCAACTTTGTGCTAAGATTCTGATAGTAGCATTTTTTCTTAAATGTCAAAATTTAAGGTGAATTCAAATAGGCAGTGAACAAGGATATCCATCACAATAAATTGTGATTGTTTACTCTGTATCTTCATTTATTATCTTTGTTCTTTAGGACAATAAAAAGTTACAAAAAATGTGAAATGGGGTTCTGAGAAAATTTGTTCTGTTATTCTCATCTTTGCAACTTTACTATCAACTTTCTTGCTGTTAATCTAGTCTTACCTTCTCTGACATTGGTATGTCTATTGCAAAACAAAAACAAAACCAGAAAAAATGAGTAAATATAAAAATTAGAAGAAACAGTTTCTAAAATTAGCTTCCTAAATTATAGATTTTATGAAACAGTCATAGATTACCTAAATTAAGCTAGGAGTTCTTTCACCTGAATCAGATAATAGGTAAAAACAAATCAGTAAATCAAATGTTGTAACTGAGTTTCTCTGATTTGGTTTTAAGTGTAATTTATATACGGAATTATAACAAAAGATACAATATTTTTTTATTGTTCTGCATTCTAATATATGATGAATGGTGCTATAATATAAAGGACAACAAATATGCTGTTGATGAGTAATTATGTTTAGAGGAAAAAATAAGTATGTAACTATCTGGTATCTTTGAACATGCTGAAATAAAAGCATCTAAGTATTATGAAAAACTACTTTTAGCTACAGTAAGTGAACTTGAAATCTGTTAAGAGCAGAATTTGCAAGAATTTTGATTCCAAGTACTTCAAATGGTAGCAATATAATTATTAGATTTACATACAGCAGTTTTGTCGAGAGGAGGGTAAGGATTATGCAGTCCGTTGCTACTTGCACAGAGTGTCTTCCTGTGGTTGTGTCCATACTAGCCTCAAAAAATGTAACTATTTAGAGAAGATTTTCCCATATCCACCTACCTTTGTCCAAATGGTTCTATGTATAGGCTGTGAGGAATTTCTTCAGAGGTTACTGGTGAAATCCAGCCTGTTTAACACTTCACCAAAAGCTAATAAGTGACTTAAGCTTCTGGACATGCTAGATGCCTCTATGCATCCCTCAGAGGCACAGCCATACCCCTGATTAGGCGTCTTTAACTGATTTAGAAAATATGGTTAACCCAGATATTTTCAGTTGAAAGTTGTTGTTGCCTGACCATTTGCTACTGAAAATATATCTTTTACTTTCATATGCTACATAAATCTGAGAGGCCTCATGCATTTTGAAACCAGGGATGGCGTTATTTTTTAAAATGAGGAGATGTAAGTAACACAACTGGATCTCATATCCATTAGGAGCAAGAGCATAGGAAAACCAGAACAATTCTGTATCATCATGATTTCCAGCTTCTGGGCTGAGTCATTAGACAAAGTACCCCTCAGAAAAAGCTAAAGAAACTTCCCATCTATTACTTTTGGTTTTCTTCACAAATACAAATTTTCAGCTAACACTCCATTTCCATTCTATTCTACTTAAATCTTTTATTTCCTGCTACCAGAAAAAGCCTTTAGAGAGGAGAACATGCTGAGCATGTTTGTAAGAACATATCAAGTGAATTTCACAGGGATTATGTATCAATCAAAGCACAAAAGAGACTTTTTGCATCCAGGATTTTACTTTTTGCACATTTTAAGCAAGATACAAAATTCAAATAGTTTTCTGTGCTGTTCCATTATTGCTTTTGAATAAGACCTGTTTACTATCTATTTGAATCTCATCTTTTTGTGTGTGTGTGTAAGGGATTTTTTTAAGCACTGGAGGGCTAGATAAGAAAAGGGTTTTCTCTTACTCATGACAAGTGCCGACATGAAGCAGAATAAATGTCTGCAGTTCCGTTTACCATAGAAGAGTTATCCATGGCTCTGTTGGCATCAAATGGAACTAACAAACTGTCTCAAAATAGAATACTAGTTTTGTTCTTTAAAGAAAATACCAATTTACAATTAAGCAAATACAAAAACAACTGTGCATTGCCCTTATCACAGGTTCCTTACATGGTTCCTTACATACTTCAGCATGTCATTATTGACTACTCTTTGTTAATCACCAGTAATGATTGATGCTAACTATTTTAAAACACATTTCTCATCATATTTTCCTCTCTGATTGTTTAATTGACCCATCCTTTCTAATAGATTTCCAAAATCTAATTTATAGCTTTTTATTAAGTACTGAATCATTTGAGATTCTTTTTGTTTCTGGAAAAGTATTGGTATGAAAATTCTTTAATCAATGGAAAAATTATTTTATGGATAAGAAAAAATATCCAGAATCACACAACTGATTTTTCATTTCTTGAAAGCATGTTCTGTTTATTTTAAATAACATACAAAGTCTGTTTTGTTACCGCAAGAACATTATTTAATACAATTATGTAACGTAATTAAATACAATTAACTTTTAAAATGCAAGTCCTCTAAAGTACACTGGTGTATTTGCAGCTGCATGCCAGGATTCACTGGAAAGAACTGTGAGGAAGTAATTGACTACTGTGGGTTGCTCAGCATCAACTGTCTGAATGAAGGATTGTGTCTTAATATAATTGGAGGATTCACTGTAAGTAATTTAATACATGTTAAACTAATTCAGTGCTCCAAAGTATAAAAGCTTCAGACAAGCAGAACTTGAAATGCATTCATTACTCTAAGAGACAAGAGGGACTTACATTTATGTGTTTGTTATTTATTTAAATCAATAACACAAGGATGATTCACTTCGGTTATACAGATTTTTTTATTACTTTTCTACTGAAACTGTGTTTTGTACTATATCAAGTAAGAGAACTGAAGAGCATTTCTATAGTAAAAAGAAGATATAACTAATTGTGGTCCAGTGCTATTATCCACACAGATGATAATCACCGCTATGTTGCAATCTTTAAAAATACATTGCTTAGATTGAGTACATCTGTTGCCATTGTTTTGTCAAAAGCTAGAGGTGTTGATATTTTCTCCCCAATGCTTTTCAGCTGAATCCTTGTGTTTGCTCATGTTCCTTGAGTCTCACCTGATCTGAAAACTGCTATATACAGGTGACCAAGGATTGTTTGTCTTATTTACTTATGGGAGCAAAGGGAAAAGAAACTTCCAGTCATTTGTTTAAAGTAGCCAGCTCATATTTTTACACCTAGATCTGTATGCACATTCTAAGTAAGATATCGTTGTGGACATTTCAAGTGTCACTAAGAATTAAATTCATACCACTTTTAACTGCATCACAGTCTCCCTACTGCTGCATCTTGTCCTTTCCTTTAGTCTCTGATGTTAATTACCGGGAGCAGCTGTTTAGGTTGACCTGTTACTATTCAAATACTTGCATTTCCACAGATATGTAATCATCTCTGTAACAGGTCTGTAACAAGAATTTTATTTAAGAGCATGATAAATTTAGTGAAGTAAATGTTTTGCACGTAAATGATAATTTCAGAAATTAATGAATACTGTATTACTGAAATAAGTATATCTGCTCAATTCTTAATTCTGATGAAACTTTTTTTAAACTTTGTTTTAAAGACCTTTTTTAATACTACCAATAAATATATATTAACTAGAGAAATAGTCTATAAAAATACTTTTACACAAAATCTGAGGTAATTTGCAAAATATTGCATATGAGAGATTTATTCTAATAGAGTACTAAAACTTCCGTATGTAGGAAAACATAATTCTAATTCTTGTTTTGTTAAGTATGCTATATATAATATACCCACAGAAGAATAAAGTAGATGGCAAGGCATTCTCTGTGAGAATTTGCCTTTCCTAACTATTGACAGCAGATGAAACATAATACTCAACCCAGTTCTGCTGCACTGAAATAAAAGGGCTCATGAAAAGATATCATAGAATCATAGAA
>VXBO01010223.1:14667-27298 GCA_013400135.1 Rhinoptilus africanus
GAAAGAAAGAAAGAAAGAAAGAAAGAAAGAAAGAAAGAAAGAAATAAAGAAAGAAAGAAAGGAAGGAAGGAAGGAAGGAAGGAAGGAAGGAAGGAAGGAAGGAATTACGATGCATTCATTTATCTAGAAGGGGAAATTTTGTGTATATAATCCACATAAAATTCAATATCTAACATTAGGCCAAAGACAGAAGAGAGAAAAGTAGTAAGGAGGATATGCGGGCCCTAAGATATTCTATGTCTCTGCATATATGATGAAAGGCAAGGCAGGGTTAACATCTCAGGACGGTTCATCCAGATATACGTTTGGGAGTGGCAGTTATCAGACATGTTCAGTAGCTGATGTGGAAATCACTTACGTAGTTACCATAAGCCATACACAGTATAGTTTCTTTCACCCAAGACAATTAGACTGCAAATACAGAAAGAATGAAATGTATGCATATGTTTGTGTGTGTGCACATGTGTGTGTGTAAAAGCAGCTGTTTAATGCAGGAATATGTGTACCTGCAAAAGTAAACCAGATTTCCAAATCTGTACCACTGTCACACCACTATATTAGTGTCATACCTCTAGGCTTACTTATTGGAGAGAGTTTTCATTGAAGTAATGCTTGACCCACAAGATGTGTTTCAGGGAGGAAATAATACTTTGTATGACTGAATGGCTTCCACAAAATCTAAGGATTTTTTTGTGGTTATCTGCTCCACTTCAAACATAGGCTACAGATTTCTGTTATCACCAGCGGCTATGCTAACCTGTTACTCCAGAGGCTGGAATGCTGCTGGCTGTGCCCGTCACCAAGATGCTGAAGAACTGGGAAAAAAAATGAGACCTTTGCAAGCTCCTAGCAGTCTATAATGACAAATACAACATGTCTGGGACATGCTGTCAAGAATAAGACACCTGTTCTGGACAAAGATCAGTGGGGGGGGTGTAAGAATTTGTGCTAAAGTACAAAGGTATAAATGTGATGTTGAAACAATGTATTTGAATACACACAACAGTAACAAACTGGAGGAGGCAGAATAAGGAAAACCAGTAATTTTTGTCTCCGATAACTTGTTTGTTATATCTTCTTTACATTCCTCAGATTACCTTGCAGTGGCTATACAATTTACTGTGTGACCATAAAGGACAAAGTCAAAGTTTTATCTGTTAAAAGACAAAGTCTTTGGCATCAATGCCAATGTAAGATACAAACTGCCACACTGTGCCACTCTCCTCAGTTCTGCTGGCACAGCTGCTGGTGCAGCAATGCCTTAAGGCACTGTGAAACAGCTTATAAACAGATCCTACTTTTAGAAACACTCCCAAAAACTGTTTTCTGAAGCTGATGATGTCCTCAGTCTGATTCATCAACAGCTGCACAAACGGTTGTGTTGGAATATCTGAAGGGGTGATGCATTAACTGGTATAATTAAACTAGTATAATTGCCAAAGACTTAATTTTCTGAAATCACAGCCTGCTTTCTATGTGTATTAGATGTTTTTTCTCCTAAGAAACTGTCTAGTATTTCTCCTTTGAGAACTGTCTGGGAAGTACTAAACTGGCCTATAGAGGTTCTACATACATACAATAACTCTCAGGTTTTACTATCATGTAGTGCTTTCTAAAAAGTCCTCAAAAGACACAATTTCTATTGCAGCAGAAACCTAGGGTTTAAAAAAGATTCCTCTTCTGGATCACTGATCCCCTAGGGCTGCAATTTTGAACAAGTTTTTCAAAATCAAGAGAAATAAATGCAGAGAGTATTCAGGAATTAAATTAATGGACAGAACAATGTTTCTTTATTGCTCTGACCTCATTAATCCCAATAAGTGAACATAACATTGATTTGCAGTTGGTTCTATTGCTCCTGCTGACATCACCACTTCAGAACTACTTTGCTTAGAAAAGTTTAAGGAATATCTTTGAAATTATTGTTTTATCTGTTCTTAATTTTGTCAGAATATGTGTTTACAGAAGAAAAAGAAAATGGCAATAGCATATTTGAACAATCCACATTCCACTAGCAAGCGTTGCCACAAGAAACATTTCACTTATCCAAACGGTGATGCAGTCCCATATTGTTTGGATTTGTGATGTTCTAGTAATAGAGATAGGGAAGAGAAGCTTATTCATATGTGTTTCTAGTTCAGCTGTCTACTCACTCATGTACTCAGATCATCCTTTAACGGGCAGTTTTCTGTGAAGAGAAGATGAAAATCAAGTTATATTCGAACATTTCTTTTATGCACACAGACTGCATACACAAAGCTCTATTTCAGATTTCTGGAATTGGTTTTAGCTCATCTTTCACTTTAAAATACTTGTTTATTTAAAGTCCTGCATGCTACTCTTTGATTAAATGGGTTAGGTTTTTTTCATTGCATTCTGGCTGATAAGAAAGTCGGTAACCAGAAACCTCCCTAACCACTGGGAAATCATGAAGAGTCACAGATTATGGCCTGTGACAGCTCTGGGATTCAGGGATTGCCTCAAAATGAAAACCCCCTGGATATCACACTGCCTGGCATCTTAGTGGGGTTTGGTATTTTCCCCGTGGCCTCATCTAAAGCCATGGCAAAAGCCAAAGTCTTTCCCAGTACAAAGACAAGGCTGGAAAAAAAGAACAGAGTTCCCCGTCACTGCTCCAGTGTGAATGTCACATAACATAATTTGTAGACCAGTTTGTCACAACTCACCACAGGATCCTACATGCCGTGACAAAACCTTCAGCATGGAAAATATTTTCCCTAATTCCAGTTCTGATTTTTTAACTTGATCATCAAGTTAGCCCTCTCCATCAGACCCTCCTAAGACGTGGGAGAGAGGGTATGTATGCTAGATACATTATTCTGTACTTCCTGTTCATCAGGATTCTGTTAGCAAATGGCCAGCTGAGACCTACAGCTCAATCAGCTCTGCTCTAGGTTGCTACTACACCTGGAACTTCAAGCATCTCCAAGGTTATGGGGTTGGCACTGGCCATTCTGTGGTCCATGCTCTCAGTTTTGCTCAACAGATGTGAAAATGTGGGTCCATGCTGCAAACTGAAGGAGTGAAACATTAAATATTTTTTTTTTTAAACTAAATATACAAATAAGGCAAAAATGTAACTGAGATACATTTGAATATTAGCACAGGACATGTATGGAGCAATTATCTGTGTAGAGAGAAGAGTTTGACAAGACATTTAACTGCAAAATTTAAAAGACATAATTTTGTCACAACAATGCCCATTATTCCTTCAACAGATGCTATGCCATTCTAGGATGCCCGCATCACCTTTACTGTTGCTATTTGGAATAAGCATAACAGTTATTAATAGCCAACAGGCTACTAAGAAGTAACACTTAAATCTCCACCACCTCCTCTGTCTGGTACTATATATTTCCTCTTAAAACAATTAGTTTAAAACTTCATTTGCATGTAGAAGGATCGGTACATTTGTAAATGTCCTTTACAACAAAGCAGAGAACCTGCAAGAAAAACTAAGCAGGATCTGTGTCCTCTGTGACCTGGTTTATCAGGGCGTTCACTTGGTCAAAATTTAATGTAAATAATTGTGGCTTCCTCTTGCTGACAGTCTGAGTGGTTTTGCTTGATCAGCACTAATAGGGAAAGGGCAAGAGAAAGATTAAATGGTCAGGCCGCAGAGGAAAATTCTATGTGTAACACCGCAGAGCAGCAAGGACCTATCAGTGATGGTATTTGCTTATTTCTTAAGCCTATTTAGCACTGGTGTGAACTTGGAAATAAAAGCACACGGACTTACACACATTTCATTCAGCTACCAGTATGTTGCATTGCCACTGGATGATTCAAAGTGGGAGATCATTTTGAAGTGCAGGGACCCAGGAGAAGGTGAGAAGCGCATTGAAAAGCCTTTCTGAAGGGCCCTGGGACAGGGGTACCTACGGCTGGAAGGGCTCAGATAGCAGGACAAGCTGGTGGACCCAGGAGGAGAAGCTGCTGACTGGTTGTACACCTGCCTGGAGACTCAGAACTTGACAGGGCAACAGCAAGGAGAGCCATGTTCCTCTGGGCACCGGGCTGGAATGGCACCTGGTTAAAAAGGTACACCCACACACACTCATGCAAATTCCACCCTGGAGGCTTTGATTTCCATAGGGCGCAGTCACTGATCTCAATCCATTTTCAGGCACAGCATCATACTTTCTTGGTCTGCTTAAGGGTGACAATCTATAGCAGCACCCAAATTTGGGTGATGCTGACTACTCACAATTTGTCTTTATAACAGTGGTGAGAGTTTAATTTTGCTGATGCAGCAAGACAAAACAAGGGAGAGTGGGCATGGAGGGACAGGAGGTATGTGGGAGTTCAGATGAGAAAAAGGGTGTAGAAGGGATCAATATTATTGCAGAAGCTTTCAAAACTTCAAGTCCCTTCCCCTGGCCGTGACATCTTTCTGCCTGCACACTAGTGCTTTTAAATTATAAAGTATACTAAGATAATAAAGGGAAAATAGGACATGGAAAAAAATATTTTCCCAGCCATAGGAAAAGTACTATGCTTATCCAAAAAAATCTGCTCAGATCTACCTAAACAAATCAGAACATGTTGTGTTTCAGCTGTTAAATACATCCCTATCAGGACTTTGCAAACCAAGGCAAGTAGCATGTCAAGGCACCAGGGCCAAGATATAATTACCATGTGACAAGGGCTGAGAAATGCCTACACACCAGAGCCCAGGTGGCCTGAGAGCACTAACCAGGCAGGAGCACATCCAGCCAAGAGAAGCTTTGTGCACAGGCGTCTGGGACAGGGGAGAAAGCAGCAGGCTGCTGCCTGCCTGTGCAGGGAATGTGAAGAGGGAGGACAGGCCTGTCATGCTGCTTTCAGAGATCAAGCTCACATCCTTTCCCCCATGCAGCCCATGGTCCTGCCAGGCTTCCTGCCCCTCCTTCCAGCCCCTGTATCCTCTCCCACTGACAGACCCCTGCCAGTTGCCCGGCACTTACTTCTTCCAGCCATCACCACCTGCCAACCCTCCATCTCAGATCGTGGCAGCGGACACAAGGCAGAGACCAGATATATCTTCTGCTACTGAAGTTCAACAAGGCCAAGTGCAAGGTCCTACACTTGGGTCAGGACAATCCTCATTGTCAATATGTGCTGGGGGATGACTTAGTAGAGAGCAGCCCTGAGGAAAAGGGCTTGGAGATACTTATGGATGAAGAGCTGGACATGAGCCAGCAATGTGTGCTTGCAGCCCAGAAGGCCAATTGCATCCTGGGCTGCATCAAAAGAAGCGTGGCCAGCAGATCCAGAGAGGTNTGACCTTTAAAGGTCCCTTCCAACCCAACACATCCTACGATTGTATTCATCACCTCCCTCCCTTACACCATAGCTATTTTTGCTGAACACAAACACTGAGCACTGAATGATAGCACCACCACTTTCCCATTCTTTTCTCCCTCTTTTTCTTTCTCTTACTATGGACACCACAGCCTGTTTTGATTCCAGCCTGCAATACATGCCCTATCTGTCAGAAAGTCCCATGGTGAGAAAAATAAACTAATTGATATATTTTTAGTATTTCACTTACTTTTCCCAGATGGTCATCCAGCAGCCCTATGTCTGGTACTAATAATTAAACCCCTGTAGTCTATTACAGCCCACGAGAAAATGCCATGGGGCCTGAGTAACAGAGCCAGCCAAATAGCTTTAGCAAAACTTGGCATAAATATTCAGCTGGTTCTCTTGCTTGTCTTTTCCTCCTCCACTTCCCTGCCCTGACTCCTCTTTTGTTAGTTTTGGAGACACTCATTGACATAGCGAACACACTACAGAAACTGATGCTGAAATTGCACAGGATTCTAGAGAAGCTGGAAAGAACTCGTAATGGTGCTAAGATGGGCAATGTCATCCAATTCCATCCCCCTGGTGCTAATTACAGCAAAATAAAAATTCAGCTTTATCCCAGGGATGTTGCTTGAGCCACAGACATTATTCTCACTCCTCACCACTTCCACTGTCCAATCCACCCCCGAGTCCTCTGAGTCATCAAAATTGCCTTTAGCCTTCTTCATTACTGGCAAACAGGACAGACTTAGGCAGGCAGCAAGGCACCAACACCAGGATGTTGCGACATTTTCAGAGCTTGGCACTTTAGTCATCCAATCAGCAGAAAATGTGCAGAAAGAAGAGGCAACCAAGTCTCGCTTTTGTCACTATTGAATATTATGACATTGTCATTTAAAACGCCAGCAGACACTGGTACTACCCAGTGCTGAAAAAGGTTTTGAGGTTACTACAGTGACCTGGAACATTTGTCAGTAGTAGGATACTGGCCAAGATAATGAAACAGAAGTGCAGGAAGGAAGCCACTGGCCCAAGCCTCCCCTTAGTTAAGTTGACAGAAACATTTCCACTGGTTTCAGCAAGAGGAAAGTCCAAATATTCTAAAAAATCTGTAGATACCATAAAGCAAAGAAGGAGACTTTACCATTACCGAAGAGCCAGAATAAAACCTGAATCATGGCACACCAAGAGCAGAAATGGTAAGGCATTTCCATTTTGTGCCTGCAGAGCAAAGAACGAAAGCAGCTTGGGACCTACCAAAGCTCCCTGCCATGATGGAGACATGGTGAGGGAGAGATTTTCAGCCTGGCAGCACCTAGCCACCCTTCCAGCACACTGCGGTCTCCCAGCGCCATGGAAGAACACAGGGGCAGAGCAAGTGCTCTGCTCCTCTTCCTTCCTGGCAAGGACAAGATGCAGGCATTACCCCAAGAGAAGTCTGTCACAGCAGTGTGAGGTCCTGGTTTAGCCTGATACGAAGGCAACTGAGGTAACCAAAAAGTTAAAGCTGGAATGATGACTGGATGCTCTAAAATCAGGAATAAGTCCATATATGTCTATAGGGAACATCATCATTTCATTATGCATTGGTGTTAGAAGATTCAGGCTTCAAAAGTTCCCAGGTTTTTCTTTTGGTTCACTTGTAGTAGCATCACTTAACAGTACAGCTACTGAACGACTTAAACAGGTATTTCAGTAAGGAAGATACCATTAGCATACTGTTTTTTAACTTTAAAAAAAAAATTGCATTGATATCGGTGGTAGTTCCCTCTCAAAATGACAGTTTGCACCTTGTAATTTTGCTGCTTTTATATGTGCTTTTATATGCGCTTTTATATGTGTTTGCAGATTCTGCACAAAAGTTCTGGAACTTTTTGTACAGAATCCTTAAGAAGTAATAAACTGCTACCATAAGAAGTAACTTGCAGAAGAAATAGTCACCTGCTTCACATATTATTTTGAAAGAATTTTATAAAATCCTTTTGCTGTCATGAAAAGGATCCTGTGATTCAGACAAAGCAGTGTAGGACAGTGATATTTTTCTTATTCCATTTAATGTTATTCAACCACAACATCGTTATGCTAGCTGCTGAAAAATAACAAGGAATGTCTTAGGAGAGCTGGCACACCATGCCCTGTAGGCAGTGTTCTTCCTCCTGTCTACTGGAAAGAATCCCTGTTTAAATATTTAGAAAAACAAATCTTGTATTATTTTTAACAGCTATACTTATGCTAGCCTCAAGAGAGAAAGAGAGAAAGGGAGGAAGAGGCAGAAAGAGGGAGAGAGACAGAGAAAGAAATTGAAAAAAAGAGAGAATTAAAAAAAAAAAAANAAAAAAAAAAAAAAAAAAAAAACCCAACCAAAACAAAAAAGTGAAAAGAATATCAACATTGTTTTCCAGATTACCCAAACATATGGGGTTTGTTTCACATTTTATCCTGTTTCTCACTGACCTGATGATGAGACAGACAACTTGGATTGCCTTTATGATACAAACCATTCACATCTGAGTACAAATTATTTAAAAATAGGAGAGAAACTGGTTGAAGACCTGAGAAAAACAAGGCTGGTGTCTCAAACAGCAAGATGATTACAGTAATGTTCTGTGACTATGCCAGGTTTTGGGTCTATATCTGGAAGGCAGGAAATGCTCTCAGGGATGTGCTGGGAGACTTTGGGTAATCTAATTGATCTCCCTCTGTTTTTCCATCCATAAAATGGAAATAATTACACTTGTCTCCTTTCAAATATCATTTGGGATTTGAAAGTCGAAGACTTTGTGCCTGATTCCAAGGGGGTGATGACTTCTTCTATTTAGCCTTCTATTCTATTTTAGAATAAAAATACTATTTTCAGAAAGGCAGAATTTGCAGCAAATTTGACTGAAATCAGTGGATGAATGAAATGGAGTTGATTCCCACTCCAAGTGCAGCCCCAAAGGTTTTCGTTTGTACTATCAGGAAATATACCAGTCCCAGTCTTATCTGTGGCTGAACAAATATTCCTTATATCTATGGGTACAATGCATTACATTAAAATATCTTTTATGTTGACACCTTTTTATTCCCATCCATACAATTTCAAATGGTGGTCACCTATATAAAATGCATAATGATACAGCATTGAGTTAGTTTTTTTGATCTGGTCTTAAGAGAATGATAAACATACCCTGAAGGAGATAAAGAGTTAAAGCAGAATGGACTCTAATGGCTGGCTTATGTTTACATTTCTGTGCAATTCTCCAACAGTTTTCTCTCATATTTACATTCCTATAAATGCCCCATTTCCTGTTGCATGTATCTGTTATGCCCTGCTATTAACTTAAATTGTGACTGCCTGGATAGGAGCTGCTGTCTTAGTTCTTTCTTTTTTTAAAAAAAACTTCAGGTTTTTTTACTGCACATGCTAAGGGACAACCCAGCTACTGGCTGAATATTGGTGCTTACACAAGGGGTGCATGTACATGAGTGTTTTGCAGACTTGGGACCTTGTTTAGTTGGTAGTGATGACAGAATTGATATCCATGATGGACTAGGCTGTCTGCAAAGGCTAAGAATAGCATGATATGCTGAGCTTCCATAGCATGCTCCGTACCAGCAAGTGAGAGCAAAGCTGATGTGGTGGCCTTTGAGCTGCTCAGTGAGGGTCCAGCTTTCCATGTAAAGGAACATCTGCCTCCACAGTCTATAGATAAAGCTAATGGAGGCTACAAATGCTAAGTTGAGGTTAGCCCTTGCAAATGCCCCTCAGGCAGTCACCTGGAGCTGTCAAACCTGGCCACCCCTATAGCACAGCAAGAGCCTTTACATCATGCCCCATCTACTCTAGAAAAATAAAGCTGGCAGAGTAATAATAATGTTACTATCAAATCCTACTTGTAAAGCTGTAGCACACACTTGGAGAGCAATTGTAAATGAGCTCTCCAAATATTTGTTAACATCACAGAAAGACACTTCATCACAGTATTTCAATAAAAAGGAGGTTTTAAATTTACTCTTGGCAGTAACGGTGTGTAGTATGAGATACTAAACAGACATTGACTTAAACGGGAGTGATTAAACATCAAAGTTTATCAATTTGCAAGTAAATATTGTTGCAGGATTAAGGCAAGGTTAATATTTGCCTCAAGAGGCGATGAATTTTCATGATCGACAAAACTTCAAGTTAGCCAAGGCCTCTAACACCCTCCAAGTTAGACTGGTATTAATCCAGAACAAGACAATTGAAGTAAATGGAGTTGTTGCAGTTTGAAAAGAAGACTGGAGGTAAACTTAAAGTATTTTCTCCTTTCCCTCAAAGCAATAGCCCGATATCACAGGTATAATTTTGAAAGAATTTTTTAAAAACCTTTAGTCCTGTACTAGTTGCTGTTAAATAGAAAGAGAAAATGTGGAAGTAGATCTATTGCAGTGACATGACTGAAGAATTAATGCAAGGAAAATTATTTAAAATTTCTGAGATGGCAGCCAAAAAGAAATGTTGATTTGTAACCTAAATTAAATAAACAGATAAATAGTTTGAATAAGCATTAGTTGTAATGGTCATAGTTGTAGAATTCAGTAGCTAGCTTCTGAACAGATAAAAACCAAGAGGATTTGCATTGAATTTTAAACCCCTGAATCTGTCTTGAGAATAATCGCACCAAATTCACATAATACACTGCTGAATCCTAGCTTCAAAGAGTTCCCTATCTGCTCTTTTCCATCTCATCACTAGCTGTAATTTTACTTGCGTATAACATAAACCTAGATCTCTTAGGATTATCCAATCTGATTAGCTATTTTGTTACTTGAATGTCATATGGATGATTTCAACAGAAATAAACCAGTAAAACAACAGAAAAATGCCACAGAGCATGAGGCAAGCTCATCTCTTTTCTGAAGCCTGCCTTTTCTGCCGGAGATGTTCCACAGGTCATATGACCTAAACTCCAATTTCACAAAAAAACCCAACCCAAACACTTTAAATGTCCTTTCAAGACTTTCTCAGAAGCAAAGATTTCCCATCATCAATAATACATCAGGTTCTTGTGCAAAGGGCAGCCACGGAGGATTCTTGCAACATCAAAAACAAATCCACCCTTGAGGGATCTTTAAAAGATATTTCAAAATATGTTCTAACCAAAACAAGCAGCACACACATGGCAGAAACATTTTATTGTCACTTCTCAGCCATTAGTCGCTTCTGTGTGTAAATGATTTCTTACACTGTTATTCTACTAGCTGAATGTTATGGTGTTCTCCTCAGTTCCTGAAAAGACGAAAAAGAGGGTTTATTATGTCCCTTTCTTTACATGTAAGACTGATAACTTGATAAAGGTTTTGCAATCGCTTTTCCAAGGACAAACAAGGAAGAAAAAACATCCAAATTCATATCACCAACGTGTATGGAGGACTTTGATACCAAGCTGGTTTGCCCGATGTAACCTCAAAAAGCACAGCATATGAGTAAGAAAAACATAGCTCTGGAAGTATATAATGTTGGTATTGGCAATGAGTCCTGCTGAACTGCAGTGAAATACAGGATGCTTCTTCAGTTTCCTTTCTGCAGAATACATTTTTTTCTGGAAGGGTTCTTTTAAGGCATTTTCTGCAAATATAAACTGTCTGATGTAAAAGAGTTGCTTGCTAGTCTGGTCACTTGTTACAAATAATTTATTTCTCCTCATAAGGGATAATTGTGTCTGACAAGGGCACATTTAAAGTTACAAGCAATAGTGAAAGAGATCAGTTTTTTTTAAATTACAAAAGTCAAAATAGTTTGTGCTGTACATAGAGATTCAGGCAGTTTGGCACAAGCATCTGTGTAACTTTAAATTAATGTTTATTTATCCTAACAGACAATAGAGCTGAAATAGTCCAAGTTGAGTTCGGAATTCTTGCTTTTACTTTCAGAGGGAATTTGCTTAGTCCAAAACCACAGAATTGATCCCAAAGTCATAAATTATATTCTTCTAATGACAATGGCCTAATTGGAAGGAATGAGCTACATCATACTATGTTCTAATTCTTGAGGTTTTTTTAATAGTTAAAGTCTAGCGACCAGTCTTAAAATATCTCAGTAGTGTATTTCTCCATGGAATAACTTGAATGGGAAATGGCGTGTAACTGTGCACTGAAGTGAACTCAAGCCTCACCAAAGACAAGACTACTGGTTCATGACAACTGCAAATATTTGTAGCTTTGTAGTACCTTTCTTCCAAAGTGAACTTCAGCTGCCTTAATCATCTCTGCAACTGGCAGATTGACTGGCAGAATCTGCAGATGTTTGCCTTGGCTGTCTGGGGTGTAAGACCTGGACACATGCACACAGCTTGTGCGGATCAACTAGGCTGCAAACAAGCAGCCCATGTGACAACTGAGTTAACTCCCACACGTGAGCAGTTGCGCTGCATACAAGCCTGGCTTCCAGGAGGTACTAGACCTTCTGTGTGCTCACCAGACAGTGATCGCCCAAGACAGGGGCAGCAATAAGAGAAGTTTGGCAGGAATCAGTCATACTTGCCAAAAGCTCTAAAAAGCTCCACTTAACCGTTCCCTCTTCTGTGGCTTTGCAAGTGTCTTCATTAAAGGTGGGACTCATTGTGCACATTCCGCTGAGTCCATGAACAGCAACCTATTTTGGAAGCCCCAGAGAAACTCTGGCCACCCTATATAAGAATTTTAGCACAGCTTACAATGTGCCAGCTATACTTATCTGGGAAATCAGAGTAGAGCCCTTAGCTAGTGTGCAAGAAATCTGCTTTGCACTATCTTCTCTGCAGAGAGAAGCTCCAGTGCCAAAACCGTTTTCCTCAAAATCCACACTTGGTTGCTGCCAAATGAAGAAACACCTACAATCTGTAATTGATCTAGTTTTTCACACTGATGCACTCCAGGCAATTAATGTCCTGCTTTTCAGCATGCCTAGAAACTTTTATCTGAACCAGTCTGAGTCATTCAGCACTTACCTTCCCTTTCAGTATAGATTTCTTTCATGCACTGACCTTAACCAAGGTATGATCTGAACATAGAAAAAAATCAGAGTCTACATAAACCATGGCCAGAAGGAGATGGAACAGAGATTCACTTTCAGCCAAAGGCTTTGTCTTCAGAGCACTCAGGAAGGAGCCTGGCCCCAGATTCCTTTTCTNTTATTTGTGATATTATACATATAATATAGCTCTTTATAATTTTATCTTACCAAAGTTGGCCCTGTAGTATAAGAACTTACTATTTCCACACCTCTAAAGCCCTGTATAAGTCAGTTTTGTACACATAAGCAATTCTATTAGAAAAAAATAAAAAGATTTCTCCAAATGCAGACTAGGCCAGTAAGTAA
>VXBO01010223.1:32966-44761 GCA_013400135.1 Rhinoptilus africanus
CTTCCTTGGAAAACAACAGCATTATTAAGTAAAGGCCTAAGGCATTTTGAATACAGCCCAGAGATGTTGTATCCAAACAATATCTATTTTCCAAGTACTATGTGGAATGAAGAGTGAATGGAAATTTTTTTGAAGGAATTTCTCTGTAGGTCAGTACAAAGGCCATTATCATACTTGGCTATTTTTGCACAATAGCAAATAAGGAAATGTGAGAAATCTGTCTCATGTTATCATCTTCCTCTGATATCGGGCAAGCTATTCTTGGATTAGTTCAGCAATTTATTTCCCTTCCATTCCCGCCCCCTCCATTTCTGCAAATGTGCAATAAACATCTCTGTTAAGGCAATGACACATTTTTCACTTCGGACCCATTCCTTTCCCTTTTTAGGGAGAGCTGCTCTCTTGAGGACTCAGCAAGTGGCAGCATGTCAGTATTTATTTGTACTTATTATAGAAAAGGCGATTTTTCCGCTTTATAACGTCACTATTTGGATGAGGGTGTGAGATACAGAGGACTCAGACTGCAATTAAAGGTCATTTTGATCCTGCCTAAACTCAGTTCACTTTGCCAAATGTTTCTGTCTGACAGAACTGCTGCATGTGATACATGGTAAGAACGAAAAGAGCAAATAGATATATCTTATGCAAAGACATCTTCAGCTAGAGCCTTCCCAAAATCACTGTTTCTTGCTGAGCTAGTCAATGCACTTTTAGAAGATTTCTCTGATGCAGTGACTGGGATGACACAAAAGGTCAATAGTAGAGACTCGGTTAAATACATTTTTCACAGGAAGAATTTATCATTGTGTCCCACAGTATCTGTGCGATAAATCTTCTTTGGTAACTGCTCCAATACCGGTTATGCCTGGCAAGAAGTAATTCTTCCATTTCAGGTTATCCTACAGTGCTCTCATTTCCCTGTTACTTATTATTGCAATGTCCCAATAACAAATCCGTCAGAAATTCACAAAAGAGAAGCACATAATATCCAGCTTCCATCTCCCATAGACNAGATGTTTAGTGCTACACCTCAGTTTCCCTGCAGCAATCTCACAACAGCTGATTTTTCCCTTGCAACCCAGAATTTTTTTTCTTGATTTGCTCTGTTTTACGTATCTGCCTTTTAGCTCCATCCAAGCAGTGCAAAGTCTTCCTTCCAGAGTAGGATTTCATTCTGTTCACCTTCAAATCTGCCTATCATTTTTGGACCACGAAATGGCTTTGAATATTTTTCTCAATTAAGCCCTGGCTGTCTTTTAATCTCTTTCTTTGAACTACAGCAATTTAACACTTGATATTTTCTAGGGAAAACACCTGAAATCAACAGGTGACTGTCTTTACTCTAGGCCAGACCTTTCACATTCTGTCGATCCAGCTTTCAAATGACAAATTGGGATAATTTGAGATGAATTAAGGAAGCCTGTTTTGCAGTTTGTACTATTTTACTCTTCAGAGTGACAGCAGATAGGAATGTCTGTGTTTCTTAGATTGTTCCCCTTATTTCTTGCTTATATCTTTTAAACACTTGAAATCAGAAATTGAGTCTTCAGTTGGTTCTACTAGATTTTCTGCCAATTCTGTCTTTTTGGAAAGGCCTTTTGAACACTCTAACTAAAATTCTTTCCTCTTTCACTTGTTTGACTTAGGAGATACCAAAGCTGAGCCAGTTCTGCAGTCTAGAGACATCACTGTATTTTTCATATGCAAAAATCAAATAGCTTTCCAAACAAACCAAATATCCTAAAGTTTCAGACCATCTTCATAAATCATGCAAAATAAACCCTTTCTTCTTTCCTTCCAATNTATACAAAAAAGGAAATGAGTAGCGCACAAAGTAAGCGCTTGCACAACCTGAAGAGACACAGCACATGACACAGAAAAGCTACGTAAACAATAAGAGCAGAGGAGTAAGAGAATGATGGGAAACCATCACAAAAGGAGAAGAAAAATGTAGGCCAAGGCTTATATGTTTTCCAGTGTATTTCTACTTTGCAAAATGTATTTGNATTAAGGAAGCCTGTTTTGCAGTTTGTACTATTTTACTCTTCAGAGTGACAGCAGATAGGAATGTCTGTGTTTCTTAGATTGTTCCCCTTATTTCTTGCTTATATCTTTTAAACACTTGAAATCAGAAATTGAGTCTTCAGTTGGTTCTACTAGATTTTCTGCCAATTCTGTCTTTTTGGAAAGGCCTTTTGAACACTCTAACTAAAATTCTTTCCTCTTTCACTTGTTTGACTTAGGAGATACCAAAGCTGAGCCAGTTCTGCAGTCTAGAGACATCACTGTATTTTTCATATGCAAAAATCAAATAGCTTTCCAAACAAACCAAATATCCTAAAGTTTCAGACCATCTTCATAAATCATGCAAAATAAACCCTTTCTTCTTTCCTTCCAATGGTTTCAAGAATCACAGACAGGTTTACATTAACCTACATTTTAGAAGTAGAAGAAAAAAGATCATTCTTTTTTTTTTTTTCAGTCGTAAGGTGCACCAAATGACTTATCAGACTCCCAGGATTCTTTTTGCCACTATATTAGCCACTCCACAAATTACTTACCTATCATTGTCATCATCATCAGAAGGAGCACAGTTCTGAAAGAGCCCAAATGTCTCACTAGCCTATCTCCAACAGCAGCCATAAGTGAATGGCTGAGGAAGCATATGAAAGAAAGGTGAGTGTACAGTATTTCCCATTGTTACTCTCTTAGCTTCCCACACTTTTCACCTCAGGATCTTCCTAATATGGATGTGGTTTCCACATACTTAGTAACTACTACTGGATGCTTCCACCCTGAACTTGTCCAATCATCACTTGAGCCCAGGCAAGCTCCTAGCTACCATACTGTCCTTTGATGAGGAGCTCTGTGGTGTAAAGAACCACCACCTCTTGTGTGAGCCTACTTCCTGTCAACCTATCTTGAAATTCCCTGATTCTTTTACTGGAAGAGTGAGCCCCTTCCACCCTTCACATGCCTATCGTGATTTTATAGACCACTAGCATAACTCCCTGGCCATCTCTTTTCTGTGTCAAAGAGTGCCGAATTACTAAGACATTCCCATATTTTAATGCCAAGAGATGCATGATTTTAAATATTGAGTAGTCTACATGTCTGGGAACAGAGTTTTTCCCTGAATGTAAATTCTCCTCATCTATCTGTGGAAGTTCATCACTTTTGTCCTCTGACTCTACCACGTTTATATTCAACTTCCTTGACCAAATGTCCATGCTTAGAGTTGGTCTATAAGTATCTGTGTTTGCTTCTAAAGGCTTACTGAATAATACAACTATAGTTTTCTAGCAGACAAATAAAACCTCTGTTCTATAGTTTCAGTGTGAATTAACTTAATTTACAATGAAGACTTTAAGCATTAAGAGGAACAAACCCGCTGACAATTTCCAGGATGACAGGTTACAGTTATTTCTCACAATCCACATGAACTCTCAATGATCAGTTTCTCATATGCACAGACAGATCAATTTGATGCAGTATAGAAAACCAATACCCAAACAATTACATCATTACAGCCTCAAAAATAACACTTCGACTGAGGCCAAAATTTCTGCCACATACCAGTGGTGGCTGTTCATGTTGAAGCCAAGGAAAGCTACACTCAAATACAGAAGGGCTGAATTTGACCCTTCCAGCCTGCAGGGAGCAAACTGGATCCCATACTACTCCTTCAGCTGCACTTGACAAGACTCAGGCAAAAAACTTTTAAGCATCAGTAAATACTGAGTTGTGAAATTGAGTCTTATCATATTGTCTTTTAATAAGCGAAGTAACTGCATGTAGTAGTCTAACTAACCCAGATTTATGGCAAGCACAGAATTACTGGTTCCATTTGTACACTACACCCCAGAAGAGACATTTTATCTAGCTGTGGAGATACATAACTGAAAGCTTTGGAGTAATCCCAAGTATCATCTGATCCATCCAGTTGCATTCATCAGGATTTATTTCTACACTTATCTCACAAAGACTTTCCCTAAGCTCAGCTGGTGACTGGCACCATCCTAGCTGCAAGACACTTGCAGATAAAACTTTGATAGTACTTCAGAGATGCCCTCAAGGAGAATGCCATGTGTGCCGTATGATACCTGCCTCTTATACAGTAGAAACAATGACAGTTTTAAAAATACTGTCATCCTTAACATAGCCCTGACAACAACAAAAACATGTATCATGGGGTGCAGCTGCAGGTACCCACCATGCTGCTGCTACATTAATCAATTTCCTACCTGTCATTGCCCACAGAAGGGTGTTGCATGGGCGCTGACACATAACTGCAAACCAACCACAGAGTTGCCTGCCACAGGAAGATTAAGCTTGGGGTTGTTCAGCCTGGAGAAGAGAAGGCTCCAGGGAGACCTTATACCAGCCTGCCAGTACCTGAAGGGGGCTACAGGAGAGATGGGGAAGGACTCTTCTGCAGGGAGTGTAACGGTGGGATGAGGGGTAACGGCTTCAAACTGAAGGAGAGTAGACTCAGATTGGATATTAGAAAGAAATTCTTCACTATGAGGGTGGTGAGGCACTGGAACAGGTTGCCCAGGGAGGTTGTTGATGTCCCATCCCTGGAGGTGTTCAAGGCCAGGCTGGATGGGACTTTGAGCAGCCTGGTCTAGTGGGAGGTGTCCCTGCCCAGGGCAGGGGGTTGGAACTAGATGATCTTTAATGTCTTTTCCAATCCGAACCATTCTATGATTATACGATTCGATGAAACCTTTCAAACTGAAGCCCATGAGGCAGCAATATCCCTAAACCTCTGCTACCCAAGACAGAGGCTTTTATACTGTATCCACAAAACACCCCTGCAAAAGAAGGTTCGTTTGCTGCAATATCTAGTCTAAGCAGATGGATTTATCATCCTATACAGAGATAAATGAGGAAATCTCAAAAAAAAATCTCCAACTTTTCAAGAAAACCCAAAGATTTGCAGCCTTTCTATTATAGCAACATCTATTGCAGAGCTCCACATGCCGTGCAGAAGGCTCAAGCAGCTCCCACAGGCACACAGAGCCCAGAACTAGACACAGGTAAGTAGGTATCATACTAATGCTGCTTTACTGTGCTCATGTTGAATAAACTGGTCCACCCTTACTCTAGGGAATACAGCTCATTTAGGCACACCCTCTAGCTGAGTCAGTCATGCCACAGAATGCAGTAGGTCCCCCTCTTCTTCTCAGGATGCAGATGGCTTTAACTCTTCCTTTACCAATATATGTGCCAATTTTTCTTTGATCTTGTATTGCAAAGGTTTTGCAGGGAGACACTTAAACAGTTAAACCCCATCCCTGAACAGGAGCTGTAGACACAGAGTCTAAGTGTAACTTGTGCTCAAACAACGAGGGTCACTAGCATGCTGGCAAAGAAATTTTTTTTGCCCTGACAGGTACCATAGTTAGACACAAATGGATAACTACGTCTATCCAAACCCCATTTCCTTTTAATCTGTAGGGTTTTTTTCCTTTGGTGCCATAGCGTATACTGATTCATTTTTATGAGGTCCATTTATGCAACTTCTGCATTTTTTTCCAATTACATCAGATTATAACAGGATTTCCTTGCAGTGTGTCAATTACTTCTCTGTGTGTATTACTAACTGAATGCAGATTAGATCTTCATTGCCATACAAATAAAAGATCATCCTGATAGACAATATATAGGATGAATAACACAGTTAACACAGTTAAAAAAATAGTATAAAATACCAAATTAAAGGCCATAACTGCAGCTACCGATGCACTTAAATGAAACACGTTGTTTTTTATTTATCTTAGTTTATTACAAAAAAATATTAATCTACTTCATCTCATTAGTTTTGAATTTCTGTCACTAATTATATACATTTGAAGAATTGCTTTCCTATTATGGAAATAGAAATTTAGATTTGAGATTGCTGATTCTTGTTTAAATTCTACTGACTATCAAATTCATCTTTGTATAGCCATACTAACATGTCTTCATTATCTGAATAGGTGTCCTATAGTTCTCTACATACACATGAATATATGCATACTTGCACTTAGTCACATTACTCAAGAAATGTGTTTCCAAACATATAGTTATGTTCTTCAGGCCCTTTTTCCTGTTAGGAACTCACCTTTTGACAAACAGAAAAGTAGCATAAACAGGAATTCCAGTACCAATTCCAATACACTGAAAATAGCCCATCTACATTCAATATTGCCTAAGTCAATTCTCCTCGAAAGAAAATAAAAATATTCACGAGGTAAATGATTCAGAAATTCAGAATGCTTAGTTCCCCACTTTGCCACAGCTGTAACACTGAACTGTTAACGAACAAATACTCCTGTGTCATAGTTATCTTACTCAATTTTCACTTCTCCATGATCCAACTTTAGTCTCAGTCCTGGAAGTGGTGTGTGAGTCACTCTGCACTTCACATTCATAAAGCTGCACATGTAAGAGTGGGATCTAACTAGCTCAGACCAAATTCCTATCTATCCTCACTGGGACAGGGAAATATTCAAGGGGAACCTTGAATGTGGCTCCTCCACTTTAGCAATGTGGTGGAAAAGGTCTAGAAGGAGGTAGCACAACTCCATTACCTCATCTGGTAGAGGTCGTTCAGGCCCCCAACAGAGAAATTCTGCCATGTACATACCATCCACAGTCCCCAGAAGAAGGGGTAGGACAAGGAGGGAGGTGGGCCGAGGAGGTCTGGGGGGGGGGGGCCCAGAAACCAGAGAAACATATAGTGGGGTCCCACAGAGCAAATTCTAGTCCCACAACAAAATCATATGATTTGAGAACATGGACATAATGTGTAATAAGTAAAATAATGAAAAAAAAAAAAACCTCCTTGGCCCTACCCACAGCCTCCCTTCCCCCCAATTATAGATAGTTTAATGGTTTCACAATACTCTGTGGTATTGCAATACTTTTCTGGTGTTGGTTTTGAAAAGAATTCAAGTATATCACTCATCACGACTATGTACTGATTTAGCAGAAAATCAACGTACAGAGTCTTACTTAACTTTCACTTCTCTATGCAGACAAGCCATGAGGCCCCAGAGTTCATCTTGTACCCTTGATGGAATTAATTATTAGAGACTTGGACAGCAGTGGAGGAGTGGAAATGCTTCTCTCAATTCAGTACACCGGAGAGAAATAAGTAGAGGTAGTAAATGGAAGGCCATTTTACTCCCTGTTCTTCTTTTCCTTTTACTTCTGACATGGGCTAGAGCCATTGCAAAGTTTTCACTACCCCATGTAGTGAAGAACTTTGCTTTTCCAACCTGACACCCATGTAGAAGCAGGCAAGGGTGCAAGAGATGGGCTGCTCCTAAGGCAGTTCCACTGTGTAAAATTACAATCTAGATAGATAGCACATTTCCCTCCCTTAGTCTCTGTACTTCAGGTCTTTGTGCTGTATGTATAAAGCAGAGGAGCCCCTGTCAACTTCTGCTCCCAGTTCCTCATTTCAGTTACAGACTCCCATTTTCAGAGGTTGGTAGCTGGGTTTCAGGATATTTTTACTGCACTGAACTTGGATGTTCTTTTCAGAAAGCTGGAAGGGAACTGGTGCAGTTTTGCCACCTCATGCTAGAAGTCAACAAATAAAAGGAAGTCTTCCAACACTCTTTGAAACATAATTTTTCACTTGGACTTCATGCTTCTTTAAGCGTCAAGGTGATAACAGCAAACAGCAAAGAGTGCATTATCTGCAGAGCAGACGCATTCAGCTCCTTTAGCACAACCTGCAAGTGGACATCACCTCTCGCCAGGGAGATCTATGCTGTCTGTCATGGTCCTCCTGTGGTGTTGCCTCTCATGGAACTACAGCTTACTAGCACAAATTCTGATACAAATTTGGGGAGTATTTAATAGGAATTAGACTGAGGACGTTTCACCAGCTAAGTCAGTGTGCTGCAGTGCAGCTCAGGTTCAGTTTCCATCTTGCCCCAAAATCCTTGGCCACCACAACCTTTCCAGATGGCTATATGCATGCAAGCTGCAACTTTTGCTGAATATGAATGCCATGTGAATTCAATTGCAGATACATTTTGATCTCATGGAGCTATACTATGACATGGGTGCAGTTTATATCTCTCTAGTTTGCAGGGGTACAATTAGGTTATTGTACCACTTAATGTCAGCTTTGACAACCCATGTCCTGTATTGTCTTCTCTCATCACATTCCCATGGCTTTTCAAATCTTAAGTATTGTGGATTTTAGCTTTCTCTGCACCTCCCAGTTCTTCTAATTTCCCCTCTGCTGTTGGACTTATACTGACTGATGATTAAGGGAGTGGAACATCNAAAGCTTACTTTCCTATCTATCTGAACAACATTCATGTAACATTTTTGTTGCACATAATTTGTATGACATATTCTGCCTGGTCATGTGTTATTCAGTTTTGCATACTGAGATGTTGGGAATCCTACTCTCAGATTTGCTCAAACTTAGCTGTACTGCTAGGGAACTGCTACCAGGGTACAGAGTTACTTTGCTGACAATGGACAGCAGCATATGAAGGGCTTTTTGAAACTTTTTATCTTGCCTACAACAAGAGGTTCCAATCTTTGCTAAACTCTCTAGTCCTTATCAAAATAAAACCATAAGCAGATAGCTAGGGAGTTGCAATGGGAGTTGTATTTTTGTTAGTGAAACTAAAGCTAAAAAAAAACCCCACAATCCACATACACAAATCCAAATATCATAACACTTTTACACATCCCTAGAGTTTTATCTGGGAGATACAACAGTGGGGCTGCTGTGCGTGGGAAGGTGAGCAGGGAGCTAAGGGGATGGTGAGCCAGGACTCATGACAGCACCCAAACAAGATGAAGGGAGCAGCTCCAGCGGCACCAACCATAGCCCACTGACGGCTGGACACAACTGTAGGGATAACGCAGGTCTGGGGTCCAGCCAAAAACTCATTCTGGTGAGGCAAGGTGAGCAAGAGGAGGGCTCGGGGTCCAGCAGAGCACACCTGCAGCACAGCTCAGGCACAGACCGAGAGCAAGGGCCTGACAGTGAACACGGCTCCCAAGCCAAGAGCTGCCCCGGAGCAGATTTCTATCAACTGTTTTCGCAGCAGCTTGATCCAAGGTTGCGCAGCTGCACCTTATCAAAGCTGACCTTGAATGCAGTTTCCTAGGATGGGAGAGAAAATTTTCAGGGCCAGGCGATGTAGTCAACACCCTGTCTGGTTTCTGGAAGCTATCTCTGAGGGCTTTCTGGTTTTCCTTTTTGCTCACACACACATACTCTGCAGCTGGCCTGAGCCATGCAGGGTGATACCAATGGGGTCACAAGACTAGACCCTGGGGTCCGGCCAGGCCGATAGTTTTGTATTTGTTTAATGCCACAGAAATTCAGAATTGCAACATCTCCAGCACGGTGCCTGTCACTGGTAAAAAGGTAGAAATGTGACTAGGTATAGAAGCTGTTTCCATGCCATGCCCCCACTGAATCACAAACTATATCCTCAATATCCTGAAAATCTACGGAAAAATGTCTAACACACCAATGCACAACTGCACTAGAGAAACCTGCTGGCAGATGTCTTTCAGAAAATACTCTGTTCCTAGAAGGAAGTAGACGCACACATTCTCCATAATTTGTATTACTAGTTTACTGTTCTCTGGCTACTTTTTTCCTGTAAAAGCTACATTCATGCTCCAGACAACAAGAGGAGAAGAGCTCTCAACCAACACACAAAATTAAAAACAGCAATATTAAAAAAATTATGGTTTTAAACATCTTTTTCTACTGGTGCTTTTTGTTAAGGATAATACATAAAGCCTATGACACTTACGGAAGGAGCATGGAAATTTATGTGGAAGGTTTTTTCTAAGCTCAAAACAGTATGGTCAGATTTGAGTCAGTACGTGGTCTGTATGGCCTCTAAAGGTGTAAGTGCAAAGTAGCTAGACATCTAATGCTGTCCTGTATCCAGATTGTTTGAATGGATTGTGAATCATTTAAGTACATACTTAGAGAAGGTTAGAAAGAGAAGGAAAAAAAATGGGAGAGATGAAGACAGGGCATTGTGGTACACGATTGCTGCATCCTTTGGGGCAGTACACAAGATGTGTATGGGCAAAGGGGGAAGATCTCCCTCCAGCACGGGCTACAAAGGTTCAAAATGGGGCCTAATAGGATCAGCTGAAGATGTAGCTCTCACCAACCAGGTATTAGAGCCATTCCTACAGTGGGTCTTCTAACAACCACTAAGAATGTTAATGTGCATTGACACCCCATGCCTTCCCACATACTTAAACAATGTTCCTTATAGGAGTTCTATCAGTAGACTCCAAGTTACCTTCCTGTGAGTTTTCAAATTCTGATTATCAGGTTTCTCCAAATTATGGAGAAATTCTTTCCTTCTAGAAGAAGGATATGCTTAAAAATATCTGTCCTGACACTAAAACAAGGTGTGTTCTACACAGGACACTGCTGCAGCAAATTCTTTGTGCCCTTTGTCACCTCTCATGTTCTGATTCACTAGTCTACTGGCTTTGTGAGATCTTGAGAACAGGGACCACGGGTATTTGGGCTTGGCTTAGATGGCCTGTTGTCAAATGAAAACTCAATGTAAGAAATCAGTGGAAGACAAATATTTATTTGTTGTTTATAAAATGTTTATATTTGTTTACTTTTGTAATTTAAATTTTTAAATATGATGAGTCTGTCCATGAAAAGGGTTTAAGAAATAGATGTTTTAAAAGCTCGGGAGGGAAGATCAGCCATGGTCTCTACCCGAAAGATGCAGCTTCCTGCATCTTCTGCACTTGCCAGAGCAGACGTAGGAAGCATTCAGCCACCCAGGTCCCTGGCTGCAGGGAGCGCCTTAACTTCTCAGGGCTAGTGGATGGTAGAAGAGGTGACAACTGTATGAGGTGCGACCAGGTAGGTGCATCTACTCAGCCTGGTAGCAGAGCTAAAAGAGGAAATAGAAAGGTTGCAGAGCATCAGGGAGAGTGAGAAAGAAATTGACTGGTGGAATCAGACCCTGACATCCCTGAGTAAAAAAGCAGAAGAGCCACGTAAAAAAACCCAAGCCGAAGGAGATCTGGTACCCTCTCCCTGCCAGATTGAAGGCAGTGGACAAAAGGAGGCCAGTGAATTGAGGCTAGTCCATATTAGGAGAGGCAAGCAAACTCCCTCCTTGCCCACATCCCCTAACCAGGTGCCTCTGCAAGACAGGTATGAGGCTCCTGAGGAAGTATGGAGGAAGTACCACCCATGGACGGTATGGAAGATGGTTTGGCTACACCAGATGAGATGCCAGAAACAGTAAAGCCTATCCTCAGTTTAAAAACTGCTTCTACAAGGATGAAGAGACACGTTATAGTAGTAGGAGACTCCCTTCTTAGGGGAACAGTCAGCCTAATATGCTGGGCAGACCCTCTTGACAGGGAGGTATGCTGCCTCCCCGAGGCCCGAGTCAGGGACGTCACTCGAAAACTTCCCAGCCTGGTTCGGCCGTCGGACTACTAT
Organism: Rhinoptilus africanus; assembly: GCA_013400135.1. Taxonomy (NCBI): domain Eukaryota; kingdom Metazoa; phylum Chordata; class Aves; order Charadriiformes; family Glareolidae; genus Rhinoptilus; species Rhinoptilus africanus. Next base: position 44,446 of record VXBO01010223.1, read on the forward strand.
GTGCTCTTGCTTTTTCATGTGGGTGGTGACAAGGTGGCAACAAATAACCCAAGAACAATCAAGAGAGACTTCAGGGCCTTGGGAAGGTTAATAAGGGAGTCTGGGGCACAGATTATCTTTTCTTCTGTTCTGCCAGTTACAGGCAGAGACTGTCAGAAACAGACGTGTGCAATCTCTCAACATGTGGTTCCACCACAGTTTTGGTGGTTTTGACAATCAGATGGCCTACACAACAAGTCGATGCCGGGCTTGTTAGCATAGGACAGAGTTCATCTTTCTGAGAGGAGGAAGACGGTGTTTGCTCATGAGCTAGCGG
>VXBO01010224.1:0-29414 GCA_013400135.1 Rhinoptilus africanus
AGGTATGAGGTAGATCTGAAGAAGAGATCTTCCAGGAAATATCAGAATATATTATACACCTCACATAAAAAAGGGAAGTAATCCAGTTGTTAGAAACATAGATGTTATCAGTGATGCAACTGAAAGATACACAGTGAAATATCATAAGTTATAGTACTGGTGTACGATTTGGGTTTTTGGGGTTTTTTTTTGTTTGGGGATTTTTTTTTGGGGGGGGGGTTTGTTGTTTTTGTTGGTTTGTTTGTTTTGGTTTTCTTTTCATTAACACATTGCTAAATATTTACTTTGAGAAGCCCTTTGATGTAAAGATCAATATACATGAGAAACCAAGAACGCAATCACAGGAAGATAAATAATTAGTGAATAGTGGTTGAGGAAAATCTAAAAAGCCTGTATAACAGCGGGAAGTGAAAAGCAGATTTTACAGTGGAACAGTGGGTTTCAACTTTGCAAAAGCCCTGATCCTAAAAGTGTCTTCTCAGGAGAACGTGCTTGCAAATATCCAGAGCTTTCTGCTATGGTACATGCTTTTTCCTAAAACCACAACCAACGAGTTTTAAAAGATGCATTAAACCATTATCAGTATTCAAAATATTACAGTTAACAGATTTCTCTGTTCTTCTGCCATAAACAATACTGTCTACATGATGCTTACTGCCTCCTTACACCACCAAAAGAAGTTCCCTTTCCCTGTTTGACAGCCGCTGCTAAGTCTATGCTTCTGCAGATCCCGAGTTATATAGTCTAATCTCAAACTTAACATTTTTTCCTTATGAATTCAGCAGCTAGAAAATCAATTTATCAATCAACTATTAAACCCTATTACTTCACATATGTATTTCAAATAGGTATTTAAGAGGTGAGCCAAAAATGTGTTAAATATTTTCCTGGACAGTTTATACTTCAAAGTACATGTCACATTATAAGGAATATATAATCTTCTTACAGTTTTTCAAATTCGGAAACCTTTTGTGTGTTTCAAACAGCTGCATGGAGATTTTTCACTCCTGTCCACCCACTTTTTAGGCCAGCCACTTACAATGCATACGATTAATTCCAGTGACACGAACTGAAGTGATTTTAACTGTCATGTAGAAAGTGAATATTGGACTAAATGCCTGTGAAGAACATAAAACAAGCTGCTGGAAGTTTCAATCAAATATTAATATGTTCTTCTGTTAGAAGCACACAGTGTGTGTAATAAATACAGTGTGCTACTCAAAAGGAGCAGAGGGCTAAAAAAAAAGCACAAACTTGAACTCCAAACAAATCTAATCAAGGTTACAAATTATATACAAGACTTAAGAGTCCAAAGTCAGAAAAAACATCAGAGGTTTGACAAAGTTAGGAAAGGAAAACACCAACTTGGGATCCTTATTAGCTGCCATAAAACTTATTCTAATAGACTTCATCCTCTTGTTTCATAAAATTCATTTATGCTACAATTTCAACTGCAAGTACAAAACCTGCGAAAACCTTGTCCATCCCAATATAACCCAAATGAACATTTCCTCCACTGTTACTGAGGAATTACTAAGGAAAAATGCCCAAGGCAATGTCACAGAGCCTTTCTAATACATCTGACATTTTGGTAATTCAACATGATAACGAACAATAATTAGCTTGTAAGTAAGACCCATACTCCTCACATCTGTCTGGCTGATAGAGCAATGCTCTCCTGTCAGAAACAGTTTCTGTCCAGGAGGCCCCTCCACATATTTGCCAGATTTCACATGAAGATATTTCCATAGACATCAATTTACATATTTATTTTTAAAGCATTATCTTCACTGACCAGGATCTATCACCACATTATGTGCAAATGCAGAGTAACACTAAGTCTGGAAAGCCTAATAAAATCACAAAATATCCTTCATTGAAAACATCACTCTGGAAAACTCAGATGAATTAACACCGAGGAGTCAACTCAGAGGATTTGACTATAAGGTAAACAGACCACTAATTGTATGTTGTTTTAACACAGAAGTCATACATTCATTCTTTTCTTATGAGAGCTTAGTCAGTGACTCATTTAGAAAAAAAGATTGATAGATTTGGTTAGTATGTAAAATACAGGTAGAAGATTGGAGAGATTAGTTAAGGGCAAGAGGAGAAAAGTATGTATCACCAAAAAGATACCCCCGATAAATTCTGAGATGCAGCACGAACACAAAGTATTTCAGCACTATGGAGAAATAAATACATGATGGAACACAAGCATGTATACACAACCATATATCTCATAGTTCTGAGAAGGACCCCATACAGAAAAAGAAGAGATTAGTCTGAACTGTACTTACAGGTAAGACCCCTGGATTCTGCCCACAATTTAATTCTGATTTCATAGCATACTCTCTAAGATGACCCTCTCTCTCTCTGAGTTTCAGTCAGGCTGCCGGTAACAGAAACTGTACAAACAGCTGTCTGCCTCTCAAGGAGATTATAGGGAAACAACTATTTATTAGTATTTGTGGAGGGATTTGAGACCCTATAATAATAAATACCACAGAAGATCAAAACATTAACAGTCATTCCAAATGACTTCAGAAAACCTGCTGGAAGAAGGGGGAAAAAAGGTATAAATCTATTCCACTTAGTATTAACATAGTCTGTAAGTTTGTGCATGAAGATATACTTTCCAAAAGCAGGCAAGGAGTAGGCACTGTGAGATTCCTGCAATTGTGAACTGAAACTGCTCAAGAAGTTATTCGGTTATTTTGAGATCACTCACACACATTATCGCCATTATTTATGTTGACTAGCCATACTCTGAGAAGTGTTATAAGCAGGTGGTTACATCCTAAATGCTTTAACCGCAGGAAAATAATTGATTCTTGCCAAACTGGAAAAGTGGTGATGTGCTATGCAGGTGGCAAGGGAAGTCTAGTAAGAAATAATAAAAATAAAATTAAAAAAAACCCCAGCAGCGCAGGTACTGAAACACATCCATATATTATACTCAGTTATTATCCACCGGAGAGGTAAAATAGGCTAAGTGACACAAGCACTTACTACATTCCCAGACAGTAGTCCCTTTGCTCTGTGTTTAATGACTTTGATATTTATGACAGGTATCCTATTGTTTTGCCTATCCTCACAATAAGAACTCCATAAACAGGTCCTAGAATGCTGTCTGGGAACATTTTTATTTTTGCTTACGAGTCTCCTGCACGAGGAGAATAGCCTTGCTGCACTGCAGCCTGTCCCTGATGGAAAGGCTCCAGGACTGGATGAAGCAGTAGTGCCAGCAGAGCAGGTACCTGCTCCGTAGACTGGTGTTATACACGTGCCACCTGTGTTTAATGGGCAACCAGAGGAGCAACTCCCACCGTATTTCATTTCTACAGACTGCAGTGAATTTTCAAAAAGGACTAAATCTAGCTTAGTCTGCAACTGCATCTTAAGCCTCAGGTACTAATACAGAAAAGATGACAAATAACCCCCCTGCCCCATCTGTTGATGTGACACCACAAGCTTGAGGAAGTTTTATTGCAGATCAAACCCACAGATCTTCGGTTTATGCCCAGTTTATGTGATTGATGTGCTTTGAAATATGTATTTTTCAAAATCTCTCTAGAGACAGACAATCTCAAACTAATGGAGGGAATGAAGACCAGCACAGCCATGTTACTTGGATTAAATTGCAGGTTACTGCATTCCCTAAATTACGTGAAGTATCTGGGGAACGAAGCAACCTGCAGCACCATCCACTCAAACATCATCTCTCTGCCTTTGGGCTTTCCATCCATTTAAGGCTTGCTGCACAGGGTACAACATGTTCTAAATAAATATTAGGACACTTGAATGAAAGTAAAATAAATCTCACTTCATATGGTATGGTTAGAAGCATGGCTAGTCACAAGATTTCAAATAGGACAAGGTATAATAAAATAAGTATTAGAGAACAATAAGGGGAAAGAAATAGATGACCTAAATGTCAGCTTTAAATTTTCATCTTCAGTGATTCATCCATTCATTTTAACTACCTCTTTAGTTAAATATAATCTGCTCAAAGCTCTAACGGTGTCTAATCAAAGTTGTTTTGCTTTATTATTATCAAAGCAAGGAAGAAGGAAAGAGGAAGGAGAATGATGGGGCAGTCAGGACAGATTATTCTGTAAATTTAGAGAAGTTAAACCCAGGTGAGGCAAATAAATTTCAAATGGACCAGAAATAAGCAGAAGGAAGAGCCTAGGAAGCTTTCTCTTACTAATGGAAGCCCATGTGAGCAGGGGACCATTTTGGGGAGTTGTGGACAAGGCAGCCCATGCCCCATAGGGCTGGCAGCGCTGGCAGCAGAGGGGCTACTTCTGCACAGCATGGTTTGGCCATGCCAGAAATGCATGTGTTGCCTGTATGCAATGGCAAGAGGGGCACCCTCTCCCAAGCCCTGTGCTGCTGCTACTATGAGGGCAGGAGCTGCAAAAAGGATGAGTCACTTACACAGGGCACACAAAATACATCACATGCTGCTGCATAAAGCAGGAGTGTGAGTAGATATGAGAATGTAGTTATTTCAGGCTACCACCAACCTGTATTGATTTAGAAGGAATAACTCAGAGGTTAAAAAAATAAAATACAATACAATTGTGACTAGTCCCTTAAATGAGAACAGCTAGACACTTAAACACACAAAGAATGAAAATAATTATTAAAAGTTAAATTAAATTAATTCCTATTAAGCCCAGTACCTTCTCTTTTTTTTTTTTTCTTTCTAATATAGAAAGTGCTTTTTGGGTTTCAAGCCTCCGAAACTTTTTGCTGTTTCAGACCCTCTGTCCAGTTCAGCAACATGGCTGCTTAAAGTTTGCTGATGTTCCTTCTCATCAAAACAAACCAGGACATGTTTTTCATTTTTGGGTTTTGGTTTTCCTTTTCCTTCCTCCCTCTTCCTTCCTAATTCTTCTCTTTCCATGTCCCTACCAAAAAAAAAAAAAATTTTTTTCCAACCTAAACAATTCTATAAAAATATCTTGCTGAATCATAACCAGAGGACCCTCAAATGAGGAAACTTCTTTTAAACCATCTTGGTTTCAGCTGGGATAGAGTCATTTTTCTTTCTAGTAGCTGCTGTGTTTTGGATTTAGTATGAGAAGAATGTCAATAACAAAATTTTTTAGTTCTTTTTAGTGATATTTACATTAGTCAAGGACTTTTTCTGCTTCCCATAGAAGCTGAGAGAGAGCATAGACAGGACAATCTGGCTAAAGGAATATTCCATACCATAGATGCCATGCTTAGTATAGAAATGGGGGTTGGTGGGGGGCAGGAACTGCTTGGGACAGGCTGGGCAACTGATCATCGGATGGTGAGAGCAACTTTTATTATATCACTTTATTTTGTATATTCTTTCACTATTATTATTATTGTTATTTTCCTCTTTCGTTACAATTCTATTAAAATATCTTTATCTCAACCCATGAGTTTTTTCCCTTTCCCCTCTTCTCCCTACCCTACCAAGGGGGGTGGGGTGGAGTGAGTGAGCAGCTGTGTGGTCCTAGTTGTTGATTGAGGTTAAACTACAACAACCATGAAGCCTCTTTTTCCATGAAAAAAGAATGTCAAGGTTCACTTAATGCAAATCAATACACATATATTAGTAGTACTAATGTATTTTCCTATAACACATTCAATTATTCTTTCTTATTACCCAATATACTTTTCCCTCTCCAGGTGAATTTACACTTAAACTTACTGTATCAATTCTCTCCTCCACCATCTGAAAGAACNCTGCTTCTCATAGAAGCTGAGAGAGAGCATAGACAGGACAATCTGGCTAAAGGAATATTCCATACCATAGATGCCATGCTTAGTATAGAAATGGGGGTTGGTGGGGGGCAGGAACTGCTTGGGACAGGCTGGGCAACTGATCATCGGATGGTGAGAGCAACTTTTATTATATCACTTTATTTTGTATATTCTTTCACTATTATTATTATTGTTATTTTCCTCTTTCGTTACAATTCTATTAAAATATCTTTATCTCAACCCATGAGTTTTTTCCCTTTCCCCTCTTCTCCCTACCCTACCAAGGGGGGTGGGGTGGAGTGAGTGAGCAGCTGTGTGGTCCTAGTTGTTGATTGAGGTTAAACTACAACAACCATGAAGCCTCTTTTTCCATGAAAAAAGAATGTCAAGGTTCACTTAATGCAAATCAATACACATATATTAGTAGTACTAATGTATTTTCCTATAACACATTCAATTATTCTTTCTTATTACCCAATATACTTTTCCCTCTCCAGGTGAATTTACACTTAAACTTACTGTATCAATTCTCTCCTCCACCATCTGAAAGAACATAACTATACTCTTAGAAAACCCTTTTCTGATACCTATGATTGTGAATGTTTCCAAGCTCTTTTTTCCAAAACCCCTATAATTTACATCAATCATACCTATTTCTGAAAAATAATGCTACATTAAAAAAGTTGTTTTCTGTTCTTCTGACGTTAAAGTAATAAACAACATTCCCATTTTCACTATGTTTCTACACCCAAAGAGCCTTATGTGCTACCATGCCAAGAAACTTTTTAGATTCTTCACATTTCAAAAGGTTTTGGGGCCCAACCAAGTCAAGGCACTTCTCCATGTCCCTGCACGTTAGGTGTTGCAGAAAGTGCAAGTAAGAGACAACAGAGAAGTGTGCACTACCTGAAAGACCCATCATTCTTCTTGAGTAGGTTTCCTTTCCTACAGGAGCCTACAGATGGCAGTTGCTGCATATCCCTGCATTCAGGGGCACATGCTGTTTTAGAAGTTGTCTCTGCACTCCTCTGGGGACAGCACAGAGAAAGAAACACAGTAACAAGAGCCAGTGTCAAGACGGATAGAGAAAGATGGATGGAGAAAGAAGAATGGATGGAGAAAGATGGAGAAAGCTGAAGGGCATGACTTAGGACTGAGGGATGAAAGATGAAGACACAAAAGACTGGAGACATGGGGTTAGGCTTCTAGAAGACCCAAGAGGAATGCTTGCTGTTTTCGATTTTGGTCATTAATTCAGGGCGCACTCTCACTCTCTAAAACTTTCTCAGGGACTTCATATTATTTAACACGGCTGTGATCCCTTTCAGTATGCTCACCTGTTAAGGAGCACGAAGAAAGGTGACTCAAAAGCTGTTACACATTTTTCATGACACCAACATGTTATGTGGTGATATAATGTGAACATTGAGATAGTTATTTTCATTATCTCTTTTGTGTTACAACTAATGAATTGGATATTTACCTATAAAATAGGTAACACATGGTTGTCATTAACTGGGATTTTTTTTTTGTCTAATTTTATCCTACAATTCACCAACTAAAGGATTAAAGAATACAACTGAGTAGAATTATCAAGTTATGAATAAAAAGGGGTTTTATAAAAAATGTTATTGGAAGATTTTGTATTATTTTTAATTTCTAATCTGAAACGTTGTGGGAGGTTATTATGTGGGCTTTCTGCAGCCTCTGGAGTTAACTCTTTTTGTTCTATACCCATACACAAATTAAAATTATCTTTTCAGAAAAAAAGAAGTCCATAAGAAGGTACACTGGTGAATGAAATAAAGTGGTCCAGTTGAAATGCAAATTTTTTTATCTAATCACCTCTACATAACCTTATACATGTGCTGTGGTTAAAAGGAAAACCTAGCTGGAGCACTACAATTCAGCCCAGAGAAACTGTATCAGCAGAAACACAATTCTGGAGAACATAAATTTAGAGCTAAAGTTAATGACCTTCCTAGAATACATCAAGAAGCCAACATAAAGAAGGCAGCAATATATTTTCTGTTATTCTTGGTAGTTTAAGTCTTTAAATCAATTCTTCACTTATTGCTAGGTAATTCTCCTCCAAAACACTATACAAAAAGAGAAAATTAACCATATAAATAATGGCTTAACTAATTGATTAAAAAAAAAAAATCAGTCCCTCTAGACTATCTGGCAGGTAAGTATCAAGAGAAATACATTACTTAAGACAATTAGTGAAAGGTTCAAAAGTTCATTTCGGCTTGGACACAGCACTTCGTAGTCTCCAAATCTTTTCTCTTCCGTCAAAACTGGATGGTTTAAAAATCCATCCCTTAGTGATTTCCTGCAAAGACACTAAGGCTGCACCCCAGCTCAGCAGAGCTGAGCTGAGCATGTTTCCCCTCCACCATGTCCTGCCTGTGTGTTGAGGGGAGGCACAACATCCCCCCAAGCATCCCCCAACTCCTGCTTGCAACTCTTCCTCTGTGCCCATAGAGGGGACCATGGGCCTTCAGGCAGCAGTGGCTGTTGACACGCTTTGGGGTTCCCTAGTGCCCCAGGGGTCCCCAGAGCACCAGGGTGCCCCAACCAAGAGTCGCCCCTGGCACTCAGCTGCCCAAGAGGTACCTCCAGCCACCTCCTCTCTGCTGTGCAAGACATCATAGCTAAAGTGAGAAATGAGAGTATTTCCTTTCCCCAGGATCCTGAAAGAAATAAGTGGGAAAACGAGATGGTAAGCACAGGAAATAGGGGTAAAACATGACCTGACCACAGTGCAGCCTGGGTGCTATTTTAGACAATCCTTGCCCATGTTTCTGTGCCTGCATGAGCACCTTTCCCCCAGCAACGAATTCCATCACCTACTAGTTTCGATAAAGATGGTGGAGAAAGATAACCATTCTGTTTGAGCAGAAGACCAGCTATATTTACTGGTTTTCAGATAAGAATAGCCATACATACGCATTTATTATTGCATAGGGTTGCATTCAATAGTCGCATTAAAAAAACACACCAGCAAGCTTGAGGGCATGACGATAATTCTGAATTTTAAGAGTTCTGCAAACACACGGGAAGGAATGCTTAAAAGGTGTTTTTGCAAACGAAGGCATGAAGACAGATTCTATAAAATACTACAAAAACATTCAGAACACTTAATACTTCAGAGGTCTGAGCATTAGCTTCCATTTCAAAGTGAAAGTTTCTCAGGTGATCTCTTAGTAACACTTGTAATTCCCATTGGGCATCTTCCCAAATTCTTTGTAAAATTTTGGCCAAGTGTGCTTATGGACAGGAACTTCTGTTTGAGTAAAGTATTTCTGGCACCTAAAAAAGGCACTTCACTGATGAGTGGAATCTACAACAGCATCCAGAATCTACTTCTCATCGATTTCTTTAAGTGCTTAAACATAGCTATAAAGTTTCCGTGGTATTGTTTTCCTTTTGTTGCCCATGGATGCAAAATCATGATCTTTAAAGAAGATCCATCCAGACTATAATAGCAGTTCAGTATTTTATTAAGCATATGAATCAAAGTGCAATGAATTTATATAGATATACCTTTATGCTTCATTTCATGTTTTGCACTTTTTATTCAAGAAATACACATATTACACGAGTAAAAAGATAGCAGAAATATCCCTGTGCTAAAGAGCTTATGAATATGAATTCTACATACATAAAGTTTTTCATGTAAGTCAATCCTGCAGTGATGACATTTAAAAGACAGGAAGCTACTCTCAGACATGACACTGGGAGGAGTAAAAATATAATAATAAATGCTTGTATGACTTCTGGGGAGAAGAGACAAGAATGGAAGCATACTATGCATTTGTCAACACTATTCTCAATAGCATACACTTAAAGTAAGTAGTCCCCATGTCTGCCCTTCTCATGGGTTGGCTCATGTATTTCAGAGCACTCAGAGAAAGTGAACTCTAGTCAAATGGACAGAATTACCCTCTTTGAGGAGTGCACACAATGCCTCCCCTTCCCAATTAGGTGTGTTTAGTGCAGCCTAGAGCTAGTCCAAAGGAAACCCCCTTGATGTGTTGACCTACCCAGCATCTTGCCCTACAGATCTGGCTGCTGGGCTGCCCTTTGTGCTAAGGTAGGCATTGCCCAACGTCACTGTCATGGCAAAGGAAAAAGATATTTCACATATTTTAATGTGAAATCCACTGTTAAAAATCCTCTAAACTTCATAAGCAATCTGTAACAAGCCTTTCACAAGGAAAAGAATTGTTCTGTCCATACCTCCCAAAGTAAGTTAAAATGTTGGCTTCAGCAGTCCATTAATAGAGACTATTGCAGATGCATATCTTTCCTGCTAAAATTAAAAAGTGTTATGCTTACTCCTCGTTCTATTATTTTCCATCTTAAATAGCGTCTCCCTAATCCTGAATTGTTCTATCTCTCAGTATCCTAATAATGGCTCACATATTCTCTGCTACACATTTTCTCCTCAAGGTCCAGGATTTCCTTATGTGGCGCTTAAAACTGTTTAACCAATTTAACTACTTTTCATAGTAGCACCACATCAATAAACAGAAGAATATTGGGTTTTGGGTTCCTACTGAGAAGATAAAACTCAGCAGTCTCCTAATGCAGCAGAGATGAAATACACAGCAACATTCAGGTCAGAATGATGCAGAAGAAAATTGTATTTGATGCCCTTTGCAAACTCTGAGAAGTTACTGCCCCGAGGCCTCATGCCCACGTGCACGGTCACTGTCAGCAAGGGCACAGTCACAAGACCCTGGGTAATCAGGAGGAGGTGGCAGCTAGAAAGCCTACAGGCAACACGGGAGATGCTGAGTCTTGTGGACTTTCTGCAAACTGCCTGGCAGGGTACCATCATGGTCATCCAGATTACAGGCCCACGTGACTCAGGGAAGTCACAAAAGATTTATACTTTAGCCATGATGGCAAGGTGGCTTAGCTCAGAATGAAGATCTAAATATAGGCGGGGGCAATTAGAGTGCAGAGTCTACTTCGAAAGTCAGCCTAGGTATTCAACCCATAAAATAACTTATGAAAAATTGTGGGGGAGAAGAGTGAAGGGCCAGGAAGCTGAGTGGATGTTTATATCCAACTCCTTGAGAAGCTCGGGCAATTGTAATAGCAACCAGGCATTTCAAAACAGCCGTTTTAAAAGGAAGAAGCCTATAAACTTAGCCTGAATTTATAGCAGACTCCTGGACTAAGATGATTTCTTTTAACCAAGCCTATGGAACAGTCTCCTACAGGTCTACCTAGGCAGTTATCTTAAGTTTGAAAGATAACTGTAAAAACATTGCAAAGAGTAACATTGCCATAAATCTTGCCTGATGTTATGTATCTAGGCATCCACAATACCACTCTTCTAGGTAAACACGATTTGTATCCTAATGTTTTGGGTATAAAGAGGTGAAGAGTATCTTTTTTTCTGCCAGGGCTTGTCTGTTAAGGGTCCCATTACGCTAATCACTGAAGAAGCCACACTGATCATGAAACAGAAACTGCTGTTTCCTAGAGGTTACCTCTTTCCTCAGTAACACAGAATTACTACAAGACTGACAAAGCAAACTCCAGAGTGAATGAAGGGGAAGTGGACAGATGAGTAACTCACCAAGCCATCATGAAAATCTAAACTTCAAAACAGAAGAAAAACATAATTTGAGAAATTAAAAGGTTTGAAGCTTCAGAAAAGGGAAAAATATAATCCTTCTATTTGTCTTTATTTAACAGAGAGCTCTCAAAACATGGTTGTTCAGTTGTTGGAGTGTTTTGGGGTTGGGTTTTTTTTTTTTTTAAACTGCAATTTACTACCTTTTCAGTTGTTATTCCCATAAGACTGAGACTTTAAGAAATCAATACGTTTTACCTAATGTATCAGAAGGAATGAAGGCATTCCAGTCAAGCAGAAATGGGATTAAATAATATAAAGCATGTATAATTAATAATAAATTTGTTTCAGGGTTTTATAATCATCTTTTATGTGGAAATAAAAGTTGCATAGCAGGAATAATTTTCAGGCATGCAAAATAATAATGAAAAGAGCAAGGAGGAAAAATGAGAAATAATTTACTTAATATTATTGTTTATCAGGCTAATAACACTTATCTCTCTGGGGCACAATAAAGACAATTTAATGTTTATATAACTCACAGAAGCTGAAAGGTGCTATTTAAAGTAGCAGGTATTAAAATATAGGTGTAGCTAATTCTTACTTTAATTTTCCATTTGCATGGTAATTTTTTTACCACTCATATTCAAAAATCATCACAAAAATTTAGAATTTGAATTAAAGTAAAAGGAAAATCCTTTTGTTTAAAAGATGACTGATGGCTATGCTCAGTTTGAATTGCCATACTGCTAAATTGACCTATTCCACAAAAAGATGCTGTATAAGAAGCTTCCTGCTTCCTTACATAGACCTACAGCCATTCCCTGCAGGTGTTCACTCTCATTCTGCTTGCAGGTTTGGGGGTTTCATTTTTTCTTTTATATGTATATAAATTCCTGTGAAAGCGACTGTGCCCTGAGGGGTTAAGGAAACTGCTTGGTAGCATAATCAAAATAATCTGTAACAGACTTAAGGTGGCTATTTTGGAGCGAGTAGGAGGGAAGCCAGCAGTTGCAGCTGCAGGGAATATTTCTCCAGGAAGCATACGCTCCTTCCACCTTCTGATCCTGGGCACCAAGGAAACCTGCAGAAGCCCTGGTCTTGCAAAGCTGCATTTATGAAATCTCACCCAGGCACTCCCCTAACTGTTAGTATATCAGACATGCAGATATATTTGGACAACGAATAAATTGATAATTTTCCAAACTGCACTACTTTATGGGTACACACTCCTCCAGTGTCATCCTGGTTCAACTTCCTAAGTCCTCCAGGTAACCCAGTTCTTCATGTAATTCTTCTTCCAATCAACAGTACCTCCCTAACTTTACACACCAGTAAACTGTGGTAATTTACCTCCCCCGAAAAGTTTCTGAAACAAAATATAACTAACAAAACCCCAAACCTGCCCCTCAAATAGTCCTCACAAACAGCCCCTTACAGCCTCTCTCTGCTTTCCCAGGTTCCCACCACAGTACAAGCTGCTGAAAATCCTCAGCTCAAGACATCACACTAGTTTTGGTATGAGCTGCCTCTGGAAAAATGCTTTTGCACTGATTCTCTGTTTATCTCCTTACTTTTAATTTCTCCTTCCATTGGTATTTGTTTTACAACTTTGTTTCATTATGCTGTTGAGATGAGAGCCAAAGCACCCCTCTGTTTACCGAGGAAACTACGTCTCCTAGTTCTGCGTTGTATTTCCAGTGCTAGGTTAGGCTCTGGTTATGCCATGCAAAATAGCTCTCACATCAATGCAGCACGTATCAAGAGAGTAAAACTCGGGAAGGGTTGTTTCCTACTGCTGCAGAGCTGGTAGGTACCACCACACGTCTCCCCAGGCTGCAACAGGCTGCAGAGGCAGTTTGCTCAGTCCTGGGTAACTCTTGTGGGAATCACATTGCTAAGGATACAGCCTAAAAACATAGCCTGACCTTTCTTGACGTCTGTTGGCATGACAGTAACAAACATCTAAGACTACTGAACAGAATGGGTAGACTCTGAAAGTTAGGCTGCTGGGCTGAGTCACCATCATACAACTGCATTGTCCAAGACAGATAAACCATATAAAAATATTCAGAATCAAGTAATGCTTCACATTATTCACCCAAACCAAATAAAATCAAAACTGCCATGGAATGTGATAATCTTTAGTTTTAGGACACCACCATAAATCGCAAAAGGAAGATCTCGCTTTAGAGAAGTACTTCCAAATTTCCTGGCTTACCTCTAGCTTTTCTATGCCAATCACTTGTGGACTGAAAGAAGATAGTAGAGAATTCATTCATCTTTATTTCTATAAAAACAGAGTTCTAATTTTTTGAAAGATCTCAGAATTAACCAGACAGTGAGGTATGTGTTTCATTATTGAAACTGATTTGCCACATTGTCTATGAGGACTAAGGGGAAATTAAGCTCCTACTTTGCAAAATAAAGTATTCTCCAACACAGAAGTTGCTTCTCTTGTATTTACAACAGTGAAATATTAAGGCTTGAAAAAAAGAACCCTGTCTGCCCATTTTACTTTTCATCACAGTTTCCAAAATTAAATCACATTTTACAGTCTGGACACAGCAGTCCACAACTGGGAAAATGCAGGATATTAAATCTGCAAGGTCAGCCCAGGACTAACACTAGTTCAGTAGAACCATTCAGAAAACAGGGGATTGAAAATACATATCACCACAGGAGAAATCCTAAGGAAGTGGAAATCAAGATATTCCCATCATGCTAGTGTGGGAATATGTGTTTGAATACAGGAAAAATGGTCCACAATCCAGCTAAACTTTTTTTACTTTTCCTAGTAAATCAATTGACATAATCACAGAATTTCTGATCTGAAACATAATCAGCAGAAAGTAGATTGAAATAAAGATTGCTTCTATGCAAACTAACATCTCCACACATAGGCTGAGTAACCAAGCAATGCGCATGAATGCCTAACAATGGAAGATAGGATTTTTACTTTTTTGTTCCCAACACAAGCTAGTCTAGTTACCCTTCTGCAGAGAATAAACCTGCAGAGATCACAACAGTCTAGGAGAACTCTTGGGTCAAACAGACAACGTTTGCATTAGGAGTAGAATAACTCAAAGTACAATCAAAATTACAAAGCAAGCTGCAAGAAAGTACAAATATGTCCCTGCAGTTTAAAAATGCCTTTTAACAGAGAATCAAAATGGATAAAAGAGAGGATGTGTTATTCTCTCTTCTCTCTCTTTGAGGATATAATAAAAGTCAAGTACAAAAAACCCATTGGGAAACTCTGCACATTCAAAATTATTCTACTTCAAGTCACAATGTGTACTACAGAGGTGCTTAGCTTGATAAAGGTGAAATCTTGTCTCTAAAACTCTGCATGCTCTTCAGACCTAATCTTATTTTAAAGTAATAGACTGAAACTTAATCTCTGGATTCAGTCATGTAGAAAATAAGTTTGGACTACTAAAATTAGCAGCAAGTCTTCCCAGATCTTAATGTTTTAAAATATTTTAACAAAGTTTTTGATATTGCATCTCAGTGGAGTGAGAGCTCAATAATATTGTCCAATGCTATTTTCTAATAAAAAACTGAAGCTCCATTCTTATGCATAAAAGAGTAAGAAAAGGTCCACCTGTTTTAACATATTGTCCTAGACAACAGAAAGAATATGTAGCTTTTCCCTTCCTTTAGCCGTAGTACAACAAATAATATGTAACGAGTGGGCTACTGTCACTGAAGGGACTCATGTGACACAAGAAAAAGCAAATAATGTCATCTAATAATCATATTTCTTTTTCTTCTTTCAAGAGAAAAAAAAAAAACACAACAAAACCACACCTGTTTTTCTCAGGAAAGTTATTTTTCCCAGCTGCTTATAAAGGAGTTATGAGATCAGCCTAAAGATAGTATAAAGTAACAGTGTATATTAAAAATTCAAAGCATGATAATTGAGCTTAAAACCTTATCACTCATCCTTGCCATTGGAAAAAAACATATGAAAAATCAGATGGTGGTTTGGTCCTTCTCCAGAAAGACACTATTCATCAAGCTTGAAAAAGCTAGCTAAAAATTCTTCTCAAAAAAAAAAATATCATCTTTCATCATCAAAACACATGAAATACTGGAAAGCATTTTTCAGGTGAACTTCCAGAGGGGGCTTTCCAGGGAACTTCCAGGTGCAGGAGCAGAAGTACCCCCCTGGTTGTGCCTAACCTGGCATGAGAACCTGAGCGGAGCTCACTTCCAGCCACACAGCTCCTCCTTGAGTGTTGTTTTATGAAGCAGACAGAAGGCTGAAACCTAAGGAAACACAAAGGCATTGCCCAGCACCTATGCAAACAGACCTTGCAATCAGATTTCTGAAAGCCACAGGAAATTGAGTTTAAGTAAAAATTACAGCACTAAATCAATTACTTTTAAAACAATACCTTGGTCATTGGAGAAGACCAGAACACAGTTTTTTGTCACAGATTGAAACAAATCAAGTTATTCAGCATAAACCACTGAGCAGGAGAAAACCAATTATTTATGCTCTATTATACGCTACGTGGTATTAAAATCTTTTGCATTATTTATAATAGCTGCACTCATTATACCAAAATTGCTTGCAATCTTCAATATCACCAAAAGGTGGCATTTGAAATATCACAAAATGGCACAATTTCATGGTACACTTTGAGTAATCAAAAGCTTCTTACACAAATAGGTTTATTTTATTTATTTTTTACTACTTGCATACTGAAACTGACCTGGCCAAATTGTCTAACCACATACAGCAGATGACACATAAAATGAGACAGAGCATAAATATACATCCT
Source organism: Rhinoptilus africanus (assembly GCA_013400135.1). Lineage (NCBI taxonomy): Eukaryota > Metazoa > Chordata > Aves > Charadriiformes > Glareolidae > Rhinoptilus > Rhinoptilus africanus. The sequence continues at coordinate 16,138 of VXBO01010224.1, forward strand.
TAGAGAACGTCAAAGATGTAAGAGTGTATAAATCAGTTACAGAAAAACAAATACACAAAATAATAATAGATTAAGAAAAAGGTCATGAAACTACGAGGCAGGCAATAAGTAGCTAGGAACAGTAACCAATAACTGGTTCAATATATATCAAAACAGTTAAAGGCAGAAAAATAAGTCGTGCAGTAATTTTACTTTGCGATTTCAAGAGTGTCTTTTTTATCCCTGCACTACATTCAAATATATAATTTTCTTAAAGGCTAATTAAATAAAAAAACCTAACTGAAAGGTACGGAACGTGATTTTAAAACTACTTCCAATGTTTATTTTCTCTGGTAAAGGAATACAAAAATTTTTTATTTTTTTTTTTCCTGAGCTCTGGCTAATGGAGTATAGTAAACAAAAGCAACAATATCTAGAAGTCTAATTTAATTCCCTATTAAATTTTTATTGTGGTTTGGTTTATTACAGAATTTTATGACACTGCAAGCAAGACCTGCTGTGAATGAGTGGAGAAAAAAAAAAAAAAAAAGAAAGAGAAGAAAAGAGATCCAGGACTTAATGTATGCAGAGTCCTATGAACACACACTACCTGTTACACCAACAGCCTCCAGAGAGGTAACTCAGTGCTATCTCTATGATACAGTAAGCAAACGCACATATTCAGTGACTTCCCCAAAGGCACACAACATAAGGCAGGGGAACACCAAACTAGAAAGCAATGTAATCAGTTTCCTGGCATTGTACACAGACCTGGAGATTACAGTGTCTCTTTGCTGTGTTTTCCCCTCAATCCCATTAGAAATTCTGTATGTAATTTTCCCTACTCCATCTGCATAAAATTTTTGAAAATTGTACTACAAAGATCGAAGCCAATTATTGTCCTTCGGAATTACAGAACCTCATTGATTTCAGTAGCTGTGGTTATCCAGAAGCTTTGAATTTGTTCATCTATGGCTAGTTTTAGAAGAGTAGGAAAAAGAAAACTGTTTATAGCTGTTCAATAGACCAAACTCGTCACAGAAGCAATTTAATTGCAGCTCAGGTGAGAACAATACAAATGCTATATCTTTTACTTCTCAGAGGGGTGAGGAAGGGCAGTGGAATGAGGAACATGTCCTCTGGCCAGTGGGTTTCAAGAACACAGAGAGATCATGCATTTTTAGCCAGCTGTTGTTCCTATTCAAATAACTGACTTGTGAGTTTATTTTGGAATTAGTACCATTAAAACGTACTGTTGGAATGGCACAGCACACATCTAGGAGAAGGAACAAGCCCAGGGGAGAGTCACTCCGTGTTAGATCTTTACTATTGGGAGGTGTTTACAACATCCAAGAGAAGCAACCTTTTAGAAATTCCTTTGAGAGGAATTTCTAGAACCAGCAACACAAAATCTCTCATTACACTGCTTCCACAAACTCTACATGTTTTAAGCAACAGCTGTAAAGGCAAAGAAACCATGACCAAAATACTCATAATACACTTTCACGTATGTTTTATCTAAACAAGGAATCAAAGTATCCATTATGTTTAGAAATGACTGCTTTCAAGAAATCTATACTATCTTACATTATATGACAGATTTTGAGGTTTGATTTGTGTATGTTCCACTGAAAGCAAAATTCTTTCCAACTGCTTTGCTAGTGCTTTACTAGATCCTTTCAGACAAGACTTGAAATTTCACTGTCAGAATTTAAATTAAGCAATCAGCGCATGTTTTGATAAAAGATACGTAATTCTCATTCAACACAGGACATTATGAATAGCACAACAGTTTTCTAGGTAGTGACAAGCTCGGCTTTTTTGCTTATATCAAAAATAGAGCTATAGAATATAACAACCCATTAAATGAAAAATAGCACATGCCAGAAAAAACCCCTGATCTGTAAATTTCCCAAAATACCACAGCCAGAACTTGAGACATACAATCTAAGAGGAAACACTTATAAATCTCTGCCCAAAGGTAAGCAAAATTCATGTTTTTCTTCATTAGTCACCACATCACTGAGTTATTTTTATTTCTAAGGGTACAGTGCACTGAGCTACATTCCTAATGTTATCATTTGTAAATAAAAGAGGGAGCACCACTTAAGAGTAATTATGATCTTGTCATAAAAATGACACACGTTTGGAGTGGAAGCCTGGTTGCAAAACATTTCTCTGTGCAGCTTTAGCAAAAAAGGAGGCACCAAAGCCTTTTGGGAGCAGCCAGGTACCAGGAGAGATGCTCACGTACAATGCTTGGCACTCAGCAAGAGATTTGCTCCATCCACTCCAGGACTGGTTTGTACTCAAAAACACAGCCCACATCATTAGTCAGCCACCAGGGTCACAAATTCAACAATAAACTACCATGAAGTTTACAGTACTGGGTTTTAGAAGACCAGACCTTAGGAATCTTGTTACACGGAGCATATCCACAGTCTGGCCCATCTCACGGCCTGGGGTGCAACAGAGCAGAGGCCAGGTTACAAAAGCCATCCATCAGAAATGGAGCTAAAAGTCGCAATGCATTTGTAGAGACACTTAGTCAAGCCCTGTCCAGTTTACCTTGCCCAATTTCACTTGCTGTCAACTAAAATCCCAGACAGCCCTTCCTGCTGCAGTCTCCAGAGCAGCAGGTGATGGGTAACCGGTGGGTAAGCAGCCGAGTTTAATGGCAGTGGAGAGGTGAGTGCTCAGCCTACCACATAAACTTCTCAGACCTGCCTTTGGAGTTCAAAGAGGACCTGGTCTCACCAAAATACTCACAACAAACCAGAGAAACTTTCTCACCAGCGTTGGTGCTAGGGCCGCCTGAGAAGGACAAGGGCAGCCGAGCCCCATTTAGCTGCATCACAGTCTCTTCTCCAGCAGGAGCGCAAATTCCTGCAGCCTAATTTCTGAAGAAAGCACTGGCAGCAAGTGTCGTGTGTTACTGTGCATTACAGGAGCACCGTGGAGCAGGAGAGCGGGTGATAGAGAGCAGCGTGGCTCCACACCACCTGTCAGCACGGGGTGCAATTCCCACTCCCAGACCAGGATCACCCAGACCCTCTTCTCCTTGCTCTTTACAACCAAAGCTGGGGCAGGCACAGCCAGGGTGCTTCATCTGCCTGGGCTCTCCTGCAACCCACCCACAGCTGCTTCACTGAATCCCTGCAAACGAGCAGCAAGCATTCTGCTGAGCGGTCGCCGATAAAATGAGGATGTAGGGAAGCAGGCGAGTGAGCCGGGCTGGCAGGGAGAACTGCGCAAGAGAAAGCTCGGGTATGACAGAAACCGTGATTTTATCAGGAGGAGGAAAGACAGGAGGTGACAGTGAAACAGACAATGGAATAAGGGAGATTAAAAAAAAAATATGCAAGGAAAGGAAAACAAGCCTATGAAACAGAAGCTACCTTTAACGGAAAATTTAAAACTTCTCCAGTCAGAGAGATTTGGCTCTGACCTAGGTGAAGTGAGAGAACAAGAACCTCCTTTCACCTAGTTTCTAGGAAAATCTACAAATAATATCTAAAATACTAGAAAATGCAACTGTAAGTTAATACAAGATAATACAAAAGATGAGGGCAGTACTAATAGCACAAATTTGAATGTTCAGTCCAAACAATCCACTGCAGTGAGTTGTGTGGGTCAGAAACTGAAGAAGTAAACTCTACCTGCTTCCAGACTTCTTGAGTTCAGGATATTCTGAATTGATCTCTCATTTGCATCCAGTTTCAAGAGATAAGTTTCCAGTTCTACCTACTCTAAAACTGTGCGTTTTGACATCTGTAATTGTTTCAGTGGTATCAAAGCCATCTCTGTAGACAACTGCAGGTTCTGGATGAGTGCTTGACAGAAGGTAGCACCAAAGAGATGACTCAGGAGGCTTGGCATCAGCTTTCAGCAGTAACATAATTAAAAAAAGACTAGAGGTTATTCAATATCAAAACCACATTCCCTACAAATCTTCTTTTTTGGCGGGGTTTATTAGGGAGCCATCTTCCACTTAAGGCAAATTATGAATTACATGACCCATTAAATCCTACGCAGTTGTCGTTGTCAATAACACATTTTTGTTGACAGTTCGTTATGCTGAATCTAACATATTTGACACAGGCTACAGCAAAAGTCAGGCTGAAATTCACATCAAGTTTTGTGTAGGAAAGCCCCTAAGCTACCTTCATTTTTTTGATAGTCTTGTGACACAGTCAAGATTTTAAATACGTTTTTTATTTATGCAAATTAAGTGTCTGCTGATAATCATAACAATACTTCTTAATAGAATAATAACGCGTTAATTGTGTAAGAGCATTTCTAAATTCCTCAAAGACAATTCTGCTAAGTTGTATTCTCTGAGGAAATTTAAAATATAGCCAAATGGGTATTAGAAGTATTTTTAGAGGCAAAGAGGTGTTTGCCATAATTCATATATTTTCCAGTCACTCCAAGGTTTCCAGCTTTGCTACGCCTCACTGCCTGCAAAGTCAGTCAGCTTCCAACTCTCAAACATCACTTAGTTATTAAAGCTAAAGATTTACACATAAAGCAGACGTTTTCCCCAATGTTCTGGAGTCCTAATTAGTATGATCCAGTGTGCCTGTCTTTCCAAGTCAGTTAAAATACATAACCAAAAATCACAGGCTTCTACAGAGAAAATAAAAAGGTTTAAAGTTTGTGGGTGGGGTTGTTTTTTTTTTTACTTTTAATATCAATCTGTCTCTAGAATTATATTCATTTTCTTCCAGGGCCTGATCCGAAGCTCAGTGAAATCAATGGAAAGACTCATCAGCTTCAGTAGCATGGGAGCAGGCTTATAACACACCATATGCCAAGTATGAAAGTATCCATCTGTCACTGATCCATATCTTGTTATTGTTATGTGCATTACATCAAGGGATTAGTTTTCTAAGAGATGAAGCTTGTAAAGGAGCTGATGGAGGAATTTATAAACAAGGTTTTATAAACATGTAAGTACACCATAGCAGAGGCACTCGTCATCCAAGTCAGCAGCGCTACCCTGACTGTCGGACAGCATTTCGTGTTCACCTCCACGGCTGCATAGAGAAAGTGCACTGTAACTGACAAGCTCAAGTCTCTGGCTGCTGGGTTGCCAACAGATTTATAGCTGATGGATACTTCATAAACCAGCAGCAAGTCAGCATGACCTTTGCGCGCAGGGACAGGGGACTCGGCAGCAGAGCACTGTGACAGCGGTCAGGGTCCCATCGTCGCTAGCAGGAATCAGTTTTGCAGGAGCATCAACACTGCTCTACCATATTATGCAACTATCTGCCCCTATTTCACCTGAAAACCAGGGAACAACATTTTTCCCTCATCACAGAAAAAAAGCGTGGTGGCACAAGTCATTTTGAAAAGCATGCTAACAAAAGTATAAAAGTCATCCAGCAATTAAGGATCTTGCCTGTTTAGCTAATTACCCTTTTCAACATTTCCCTACGTTTTGGCAAACACGCACAGCCCTCAAAACAAGGGAACAGAAGGTGGGAGCTAATCTGAAGATCCCTCACCATCTCCTTTCTCTCCAAGATGAATCAGTTGCATTTGAGAGCGTGCTGAAAATTCGTTTCACAAACCCATCCTTTTTGCTCACAAGTTGAAGTAAGCAGAAGCAACGCTGCTCTGAAAGCTGCAGTCGTGATGGGCGGGCTCCTATATTTAGGCACTCACCTCACCCTCGGTAAGCCCCAAGAAGTTACCCTGAGAGTATTTTGCTCCAGGAGCCCACTGCCTCAAAACTGCCTCACGCCCTGCTCTCAAAGCAGACTCCACAGCCAGCTGGCCCCCACCTCCTCCTAGTAGCCTCCTCCTACAGGTGCCAAGAGCTGCTAGCCAGAAGGCTGTGCACATACAACCTCAGTCCTCCTCCCGAGCACATCCCGATAAACCATCCGGTCTCCCCCCCCTCTCCTTCCCCACCACATGTGCTTTGCCCCATGCTGTCTCTACCTCCACAGTCCTTTTCCCCACCTTGCCCTCCTGAATGCACCCTGTTATCACCACCTGTCTCAAACCCCCAACACATCCCCTTTCATCATTTTTTACCCAGGTATAATCCTACCTAACCTTTGCTAAATTAGAATTCCTGCTGTATGAACAAGATGTGCAAAACCTAAAACTCTTTCCTAGCACAGGCTCAAGAGGACACTTAAAAAATGGGTCTGATTAAAACAGCCTTCATTGTAATAGAGCTTGCCTAGGCATGGCTATCACAATAGTGCATCAACTTGTCTTAGGCACCTTGAGACATCTTTGAGCTCAGTTCCAGTTCTTTGAAGCAGTGTTCATTATTTCACCTTTGGCGAAGCTACCTGTTCATATATCACCCATTGAATCAGCTGGCTTGAGTGACTCGGAGTCACATCTTCTCCAAACCCAAATACATGTGGAAATAGATTGTTATAATTAAATCTTTTTCATACTTTAGTCTGACAGTCTTCTCAAGGCTATCCTAATTACCTAATACTTACAGGAGACTGGCATATCAAAAAAGTTACTTCAGACTGATGACGCTGAGCAAAAATCTGTTTTGCTATACACTGACATCAATATTGTTTAGTGTTTGGACAAAAAGCAGCAACAGTTTAGATTTAAGCTGTTGCAGACAATGGGTGTGTTTAAGTCACTAGCATCCAGACTTCCAGTGCATACTAAATTAATACAACTAAAATATGGAAAAAACCTTATCTGATATATTTGTCATTTTATCAACTGTAGCAGCTAACCCACCAAAAATACCCCGCAACTTCTTCATCAGTACTGCAGACTGAAAATCCACAGTATCATGCACCCGCCCTTATCATATTGCAGATGGCAAAGCAGCAATGAAAAAGGAACCTGAATGACTAAGGAGGAATTTATGCACTAAGCAGGTTACAGACATGCATGATAAAGAAAGGTGCTAACCTTACAAAGGAGAATATAAATTAAAAAGCCCATTGCAGCACTTCACAATACTGCTTCATTTCACAAAAAAAAACCAAAACACCCAAGCCAAAAAAAAACCCTACCCCAAACCAGTTATCCTAAGAGACTCCTAAGAGATGCAGAAAATTCTCAGTATATTTTCCTGCTCATCCATGTAACAGAAAGCATCTTTGGGCAACTCTGTCCCCAGAGAACGGGAAACTACTCGAGCTTTTCCATGTCATGTTACCCTTCTTCTCTCCTCCTTCATCTACCAGATTGTGAATTTAAAACAAACATCAAACACAAAACTAACTTGCTCTTCCTCCAATGTCTGAAAATTGAACAAAGATTTTTGTTGTTGCTATGAGGATACAGAAATTTGATTTGCCAGGCTCACATTTAAGTTCCTTGTAATCAGAGTGATGGTTGTTTTCATTAGTAATTAAAGGAGTGGGTTTCCCTCCCCTTCATGTCTCAGAGTAATGGTGGGTTTTTAAAGTTTTTTTTTTTTTCTGATTCAATAAATTATTTTGAAGTTTTCAACTTAGATGCCAGTGTTTCCCACAGACAATGTTAAATACAGTTACATATTTTATCTCTAGACTGGATCTCTGTTATTAGGTCAGAGGCACAATTTATTACAGAACTAGATCCTAACATATAATAACTTCATCTTTCTTCCATTTATTTGCAATGGGTGGCAGTGATCTGCATGGATAGCATTGACATCATTGCTCAAATGGCCCCATGGATGTCCAGTCAATAGTGTGCAACACATACTGAAAAATTAAGAGCCTGCTCGTTTCCCAGCAGGGTTGATGCAGAATATATCCAAACTTCTCAATGTGTCTGTATAACATCATAGAAGTAATTGATATTATGTTATATTGAATCAGCTGGGTTTTATTTTTCTTTTTTTTTTCTTTTTTTTTTCCAGAAGCATACTTTATCAGAACTACATTTATTATTCATATTGAAGTTCTGGCTCAGGACTCACTGTGCTAGGCTTTCACAAAACACTGATGAAAGATGGTTCTGGATCACAGAATTTACAGTCTACAAGACAGATGAAAGATGAATATAAAGAAGCCTGCTTTGAGAAACATGAGCGCTCAGTGTGCCAGAAACTGTCTCAGCACAGTGATTGCTAAAGAGGTTAGACCAGTCCCTGTGCTCATTTCACCTCAGCTCCAAGTGAGAGCACTAGCAAGTGCTGGGTTTTTCATATGGAGAGCGCATTCCTTGAACTGCACCTGAGATACACCTGTCTTCCCACATAACTCCCCCAATTCAGTCGCTTAAGCTGCTAATTAGCCTTCAGAATGAAATTATTGTAGGCGCCTCCTAACTCGTTTAGATTTGAATTGGTGATAGAGGAGAAAAGGAAGTATAAGTGATAAGTTGTTATACTACTTACATGACAAATTACCTAGAAACGCTGGACAGTTGTTTTTTCATGAACCCTTATCACTTATAAACTCCCAAAAGAGCTTTCCATGTGAAGTTACTACCAGATGAGTGCCTTGATGGTGTATTTCATTGTGTTTTCTCTTTGTTAATTTTACAGATGGAAACCAATACTGCTAGTTAATCTATGTCATTGTTTTTTACCATTTCTATCTGGATCCAGTAAAAAAATAAATAGGATGTTTATTAAGTGCATTTCTTCTTCCTGCCCTCATGCTCACTGTAGTATCAGACAAAACTATGATAAATCTAAAGGAGGTAATTATGTTACTGAAATTACATATTAAGCCCTCACTGCTACTATACTGTCACCCTAGGAAGAGACAGAAGAAATAAGAGACTCATGATTGTACTCCTTTTCTTTTTCTTCTTTTATTTCCAAAGAAAAGTCTCTGCAGTGGGTTATGCACCTTACTATTTAATTAGGCTTTGAAATCAATATTAAGCTACAGGTTGATTTTATTCCTATCAAGCTCATCAGCATTTTTAAGTTCAAGATTTCAATGACCGGCCTGGATGGCTGATATTGTAGCAGAGTGGTTAATGTCCCAAAGTTTAAAAAAAAAAAAAAAAAAAAAAAAAAAAAAAAGAGCTATGAGCAAAGTATCACTGCTCGGGTCCTTCTTGAAGATGAGCATGTTCTGCCAGGAAATAAATGTCTCCCATCAACACATTAGTTCCTTCATGTTTTTTCAAGACAATTTAATTTCATAGGCATCTTCCACATGCATCTTTATTCCCCAAACCCTTCTCCAACAGAACAGATACACTACATAACCTATGTTTTTATTATGACACACACCCCTTACTTGTTCCCCTCAGTATTTAGTTTGTCTTCTTGCTTTCCTTCTCTTTCAGCAATACCCTTTTCTAAATCCTTTTACTGCATCTCTGGCTGAATCAGACCACTGGATTTTCTAGAAAAGGAGGATTACAGAGGAACTAGACCTACGAAGCAGAGCAATTAATGTATGAGGACTTGAACGTACAAAGAAACTCCAAGTAAAAATGCAAATTTCCTGAATGATCAGTCCATTTCCAGAAGACACACCTGCCTTCTCCACAAGAAGGAAGGAAAGGGGTGGGAGGGGAAAGGGAGATGGGAGTCCCAACAAAAAACAACAAAATAAACCACCCGAAAAAAAGCAGCCAGAGACACACACATGCACAAAAAAATAAATACCACCAAAAAAACTCACCAAAACACCACAGTGGCTATCTCAGATCAATCTTAAGAGAAGAACAGGAATTTTTTTAATCTCAGTTTTTCCTGAGACTTTATAAGACAGCTGAATGTGAAAAAAAAGCACAGAAACAATTTAATGCATCTTCAAGCTTTACCTAAAACTAGGTAAAGGTGATGCCAAGACACACCTAAATGACTGCATCCTCAAGGAAACCACCCTTGAAATTGTCTTTTAGGAAAAGTAAGGTCTCCACAACCATAGACTGCTTCAAAATATGTTTTTTGTTTGTTTGTTTGGTTGGTTTTTTGTAGTACCCCTTCCTATGATACTGCTTAAGCTTCTGATAATATAACCAAACATATGCCACCAAAAATAGAACAATTTTTCATAATTGAAACTTAATGAAAACTGTCATACATCTTTTAAACGGGTTAAAATAGGAGCAACATACACTTCCACAAAGATTTCTGCGTCTAGTTGGAAACTGGGGGGAGAAAAAAAAACCCTCAACCTACACACTCCCCAAAACCCCAACACTTCATAGAAAAGCATAATCCTGCTACATAATGTTGCTAGTAATACGGTCTGTCTTTACTTCCGTGGTGCTAGAAACCATCATAGATAGCTCATGGCATCCAAAACACATGTGAAGTGCCATCTGATGATGTCTGTCTCATTTTAAACACAGAAGTAAAAATTGAGAATATACCAGGCTGGATGGGGCTTTGAGCTGCCTGGTCTAGGGGAAGATGTCCCTGCCCATGGCAGGGGGTTGGAACTACAAGGTCTTTAAGGTCCCTTCCAACCCAAACCATTCTGTGATTCTATGAATAGACCATAATCTAAGATCACTAACGTTTAAGGGCTCCTTTTCAATGGAAACAGGAAAACAGAGTGTTTAGCTTGAATGTGGACAATTATTTGAGTTTGTATTCTCAGTAGTTTTGAAAAGACATTTCTCATTTCCCCTTCATTTTTCTCACACAATGAAATTATTCAGACAAGCTTGTTTTCCATTAATAATACCAGGTTCAAAATACACAAGACACTTTTAGAGAGGAGAATAATAGCGTTCTGGCATATGTAAAAAAAAAGATAAATTGCCCATGTTTATTTCTTTCTATAAGGAAAAGCATTCACATTTCAACTTGCTTTTTTCCAGGGAAGCTTAGAGGTGGACTGGAAGAGTTTTGTTGTCTTTGGTGCCTCCCTCCCCCTTTACTGAACGCCAGTTTTGAGATGCTTATGAAAATATGTAATTTTAACATTTAAAAACTGCTAACTCACTTTCCAGTGGTAGACTTATGTTGTAAATATACAACCTGGACATGGTTATCAATAAGATTCAAGGAAATATGTACACATATCTATGCTTTTTTGGAGGAAGTTCATGCTTTAGCAAAGGGAACGCACAACAAGCCACTTTATCACTCCTCTGTAAATCAGAGACCTTGTTGCAGGCACAGTTGCCTAGATACAGAGTAATCGGGGTAAGTGAATAAATCAAATTATCAATAGCATATACGATTGCATCCTATTATTGAAACAGTCAATTGAAGTAATTTTTAGATTAGTTAGAAAATAGACATTTAAAACTTACTGGGTAATATGAGATGCCAAAGAACTTAATTAAATAAGCATTAGTAGGCATTTTAAGATTTGCTCATTGCAGACACACTGGAAACATCGTTGTTCTTTTTACACCAATAATTGCAGGAACTCACATGTAAAGTATCTCTCCAGTCACTCTGAAGTAAACACTCAACCAAATGCTTCATAAATTGTTATTCTTGATACAAAGTAGACCCTTTTGTAACAAACTTTCAATGCCACCATCTGAAACCACTCTGTGCTTGCATTGATTTTACTGCATTTGACAACAGTGTGGTACTGAAAAGAAGGGGAAGGTTCAGTTTGAGGAGAGATGATCAATAACAGAGAGAATAGAGGTGCACAACTAACATATGGTAGAGAAAACGCAAATTAGGCACTTCTAATTGCTGTGCCTCCTAATGCAGGAGCAAAGGCCAATCAATGAAACTGAAAAGCAGACATTTTAAATTGATGAAGGAAATCTTTTCACATAAGCTATAATTAATCTGTGAAAGTCACTGCCACTAAGTAGAAAGCCTTGCAGCTTATTAGAAAAAAAAATGGATAATGAGAACATCTATTTGTATTTAACGGGATGATAAATAAAATAAATTGATCTTTAATTGGTGGGAGCGATAAGGGGTCTATGGAAACCAATTTTTAATAAAAACAACTTATTCTGTCCTCATCAAGCAAAATATTTAATTGTTACATTCCTCTTGGAGCTGTCTTAGAGCTCACCATTGATGAACAGCTAATTGACTATATAGGTAATTATTCTAGGTTGATATAACACTTTGGAGTTCACAGTCCTCTAGAAAGCATCTATAAAGTCATTGATCTCACCTTAATTTACTTAGCAAGATCTAGGGAAAGTCACTTTGGAGACTTTGCTACAACATCTGTAATGGCAATCATATCTACTGTCCTTTGAGAGAGAATTCTGAACTCTAGAAATAATTGGAACACAAAACTTATTTATTTACTGTCTCCCTCCACTCCTTATTTCTTTTCTTTTTTTTTTTTTTTTTCTTTTTTTTCTTGGAGAGGTGGCTGGGGAGTCATGTTTTCTTGTTTTAAAACTTAGATTTTCTAGAGTTTCTGAAGTGCATTGGTGATAATTTCCTGACACGGCCAATCAGAAATCCAATGGGAGGAGACACTCTGCTAGACATCATAGTTAAAAGTAAGGATCTATATTTTGAGGGTGTGAAAGCTGGGAGCAGCCTTGGCTGGAACAACCATAACACGGTGGAGTTCAAAAGCCTGTGAGAAATGTAAAAGGCAAAAACCAGGACTGCAGCCCTGGACTTCAGAAGAGCAGAATTTGGCCTGTCCCAAGGACTGTTTGGAAGAATCCTCCATGACAAAGCCCTGAAAAGAATATGGATCTAGGGGAGCTAGTTGTTTTCCAAGGATTATCTCCTCCAAGTTCAAGAATGGACTGTCCCAACAAGCAGGAACACAACCAAAAAAGGTGACAGCACCCTGGTCTGCATTAGGCAGAGCAGCACCAGGAGGTTGAAGGAGGTAATTCTTCACCTCTACTGAGCCCTGGCGAGACATCTGGAGTGCTGGATCCAAGGCCAGTTCCCCAGTACAAGAGAAACATGAAAGTACTGGACCAAGTCCAGTGAAGGGTCACAAAGATGATTAAGGGACTGAAGCACCTCTCATGTCATGAGAAGCTGAGACCCAAGAGAATACAGACATTTGCCTGAGTATGTAGGTACTGTTCAGCCTGGAGAAGAGAAGACTCAAGCAAATTTTAGGGGAATCTTATCAAAGTACATAAATACCTGACGTGGGGGAGTAAAGATGACACAGCCAGACTCTTCGCAGTAGTGCCCAGTTAAAGGACCAGAGGCAATGAGTACAAACTGAAACAGAGGATTTTATTTTTTTTTTTTTAAATACAGTGAAGGTATTCTACCATTGGATTTAGAGACATTTAAAATCCAAGTGGACACAGCCCTGACTAACCTGCTCTTGCTGACGCTGCACTGAGCAAGAGGTTGGACCAGACAACATGCCCTCCTGCCTCTGCCTTCCTGTGCTTCCAAATTATTTGTAACAGAGCAAACGAGGCCATTCAAGGGTATTAAAGCACAACACCAGAAGTTGCTGTATGCTAAAAAA
>VXBO01010224.1:29895-72942 GCA_013400135.1 Rhinoptilus africanus
AGGTGGCGGGGGGGGGGGGGGGGGTAGAAACACAACACATTCAGAGTTATGGTGTTTGCCTTCTGAAGGGTTTGCCTTCTGAAGGAACCTTGCTTTCCTAGAGAAGGCTGAACACTTGCCTGCCAATGGGAAGTAGTAAATTAATTCCTTGTTTTGCTTTGCTTGCATGTACACCTTTTGCTTTACCTCTTTTAAACTGTCTTTACCTCAAGCCACAAGTTTTCTCACTTTTATCTTTCTGATTCTCTCCCCCACCCCACTNCCACAACCACTTCATTGGTGACTGAGTGTGCTGATTTTAGCTAGGATAGAGTTAATTTTCTTCATAGTAGCTAGTATAGCGTTATGTTTTGAATATGTGCTGGAAACAGCATTGATAATGCAGTGATGTTTTCATTATTGCAAAGCAGTATTTACATAGAGTCTTTTCTGCTCCTCATACCACCNGCTTTCCTAGAGAAGGCTGAACACTTGCCTGCCAATGGGAAGTAGTAAATTAATTCCTTGTTTTGCTTTGCTTGCATGTACACCTTTTGCTTTACCTCTTTTAAACTGTCTTTACCTCAAGCCACAAGTTTTCTCACTTTTATCTTTCTGATTCTCTCCCCCACCCCACTGCAAAGACTACTTGCTTCATGGCAAAAAACACTGTACTGTCTCTTGCTATTCTGTATTTTCAACTACCTCAGCCTACGAGAGAGGCCAGAGGACATACTTCCCCCATGCCGGGGAGCACAGGTAAAACAGGCACTCATTCTCCCCAAGCTTAACATAACTCTGTACTATCCTTGGACACATCTGTGATGATCAAGCATAGCTGAACACATAGACAATACAACAGAAGAAACCTACTGATTTGACACATCCTTTGAAAAACAAATCAAAATGCTCTTAAACTAAATAAATCACGCTTTGCTGATCTTGTAAAAAATGGTCTTAGGTGTAGGCACTGGAAGTCATTCCCCTCAAAGCACTAATAATATCTGTAGTTAACATCCACGTCTTGCTCAAGTCTGCAGAAGTGAGGTGATGGAAATATTAACAGAACATGGTCCTACTAGAAAGTAAAATCTTGGAGAATTAAGAAGCATATATTTAAAAAATATTATGGCTTTTTTGCACAAACTATAATTGCTACCTTCTGGACCATGGTCTAATTACGTATTTTTAAAAGTTATTTATGTTTCACTAGAGATATTCTGGAGCAAGTGGGGTTTACTCTTTTTTTTTATTTTATTTTAGTTTGGCTTGTTTTGACAGATTACTCCAACACATTTCTTTACCTTAATATAGTTTATCACAGTATTCTGTAATTGGGGGGGGGGACCACAGTGAGACCAAATCATTTTTATTCACCACCAATCAATACATATATGTGTATAGACCTCATTCTTGCCATATATTATAGCATAACTAGAGTGATTTGGGGAGTTCCCAGGACTCTGAATATATAATTAATCTGACCTGTCAAGGATATTCTAGCAATCGCCCAAGGGAGGCAGAGTTTTCTTACTGACCAAAGGGAAAACCAGGTTTCTAAAACTATCTGTGCTAGAGATAAAGAAAGGAATATGTGTGTGAGACTTCTTCAGTACCTTCAGCCTTTGAGAGGTTTAAGATTGGTTTGGGTTAAGACCAGCATGACAACAGATGCCTTAAAACAATGTTTAATTGATTAGGATGCACAGGTGAATAAAAGCAGACAGTAAGATCAATTTGAACATCCAGCTGAAACTTTGTTACTTTAACAGGCTGAACATTAACACACCTCTAGTGCAAAGAGGTGAGAGTATATGACCAGTTTATGACTCACAACCACAATAAATCAATTATATTTATTTTTTCCTCACTGAAATGTAATCTTACCTCAAGAGAGCAGGAAATCACTCAGCTCAGCTGCAAAGATTTCAGATTCCCCTTTTGCCCCAGGAAAGGTAGTTCACCAATGAAACGCCAGGTCTCTGGTCTGAAAACTATTCTCTTGACCTTGATATTTAACCTGGTCCTTCAGCCATTCTTTTACCTGCCACCCAGGCAGGAGTCTAAGCATAGAGAACTGGGTAACACGAAGTCTTTCCCCATACCTAACTGACCATTCTGCCATTCAGCTCCCCATCCTCTCCTCTACAAAACAGGACAGGCTTACTAACAGAAGGTCTAGCAAGTGCTTGTCCAAGTTCTCCTATGGAAGCAATGCCTACATGTTCAAGTAGATAAGGCACCCAGAAGAAGTAAAAGGAAGTGCTGAGTTGGTATTTAAGTTTAGCCATATCATCACTATTAAAATCACAAGAACCCCAACAGATAATGCATTATAAAACAAAAGGGAGAACGCGTACCTGGAAAGCTATTTTCATATTTTATATTTCTTCTTTCTATGCAATACTGATACAGAATTAAGTAGCTAAAAAATCCAAAAGAATATAAGGAATGAAAAGTGGAAAGTGTACCTAAATGCAAACATGGTTGTAAGTGATGGGATATTCTGGTACATTCCTGCCTTGGTCTGTGGACTACTTAACATGCTGTCCCCCCAATCTGTCCCTCTATTTGTAGTCAAGAAACACTCTAAATTTCATCACTCCAACTTCAGGGAAGTGAAAAACTTTAACTAACAACTCTTAAAGGAAAGACTTAGATGAGAATTAAAAAGGAAATTACTGCCATGTGTATTCTCATTATAAAACGAGATCATTTGAAATATTTCACTGTTAGAGATTACACTCTCAGCAATCATTTCTGCAACCCACAGAAAAAGTTGCCTCATTTGACCATAGAATGCATCATTATCTCTATCCACATCAGCTGAAGCAAGAGAGCTGGCTGCATAGTTCAAATTGGAAGAAGACCATACCAAGTGAAACTAAAGCCCCTTACTGCTGTGTATTGCTACTGAACAGCAACACCTGCAACTGTGTCCAAAGTTAACATGCAGCATTTACCTATAATCTGAAACAGAAGAACAACCTGGTTTTCCATGTACTATGCTTCCCTATGCTTCTGGGCATGGATGGAAAGCAATACTCAAAAAAAGTTGCCTGACAAGACAAGGAAAGAAAGTATGCTACCATTCTTCTAATGCAATTCTCCCTTCCTTTTCAAGAAAAGGGATCAAAGTTGTGAAAGATTACATCAAATTGTGTATTTCTTAATGTTACAAAAAAGGTATGAATTCCCTTCATTTTACAGGCAATAGCTATACTCCATGGCAGCTGCAAGACTGTCAGACTAATAATGTGTTACCATACTAGGCAACTAAAAGTAAAGGGAGTTTGTCCTTCAACATCAGTGAAGTTACTTAATAAGAGTACAAAAGTTTTTATAAGCTAACTGAAGTATCTCTTTTTTAATCTTTTCCACATAAATGAGATAAAATATGTTAACATCCTTGGATAATGTCATTGTTAGCAATTGCTTTCAGAAAAATATTTCCATTAAAAAATGAAAATTACTATGGAAGACCTTGAATGGAGTAAACTTTTTTTTTTTTAGTTATTTTCAAGAGCATTTTCAGGGCGGTATAGCTACAGTACTTCATTCTGTGTTTCAGGACAACAGCTAGAGGTGTTTCAATCAAAAAGATGCAGGTAACTTTTGAGAAATAGTTTTTAAGGATTCCTGCCACCCCACCTTCCTAAGTTGGACTGTGCATAATAATAAAACTGAAAGGAATGGAACAACATATTTTTGGTTTACTATTACTTTTCTTTTTACTATTATAAAATAAACTTTAATAAAGACAGAACAAGGCTTTAGGGTAGAAAAGCAGCACCATATTTCTAGAGTGAACAATTCAATATTGGTCAGTATAACAACAGAATAAGGATTAAAAAAGCAAAATTAAAATCTTAAACTACATTAATAATGAGGTACAATAATAGCATATTTCCATTGTTTCTTTTTCAAAATATATTAAAAAATTGTGTCCCACTCAAATCTGAACTCTGGTTTAAAGAGTGATACTAAATGTGCCTCATTTGCACTTACATTAATGTATTTTGTGGCCTTCTATGTTGTTGACACATCATTGGTAGATAAGGGGAGAGCAACTTCTGTCATCTACCTGGACTTATGCAAAGCATTTGACACTGTCCCACACAACATCCTGGTCTCTAAATTGGAAAAGCATGGATTTGATGGATGGACCACTCGGTGGATAAGGAATGTGGCAGCACTTAAAGGGTTGCAGTCAATGGCTCAATGTCCACGTGGAAACTGTTGATGAGTGGCGTTCCTCAGGGGTCAGTACTGGGACCAGTGTTGTTTAACAACTTGGTAGGTGACACAGACACAGGGATTGAGTGCACCATCAGCAAGTGTGCCAACAACACCAAGCTATGTGGCACAGTCAACACACTGGAGGGAAGGGATGCCATCCAAAGGGACATGGACAGGCTTGAGAGGTGGGCTCATGCAAACCTCATGAAATTCAACAAGGCCAAGTGCAAGGTGCTGCATCTGAGTCAGGGCAATCCCAGGCACAGATATAGCTTGAGCAGAGAATGGCTTGAGAGCAGTCCTGAGGAGAAGGACTCAGGGGTGCTGATGGACAAGAAGCTCAACATGAGCAGGCAATGCACACTTGCAGCCCAGAAAGCCAACCATATTCTGGGCTGTATCAAAAGAAGTGTGGTCAGCAGGTCCATGGAGGTGATTCTGCCCCTCTACTCTGCTCTCGAGAACCCCACCTGGAGCACTGTGTCCAGCTCTGGGGTCCTCAGCACAAGAAGGACATGGACCTGTTGGAACAGGTCCAGTGGAGGGCCACGAAGATGATCAAAGGGCTGGAGCACCTGTGTTATGAGGACAGGCTGAGAGAGTTGGGGTTGTTCATCTTGGAGAAGGCTTTGAGAGACCTTATTGCAGCCTAAAAGGGGCCTACAGGAAGGATGGGGAAGGACTCTTTATCAAGGTAGTGATAGGACAAGGAGTAACAGCCTCAAACTGAAAGACGGTAGGTTTAGACTGGCCATCAGGAAGAAATTCTTTACAGTGAGGGTGGTGAAGCACTGGAACAGGTTGCCCAGGAAAGCTGTGGATGCCCCATCTCCGGAGGTGTTCAAGACCAGGCTGGATGAGGCTATGAGCAGCCTGGTCTAGTGGGAGGTGTCCCTGCCATGGCAAGGGGGCTGGAAATAGATGATCTTCCAACCCGAACGTCCCTTGCAACCCGAACCATTCTGTGATTCATTGTGATTCTTTTTTTTACTATTCTGGCTTCAAGATGCCCAAGATGACTTTGTCAGGACACTGCATTTCTTCCACTTTCTACTGTTTGTAAATACAGCTAATTGTTTACAACTATTTGCACTTTATTTACAAGTAAAAGCTAGCAATTCAAACTCTAAAATAAGTAATATGACTGTAGATATCAAAATTTGAAAAAAGCACTCTATCTGTTCATTTCTTCTGTGCAGCTTTACACGTATTAACTGCCCATATTTATTCCCCCCCCACCCCCCAGGTAAATTTGGCATTGCTTAATAAAAAGAAATTCTCCTCTCATACCGCACTAGACTCAAGGATAGGGTACGGCATCCTTCTGCCAAACAATCACTTTCACCAAATGACTGAAGCCTGATATGCAGGATCATCAGTTATTCTGATGGGACAACCCTAGCCAGACATAACAGAACAAGAAACATCACATTTCTCAATTTACAATCTGTTACCATAATATGGATGCATTATGAATGGGCTATAGCTTTACAAGATGGTATATTACTGATTCATTAGACCAAGGGGATCATCATAAAAACAATGCTCTGAAAGCTACTTTTCTCTTTGCCCTGTCACACTCAATAGAAAGAAACAAATGTTAGTTCATGGGGAATTCAGAGTGTTAAGTTTTTCCTCTTAAAAAATTTAATTTCAGGTAAGAATACCTATTTTGTTGTCGTATTTCACAAAAATCTAATTTTTTTTTTCCCTTTTAGTTTCCTTCATTTTTTCCTAGACAAAATGCTGTGTGATAAATATATATGTTTAAAATGGGTCTCAAAGAAATGGGATTTAAGCCTTAAACATGCCACAGTAAAAAGACTTGGCATCATCCTTTAGTAAGTTACTGTCTCACCTCACAGAGGAACTTGAACAAAGAAAACTACAGTTACTGCAAGCTTTTATTTGCTTCCCACAAAACAGCATTTAGATGTTTTTGCTTAATGAATTGCCTTAAATTGGATAAAGCCAACCAAAGTGGATTATGTTATTTGTTGTCCTTTACTGATCAGAAACATCACATCATTTATCTCCAAGACATTTCCTAGTGTTTTACCACATTATCACATTTCAGGACACAGGATTTCCTAGCTCCTTGTGTGCTAAATTGTATCAGTAAAGTGCTTTCCTGGTGGAGATTCCATTTTCCTTTTACAAATGCACAAAACCCAGCTACACTGCAGTAATTGGTGACTAGCAAAAGCACATGGTCCCTGCAGAACTATAGTGTAACATTTTCCAAATACACAACTCAAAATACTGGTACCAACCACCATGTTAGCATATGTTTAACCTCCTGTTAAACAACAACATTAAGCCACTTTCAAGTTAAAAAATGCCAAAACTCTAAGAGCTTTATAAGTAAGAGTAACCAGATTTACTACTAACATCATTTTATTGTATTGTATGTTCAGAGAAGCCACCACCTTATTTTGAAATATC
The DNA here is from genome assembly GCA_013400135.1 of Rhinoptilus africanus. Lineage (NCBI taxonomy): Eukaryota > Metazoa > Chordata > Aves > Charadriiformes > Glareolidae > Rhinoptilus > Rhinoptilus africanus. The sequence goes on from VXBO01010224.1 coordinate 36,559, forward strand.
ATACCATTTTAGCATAGCGAACAAGTGAGCAGCCCTTTTCAGAAGTACAGGTTTTGTAGGTCTATCACATGCAATTAAAACATAAGATTACATTGTAGTCACAGCAATGTACAAAGCTATTGGTTTATTTTACAAACAAAATAATTACAGACCAATGTAGAACTGTTTCATATACAAACTTCTGTCAAAGTTATTAATTGAATCGTTTAAACATTAGCTTCATCTCCATGAAGCTGCTGGCAATAAATTGCATGATTTAAGTATTATTTTTGCAATCTCTTAACTCTGAAGCAGTTCCCTTAATTTCCGCAAAAACAAAGAAAGCCCCTGGCATATCAGAGGGAAGCTGAAGGCCAAACAGTTTGAGATGAAAGAATCAGTTCGGTTATGCAACTGCAGAAATTATAGTGAAGTTTTATATTTTTTCCATTAGTGCTACACTTAAGTGTATTGTAAGCAACAAAAAAGAGGTTAAGGTACCACAGGGCTTAAAAAATAAGATTATACAGTACTTCCAAGTTTTATGTGTTCCATTTGAAAAACATTGAGTAGAGTCAGTTACCAAGAACCTAACTTTTCTGTAAAACCCACTACATATTAGACACCTTCAGAAAAAGAATATGCTTTGAGAATACTGCAGAAGAAATCAAGATTCTGTTCATGCAAGCTGAAGAGGCTGGACAAGTGGCATTTCACATCACAGTAGCATTCTCCAGGCTCAGCTTCCTAATTGCATTAGACTCTGAGCATGTCTAACATACCGAAAGAATTACAATCCACACACAGAAAAAACCTTTGTAGTTGCAGCTTCTGTTATAAAACTCTCATTAGGGAACAGAAAGCCTCAGCTCCTTGCTTCCCAGGAGGGGCTCTAACCTACACTTCCTTCCACGCAGTTGTGGGCACTTGCCACCCTCCTGTGTGGCAGCCACTTTGTCCCCAAAGAAAAGAAACATTTCATCCAGACTTGGAGGCAAGTAAACAAGAAAAAAGCACAAATCAATGGTCAGAAATCAGAGTTTTAATACAAAAGCCACAGTTGCTCTGGATAAGGAATGTTTCCCCAGGCCTGCATATACTTTGGATATTAAGCACATGGATCATGGGATTAAAATCCCATTGTTGTTCAGATACAGAAGAAATATTCCATATATGTTGTGAGTAACAAAACACATCACACAAGCGCAAGTCCCTTCTGCTGCACGTGTCCCCCCCCCCCCCCCCCCCCCGCCCTCTCCCTCTGTCTGGTTCCACCTACCCTCAGGCTTTTCAGTGTGAAAGTTTTCAAATGTACTGGTTATATTTAAGAAACAACTAATCCAAGAGTGATGATTTCAGAAGATGTAGTTAAACAGATGGAAAAGCAGAGATTATCACTGGACTCGGTCAAGGAAACTAATCAACAGGCTACTCCTGAGCTCTTTTCCAGTGTCTTACACTATTTGAGTGATGGTGTTTCATCATTTTTCTTAGAAGACTGTAACAATGGTCAGGAAAGTTGTTGGGTTTGGTTGTTTTGTTTTTGGTTGTTTTTTTTTTTTTAATCTAAGTGTTATCTGCTACTCAGTTTCATCTCATGCTTCTAGTTTCAACTTTAGTAAAAGTCAAGATATCCATTTAAAATGTAAAAATAACCCTGACAATTAAAAATACTAATTTGTTACAGGAAGGGTAACAAACCATGAGTACAAATATGGAAAACTTTGTTTTAAAACAATCTAAGCTAATGCACACTAAAGAGCATGTTACCAGAACAACACTGTGATCCTGTCATCTAAGTCACTGGTGAGGAACAAACCCAGAGCAGACAAGCTCTCAGATGTGCTTTTTTAAAAAAAAAAAAATAATAATAATTTTTTTACAGTTCTCAGCACTGTAAAAAGCACAGGTCACATTAACATTAAACCTGTAACTCCCACCTTTTTACAAGTGCCAGAGACAGATTGCATACAGACAGACTTCACTGCATGTTGCTTTATCAACCCAGTTACGTTTCTAATACCTTTTATTACTGGTACCTATGAAAATAGCTTCTTTTTTCCAGGTTAGACAATGGAAGTAAAAACCGGTCTCCAGACAAATAAAACAAGTTACTTCATGGAAAAATCAATTTGCCCTGATATGAAACTGAATACAGAACATCGCATTGGAGGCTTAGACTTGAAGAATTCAGAGATGGTTTTCTAACCTTTTCAGAAGCTATATCTCATTTTCAAATCTATATACACTGTAGTACTGACAACAGCTTTTTCCTTCTATTCTTCTCCATTCGTATATTCCCCAGTCTGAGCTGCTCTGAAATTTTAAGTTCATATAATAAGTCTTATTTCTATCTCCAAAATTTTATAGCAAGAAATGCAACATTTTGACAAAAGAGGGGATTTTAGATACAAAGAGAAGGCTTGAAATCATAAGAGTGTCTGTCCTCCTTTCCCAACAGCCAAATATAACAGCTTGATGTAAAAAAAAGAAATCTGGCCTACCAGAAATAAGGTGGCATACTTGTAGCATATAATCAAACAGATTTGTAAGATGATTGCTATTTTTGGATGAGAAGTCAGTTTTAATTAGAGTGCCCTAAATTTAGGACCTCAAATTACAGACCAAGTTTTATGGTCCTCTTCCCAATAGATTTCTCACACTTGCTTGTCTTTTTGACTACACTGATGTCTGTGCCCTGTAGCGTACGTGGAAATTTAGCTGACCTCTTTTTAAGTTGTGATGAAGTTGCCTCATCAAGATTGAAGGAGCCCTCACCTCTTCTAAAGCAGTTTATTCACTAAATATAGCTTTTGAACCTTAATTCCTCCATTTTAAATTAAATCTGCTAAATTAACACCAAGCATGTCTCTGCAAACACTTCAGTAATGATAGCACAGATGAGATGTGTTGACTTTCAATTTGAAAGTCATCCTGAGAAGAATCCCTGAACACCAGAGTATCCATGGATACTCAGGTCCACTATCTCACTCCCTACCTAAGTAAACTCTTAAAAGTAACATCTTGCTCACTTAATTAGTACAAAGCCTCATAACAAGCCATATTACCATGGTAGAGGAAAACTGGCAAGTTAGAGTTGAAAGCTAAGCTAGAGGCACACCAGACTGCAAGCAGCTTTATTGCTTGTAGCAGCAATTAATTACTTGTCTAAATGCAGAACAAACCAGTTTTGAAGACAGATAATTAAGGTGGTTTGCAAATATATTTTTTGTCATCAGAATTAATGAAGAGAACTGTAGTAGTAGAAGAGAATCATAAAGAAACAATGATAATGCAGATATTACCAGTATCCTTCAGCATGGTAGCAGCTGCATTAAGCTTAGGAGCAAACAGGCAGGAATATACTATCAATTTCAAAATAGTTTTCAGCATGAAGAACAGCAGAACTTGGCATTTGATAAAGGATCACAGCTGAGGGGGCTGTTAATTATTTTAAAGAATCATATCTTGGCATATCTTGGTGATCCTCAAGTGAGTGAGGTATTAAAGTGAATTCATTTTTAAAAAAATAAAAATTAAAATGCCACTTACAAAAGTGAAATATCTGGTGGTTAACTGCATGAGACCACAAATTCACATTTGATTGAGGATTGCTTTTTCTGCCACAAAATCCAACGGAAATTTTCTCCAACCCTTGACTGACAATTTGAACAGTTCTATTTTTGTCAATCTCTATGATTCATCTCAAAAAATATTCTCCTAGGAAGAGTTACTATGTTGTAAGCAACATCTCCAGCTTGGAAATGTATTGGAGACTCCATTTTCTACAAAAGTCTCTGAAGCAGTATTATGTATAACAGCTCTATAAAGCCTGAATCCATCCTTGAACACAGATGAGGTTAAAGATCAGAAAACCTACACAGATTAAAGAATTAAAGGACAGGCTGGTANCAGTGTTACCCTTCTCTTTGCTCTCCTTTGACAGACACTCTCCAGCCTATTGAACAACCGTGTTACAGTTTAAGTTTGTGATACCCTCATGCATTCACTTCTTATTATGGCCATCCCTTAGCACTTCGATCACTGAAGCCTGATTAAATCTAACATATAAATCTTTAGCTTGTCACAGTCAGAAAGATTCTTTTCCACCTATTTCCAAGATACCTAAAATAAACCCAAGAGAAACAGCTCTTGGGATTTTGTGGTATTTGAATTGATACCTTCACATCTAACTCAGGTTTACCATGGTATCATCACCCTGCCTTGTAAAAGCTTCCATCATATGAAAGGTTAAAGTCCTGACAGGTAACAGAACACCATACACAGTATATTCTCACTTCAGAGATAAGAAAGAGCTATTCCCACCTCTCGATAGTGTTTTTGGTTTATTTTATCTAAACAAACAACATTACAGAGAAAAATCTGTTATCTATAAGTCATGACATTTGTCAGGACAAATATATGAGGGCTGCACTCAGTAACAACTCTCCCCTCATAATGAGGAATCCCATGAATACTGGGCAACATGTCTATCTCCACCTTGTGATAGAAAGTGCATATTAACTGATATACACACAGACACTTTTCCATTGATACTGATTACCCTCCCTTTTGATTAGTAGCTAAAGGAAACTCTCTAGTAGTTGAAGAAATTAAATTCATTTGGAATTTTAGGTAATATTTATATGCTTTCCCAAGCAGAGACTTTAAAATATTTTGTTCTCTCAAAGTCAGCTGGTCTTCCTCAAAATATTCTTTAAAGAAAAGGTAGCTGAATTCAGCCTTCAATTAAAACTTTAATTAACTGAACTTCATAGTTTTGCCAGTTATTGCATACGTATTCATAACGAACAGAGATGTACAGAAAACAGTTTAAACTCTAAATTACCACCTGGGATTAAGCCTGGACAAAACAGGCAGAGTAAACTTTAGAAAGAATTACAGGGAGATGCCACTAATGGTGAATTGCAAAATCAATGTGTTAAAATAAGAAGAAATAAAAAAGCTTGTCAGAAGTTACATAGCAAGGCATCAGTGCCACTGTTTTTAGTTAGTGTCCTTCTGTGAAACATTGAGCATCTCTTAAAGGTACCAGACACCTTCAACTTCCATTAACATCAGCTGAAAACAAGGACAGTGTCATGGCATCAAGCTATACCAGTGAAGAATAACAATTCCTATCCCAGGAGATAGAGATAATGATTATTAAATCAATTTCCCCAAATGGTTCTTGTAAATACTGTATTAAATCAATTTCCCCAAATGGTTCTTGTAAATACTGTATATCTAGTTTTGAGGTTTTCTAGGGTGCTTTTAGTTGTTTGAAGGTTTTTTGGGTTTTTTTTGGTTGGTTGTGTTTTGGTGTTTTTTTTTTTTTTAATCTATTCTTACATGATAAAATGGGCCTGATATACTAGAAACTTTTCCCGACCCCAAAAAAATGATTATGGGATTATTAATAATCCCCTAATTACAAATGTTAACGCATGTCAAGATGCACAGGACACTTGGATCACAGCCATGTTTCAGTGCTCCATATTGAAGGAAACAAGTTTACCTCAATAAAGTTCCTAAAGCAGAAAGATCACAACTGCTATGTAATTTCAAATTATAATCTAACCAAAATAGTCTAGTATGACTAAAACTCTCCCTAAGGTTCAGAGATGCTATAACAACAGACTTTGGAAAAACAAAGACAGTAAGAAAAAAGAAAATATTATAGTTTAGAAATTAATCTAGAAGAGGCAATTAAAATCTTTTTCCCCCCATATCTTTTAACTAGGTTTTGGTTTACTGCTCTAGTAAATCAATGAAGATTGAAAAATACCATTAGGAAAGTAAATGGATTAAAATTCACTTAATAATGGGAAAGAAAATAGCACACTTGGTAACATCAGTGCAATTTTTCTACAATATCCTCCACCAAGAAAAAACATTAAGTTACAGTAAAATCTATGAAAGGACAGATTTGTTTTTTATTTGGATTATGAAAAGAACTTAAATATTTTAAACCTTCTGAAAAGACACGTATTTGTCTACTATGTAGTTCCTTCTAGTCTCCCCAACATTTTCTGCAGCACTGGTAGAATTATTCCTGTGGACTTAGGGCAGTGTTGGAGCTGAAGCCAGGAGAGACAGTGACAGACACTGGTAAAGCCAAAAGAGGCTCTGCTGAGACCGGGCTTGAATCTTCAAGATTTTCTGGCAAAGGATCAGCACCTTTTTCATCCTGTCTTTCATAGACTTAATGAGACTGACCAGGGTGGTTGTTTGTTGTTGGTTTTTGTCTGTTTTAAAATTGACTGAGACTACAAATTAAACGCAAGTAAGGCGGTATGGGTCCGGTTCACCACAGTAGAGAACACTTGCATTAGGGCTACAAGCAATTCTGTTTGAAGACTACGCAAATACAAGCATATAAATATGTGTCTTGCTGTTCTAGAACACACACATAAATTGACTAAGAAGTAGTGTGGGGTTTTTTTCTTATACACAATGACTAAAAAAAAAAATTAAGGAGCTTAATGTGGCATATTCCTGATGCTAATGGTGATTAGGACAAAAAAGGCTCATTTAGCTAAATTACTTTTGGTCAGACAAGAACATCAAACAATTAAGGTCTGCAATCTCATCATTAAAAAACTCACAAATACTTAGCAAGGAATATTGCTTACAATTGAATGGGATAAACTGAAAGACAAAAGACGCCTAATATGTGTTCAAGAACCAGGAGGGGTTTCTTTGGCTTCTTGAGGTGAGGGGTTTTTTGCAGACAGACAAATGAATGTGGACGCAGACACAAAACTCATAGGTTACTTCTGGGCTAAAGATATATGACCAGTCATGGCTTGATGGTCAAAGAGGGACAGCAGCAAGGGCTAAGAGAAAGGAAATGGATATGCAAGTAGAGCAGCAAGCCAGCAAACTATCCAAAAGGTAAAGGCAACACTCCAGTGAAAAATGAGCACACTTGAACATAAAACAAAACAACTAGCATTAGAAGGCTACAGAATAATACTGCATCTTCTCTTACTCCAAACAGTGCTTTGTAGGGATGCACTTTTCTTACAGCCTTAGGTGGGTCTAAGCACTTAGATCCTATAAACACATAGGTTCTATAGCCCAGAGAGAGACAGCCTTCAATATACCACTTAGGTCTAGAGGAGCTGCAAGGAATCCCTGAGACACAGAATACATTTCCAGATGCACTACAGGGCATGCGGGCTTTGGTTACTCATTTGTCAGCCACTGAACAGCTGGATGTTAACTGCAGCTGCTACTGGCTTTTGTTACGGGAGGGAGGCACAAGGGACACAGTGATGGAACGGTTTTGCATTTAATTTTCTTCCTCCCCTCGCTACAACTCTCCCCCCAACCCCATATCTCTCAAGGTCAGAGAGGACATGTCTGTTTGATTAAGAGCATGAAATTAAAGAAAGCTTGCAATTTCATAGTATTGGGCAGTTAAATATTTTTTCTTCCCCTGAAGAAATGCATTAAAACAGCACATGAACTCTGCACTGTGGGCACCAGAGCCCCAAGAGTAAATCTGCTGATGCTGAGAGCAAGACCATCATATAGTTTGTTTTCATGTAGACATTAAGCAAAGCACTGAGTTTGAGAGGCAGAATACGGGGGAGCTTGTTGCTATTACCATTTTAAAGCAAAAAGTATTTGCTTTTCCTCTTTTCTTCCTCTTCCCTCATCTTCAAGGGAATTACAAGTTTAAACAAAGCCTTGTAATGTTCCTGTGCTTCTTTTAGTAGTACATACTATAGCAATTGGGAAGATAAGACCATTAAGAGCCAGTGACTTTCATTAAGCTCACCTGGAAATGCCCTGGAGGAGTCAAGATATCCCCAAAGAATCATTGTCTTGATTGTCCAGCAACCTTAGAAAACTGCAGAGAAGCACAGGAGCAGCACAGCATGGGGAGAGCTGGGCAGACAGAGCAGTGAGAGTATTCTGTAGGAATTGGCACAGGCAAACAGAGGGTGGAAAATACATGAGCTTGGGGACAGATGCTCTAGCAGTGACAGGCAACAACCTGCCTGGTTAGTTCAGTATGAGCATCCTGGATGGGTACCCAGTGGCCCACAGGAGACCAAGGAGAGCTCTTCTGAGGAGATAAAAACTAAGCCATTCACAAACTACCTGATATTTGCACTGCTACCTCCTCACTTCCCTCCCTATCCCCCACCAGTATATCCCAGCAGAGCACCACAGGTTTCAAAGCCCAGGCCCAAAAGCACTATAGCTATTTCTTCCTCTTTTCTGTACACAATGCTGCCCACAAATGCTCCTTAGTCACACTATGGGCAAGAACTCCTACTGCAGTAAAAAATAAAAGGGTGTCCAAATACAAAACATATGCATAAGAGTTTCAGATGGAGACTTCAGGGACAAAAGGGAATTGAAGTTGATAGCAGAGATTTTCACAGAAGCGGGAAAAGTGAGAGAAGGGAGGAAGAAGCTTGACTAGAAATAGGAAAAAGAGCAAACCTGCCTCGACTGCCACCCAGCTTGCTGACTATAGGAATAACCAAGGCATTTATGGGTATACTGCAAGGCATTTCCTTAGAAAGCAAATTGGGTCCAAATGCCAAAAATCCCATTGCTAACATGAACAGATGAGGTAACTTTTAAGCAACACCTGTAATACAGTTGTGCTTGCATCCATAAATAAACTGAGGCTAAATCAGGGACAAATAAAGATGCCGAATTTCAGGACATCATATTGTGGGCAGGAAAGTAAAGCTGAAAGAAACATGCACAGTGACAAGGCAATGCAGGAAAAGCTACAGAAAGGAAGTGGAAATTGTTCAAAGATGAGTTCAAATACTTTTCTGGTAATTACTCTAGAAATAAAGGCATTAACACTGAGAAAAGGCCAATATAGATAAATAGGAACGTACAGCAAATAAACAAGGTTAAGAGACAGGCATAGGCATAGCATAAAAATACTGGTTATACAAGAAATAATACACAATAAGGAGACTTAATAACTATGGTTGAAAAGGTAGATCACAAAAGTACACTTGCCCATAATTTTCTGAAAATAGAAATCTTTTCAAAGTACTTAAAGTACAGCAAGTTTGAAAGAAAGGATATATGAAAGTAAGGCTTGAAGGACAGCAGAGGTAGCTTTAGCAGATGTAAAAACTGTTATTTCCCCTCTCAAAAAGGAAAAGGATCCAACCAGACACTGCAGCCATACTCCATGTATTTATGCATTCAAGTTTAATTGGCATGTGAAGATTGAAGACTATGAAATATCCCAATGCTGATAATTTTTAGTGGCTTCCTTTCAATTTATTATATTATGATTGCACAAATACACAGAGCCCTTACTGACTGACAAGCTCCAAACAAACTGTTGAACCATATTTTTGACATTTGCCAGAAGTATTTCTGGACTATTTCTGGAAAGGACAATATAATTAGTTCTGGACTTAATTTAATCCTGCCCAGATAATGATAACGTCATGGTAATGACCTTCAGTCACATCTGTCAGTTCTTCGGCAATATCACTACTTTACTGTTTGCCATCAGCTTAGCCTCCTCTGCTTTCATCTTGGGTCGAACCAACCTGTATGATATGATACACTGGCCTAGAGCAACAGCACATACAGTTATCAGATTTGCTTTATATTGTATTAATCCATTCCTTATTTGGAATGAAATCTTTATAACTTACTAAACAAAAACAAGAAATCTTTTCAGTATCATCAAAAAAATCAAAGCAAATTACATCAATGCCTGAAATGTAGTTTATTACCATTTTTTATAAACCTCCAACAGATTATAAGAGCAAGGGATGTACTGGTTCTCCTCTATTAGGTTGTGGGTTTTTTTGTTTTTTAAAGCCTAAAAGGTGTACATACCTCTTCTTAAATACTTTATTTTCTACAGAGCAAGTCTATGCTTACCATGGCAATTCACAAAAACATCAGAGCATTAGCAACATATTTTGAAGAATCAGATATGTGGCATCTTCCAAAGGTGAAGGGAGAGTGCCTTTTTTGTGGGCCAGAAGACTTCTTATTTGTGAAAACTAAGCATCCCAGACCTATTGCTGAAGAGAATACTGGATAAAATCTGCAGAAGATCAGGATTTAAGTAGTTTATTTTAAGATTTCTGCTTCCTGTCCATCTTCATAAACTTTCTGAAAAGTCTGATTTGGCTACCTCAGAACCTGGAATTCATTTTTCTCCAATTTAAGAGTTGTTTCTAATAACGTCCTTGCAAGGATTTGGATCTGCAGTCAAAGGCAGTCCTAAGCGTGCCATACAAAGGTTTCTGATCCTTAACAGGGTTTCTTTAGCTCAAAAGAATTCTTATTAGTATTTGTAAACTAGTGTTCAAAATTATATTTCAAACGCTTATGAAACGTTCACTTTTTCTCCTCCTTTGAACCTTAGTCGCCAGAGCATCCACTGAAGGAAGGTTGCAGGCACAAGCAACACACATGTACTTAAAATTCATGTTAGCAAGATTTCCCATTTTTGCATGATTTGGCTAGATGCTTTGTCTACCTTTCTAACACTCTATCCTGACTGTCTGTTAACAGGCAGGCTGGGAGGCACAGCTTTCACTGCTGTCCAAAATAATTAGACAAGCGCACATCCAGTCCTATCCCAAATAGTTGACACATTTCCTTTGAGCTGTCACCACTTCAACGCCTCCTAAAAGCTTACTGCTGTATGCCTCCATGGCAGATCCTCATAACATGGAATTTGCTGGTATTTTTGGACAGTTGTCTATCAGTAACAAGCAGCATGGGTCTAGTATTACTTTTCCTTTTTAGTCTGGCATAAGAACAGACAGCGTAGCCACTGAAGAGGTTTACTTTTCCTCCTAAGCAGCAGCAGTACCCTTCCCAAATCAAGTGCAGGACAAGGAGACCCTACCTACCATCCAGATTTCTACACACCGGAGGACACATATGCTACTTTCATAGAAAAAGGAATTCTGGACAGATATGAAAGAATCACTGATAATTCATTTTTTGCTTTTCCAGTAGGTTTCTTTACTCAGTGTTAGGTCAACTTGAGGCCAAGTACTTAGTGCTCTTTAATTATAAAAGTACAAATGAATCAACCAGAGATCCTCCAGGCTGAATGTGCAGTACTGTAATGAATTTGTTTTCTAGGGTAAAGTATGGTCCTGGCTATACCTTGGACTCTGTTTCTTGAAACTTGTGTCACCTCTTTGAGGAAACGGACTTGCTTAAATCTTTGTGCATTTTAGGAGAATTTAACACATTTTTGAGAAAAACCTAAGCACATATCCGTGATTTAATACTCTTTATCTGTACAGTTTTAATCTTTATTTCTTGTACGTTTTAATGTGTAACTTTGTTGTCACACTGCCCATGAAGCTCAGACTATAAACTAAACTGAATTATTTACCGATATGACCCTCTCAAGTTCACTAAGAAAAGGTACCTGCCTATAAAAAAAAAAAGGCTAGAAAGCTAGATTTAGTTCCTGCTTTTAGAGGAGAGGAGATATTTAAAACGGCAGTTCAGAAAGGCAGAAAAGCAAGCATTCAAGTAAGCAGACTAACTTGTCTGTCCTGGTGTGAGGTAAAACAGAACCAATTTTCTGTTCAGTAATTTTACTTTTCAGTTAAGCCTCTTCTAACTCTCTGAAATTAACAGCATATTTTTCATCACTGTCCACTTCCAGCCCGGTAAAACCTGATAGTTCCTAATTTATGCCAAGGAATGGTATGCAGAGAAGCTCTTGTTTATACTTATTGCTATAACAACCAAGGCCAGCTAATTTTGTTATTTGTCCCCTTGGAGGGTCAGAAGCAGAAAAGCATAGAGGGATCACACCTGCTGGGGGTGGGGGAAGCAGACTGGACAGGTGACCTAAAACTGACCAAGAATTCCATCCCATCTGCATCATGCTCAATATAAAAGCTAAGGGATCAAAAGGTCAGCCCTCTTTCTTCAATGGCAAATATCCAAGGAGGACCCTGTCTGTCTGCCTTTGATCTTGGTCTGTGCATTCCAGAATCCAGATGTTGAATCCAGTTCCTATCCTTTGCTGAGTCCAGTCTGGGACTTTCCCCAGTGCCTGTCAGTGATGTGATAGTCATACTGGGAGCTTGATACTGGTTCTGTATATATTGTTTATATTTTGTTATTGTATTTTATATTATCTTTTCTTGTTATTACTTCATTGTTAATATTTCATTAAAGTAGCTTAGTTTCTTTTTTAAACTCATAAGTCCCTTTCTCTCTCATCCATCTGTCCCTGAAGGGAGATTTTCTCCCTTCTCTGAAGGGCAGACAAGTAAGAGAGAGCATCTGTCATTTGCTTTAATGGCCAGCCCAGCCCAAACCACACTGTCTCCAGACAAGTTTTCATTCACAGGCAGGTCCCTGCACAGGTATTTCCAGCCTCAACTGCCAAATTGGAAAATAGTTCCTATTAAATTCTGCCTGCTCCAGCGTAAAACACAGTACAACATCCTGAGTCTGACTTTTTAACATAAAGATATATTTTCAACTTGGATGGCAAACATAATCAATTAACATTTTTTTAATGAGCTGATGACAAATAGAAAACAAAACAAAAAACCAGGATGCAGTGGATTTTTTTTTCTTTCTTTCCTACTCATCTTTTTCTCATATTCCCCACCTGCAAAGATGATGATTACTTGCCTTGGAATCTGTCCAGACACAACTACTCATCACCTCTTGACACAGTACTAAGATAAAAAGTTGAAAAAAAGACATCGGGTCCTATGGCTCTTCAATTTGCACACCTCACAGACTCATTCTAACCTTCTGAAAAGTTAGTCTGTACTGTTCTGGTCATCCTACTATTTAAAAAAAGGATATTACAGAAACCATGATGCTACTATAGAAGACAATCAAGCCAATACAAAGACTGAACAATCAGAGTTAAAGTTGCCAGAAAGTACAGGTCCATTCTCTGAAAGAGCACAAATTGGAAGGGGACTTCACCGAGTTCTGCTTCTGATGGGAATAAAGAATAAAAAAGCACTAGGGCAGGAGTAGAGCCGAGGATAATCTGGGACACATTGAATTTTAAGAGATTGTATTTTTCATAGTCAAGTTGACATAACTACTAGCTCTAAAAAAAGCCACCACCACCACACTATGCAAAAACTAACAAAAGCACATATATGAATTCTTAACACTCACCTGGTTATCACCCCTGATTAATATTCAGCCAATGGAGATTAAACACAGGGAGTGGGGGAGAACGTTTATGAGAGGGAGATGAGAAACGAGAAGCACATCCTTATTTTTCCCAGGACCGAACCAGAGAAAACAAAAGTTATGAACTACTTAACCACAAAAATTAATTCTTTATCCTCTATGGATGACCAAAATCTCCCCACACAAAAAACTCTTTCTGGCTCATTTCTTTAACTGGTAAAAGCCTATAACCAATCAGTAGAAAAAGCCCTATGCTACCAGGCATAGCATCTAGAACGACTGGCAACTAAATGTTTGCCCCCATCAACAAAAACATCCTCGGCTCTGTGTTACTTAGCAGGACACTGGAACACACACTAAATTCAGGCTTGCTCCTGGTTATTAGTGCTGAGGAACTGGGGACTGTGAAACAGCGGCTAAAAGAGAAGCACCTGTCCCTTCCCTGGTAACAACAAATGCAATGCCAACTCTTCTCCCAGCTCTACCAGTCTCCCTTTCTTGGTCACTTACTGTCTGAGCAGGAACAGTCACTTTCACCTAAACAGCTCTGCAGTTTTGATACATCTCAAAAAGTAGTGAACAGGAGATGGGACAGAAGGATCAGAGAATTAAAAGCTATGAAATTTATTGCTGTATTATGTTCGTGCTGCACCGATTTCCCCATCAAATAACCATTTAGCTGTATAAGAGCACAAAGCTCAGAAAAAGAAGCTGGTTAAATGCTGGAACAGATGGCTCAGCCCCCACTCAGGTGAAGAGGGTACTAGTCGGGCTTGCTAGCATTTCTGGCTACAATAAGCCACAGGAGAGCACCAGCAGAACTGGCAACAGCACTGTATCCTAATACACACGATGTATAGACATCGTAATAGAAATAGAGTAAAACAGTATGCCACCTACTTCTGACCTTAGTTCATCACCTGTCATGACTGTCTCCAGCACTGACCCACTACAGGATTTTTATAGCGTTAAAAGAGAAAAGGAGCAGTCTGTGGGGTCTTTTGTTCTACCATCCCTGATCTGGCACCTGCTGTCACTGACAAGTGGTTAATTCTTTAAGATCTCTCACACATATCACCCAGTTTCTGTCCAGTCCGAAAAGACATTTACAAGTCTTCAGGAATGCTAAAAACAATTTAAACTACTAAATAAAATACTACCAAACATAAATAAATAAGCACTCTAAAAATCAAAGATAAAACCTAGAAATTATTCCTACTTGTATCACAGCTGGGCTAGTCATTATGAGGCAGCTGGCAGCTGAGAGGCATGCCAACATCAATCTATCAATCTCTGTTTTGCCATATTAAAACAAGTCACAGGTCTTGTGACTTGGATTTCCTACACCCAAATACAGGGCTTTCAAACTGCCTGTCATTTAGCAAATTGCCAACCTACTGCCTTTACTTACATTACATACTGCCTTCTGAAGGTCTGCATCACCTACAATTCTGTTTTGATCTCACTGAAAAATCAGCTGAGAGATTTCAATAGACTTTGAGTGAGAATTCTGGTGAGCAGGACTTTGGAGAGAGAGGGTCAAAACCACCTCTTGTGCGTCCACATGCCCAAAGCAATTCACAACTTGCTACTCAGGCCCAACAAAGGAAGATCAACTACCCCAAAACACTCATTAGAACAATCCACAATGCTCAAGAGCTGAGACATCTACATGCATCCCAGTTTATGGTATGCACAGAGGCAACGGTATGATTTTTCTCAAGCAACCTCACTAGCCTCCAGCTGTGTTTATTCCTGCATCTTGATTTGGAAACTGAGGCCGTATCAAGAGTCTAAGGAAAATGGACAACTTGGCAGAAGTCTTTGCAAGATAATCAGAAAAGTACCATGACATTACATATTTTGGTGCCTACTCAAATTCTTGGTAAGGCTTTTCACTTGTAGCTTTTTTAAATGCCACTAACAGCAACTGGAAGAACATTGGGAAAACTGAAAAGCAAGCCACATAAAAAGCAATACAGCTAATAAATTATTCTTGATCTACAGCACTTCCTCAAGTTTAACACAGGCTGCAGATCCTGGATAATACTGTTTTAACAACAAAAGGAAGGCTGTACCGATGCAAATCTGCACTGCACTGTAAGAAGCCTTCTACTCATACTCACTAACACAACTACATAGTGCACATTAGGCACTGTAAAACACTGCAGTAGAGCTACAGTATCCTAACATAATATGATTACAGAGTACTTAATGGAAGACACATCAATAATACATCATTATAGATCTAGTATTTCTCACCAGGGTGGCTCATTTTCAGACTGCTAATGTCCCACGTCAGCTGCAATAGTATGAGAAGGAGGCCAGTTTTGAGAGTAGCAGATCTTTGATGCTTTTTGAGAAAACAGTTCAGATTTCAGGTGCAGCCACCCGTAAAATACGCACCTGCTTGTAACATCTACCTCAGAGCTGCAAATGACCAAAAATTGAACCAACTGGCCAAAAATGTAGTTTTAAGGATGAAAACTTTTACTTCCAAACCTATTATCCTTTCACTTCTTTGCTGTGGTTTAGGTCCTCATCCCTAACTAAGAAATACGTACAAGGGATACTTTCTGTCTCCGTACTGATCAGACAAACTTGTTTTCTTCTACATGAACCTGTCAAAGCCTAGCAACACAAATACTGCAAATCAGTTCCCACTCTGTGGAGGTAGGATCATACTCACAAACATCTCATTTCTAGGTCCAGTGCCACAGGCAGACTATTTTGGACAAAGCCACTGAAACAAAATGAAAAAACATAGTTAGAGAACTAAGCTTGCTTTACCACTGCCACAGGACCTACTATCTCTGCCTTAGGCTTATTCAACATTAAGCAAAATTCTGCTGGCAGTCAGTCAGATGGCATGGTTGAGGCATTAATTTACTAATAGAAGGGAAGTCACTGCACAGTGCTTTCTTGTGGTTGTTTCTATGTGATAATTGCACCAAGAAAACATTTTGTATTTGCATTACTTTTTAATAGTTCCAGTTCTTACTGGTATTATATTTCAGATATACGTGCTATTATGTCTAAAGTAAAAGTATTACTGTGTAGGTAAAAGGACCCTTTGATGGATCCATGTTATATTTCAGGTTCCCTTAGAGACTCTGTGTGGCCTTTGGCAAATCAATTTACTTTCTCATCTATAAGGTGAGGTAGTAATAGCAGGGTAGGTCCCAAAGGTGTTCTGTGTTGCCCTAACTTCTGAATACAAAGTGCTTCATAAATATTAACATCATCCAACAAAGGTGCATGAAATATCAGAAAATAATGATTCAAGTGGATCCTATTCAGCAGTTGGAAGGTGAGCTAGCCCTGCCCCTGTAGAAAACCAGGCAGAGTCACCAGGAATGGGATGAGGGGCCCACTTCTTTGCCAGTGGGTCTGCACAGGGTCCTGAGCCCCAGAGTCAGAGCACGATGCCTTTCTTGCCTCTCAGGCACAGATGCTCAGGAGGTGGGCATGCAACAGCCAAGACAAACATGGATGCTCTCTGAAAAGAGCCAGGAGGGCCTGACTACCTTCTAAGATAGGCAGTAGAGCTGGGGGTGTGCTGTTAACCAAACAGAATTACCTTCTTGCTATACTGGACTGAGAGACAGGTTAAGGAGTTTAACACAGGCTCAGTATTCATTGTCCTGGCTGGCAGTTCTCAGGTGGATTTCATTAACTGACCATTGACTAAATACCAAATTTTTTTTCCCCAAGCCTCAGCAAGATGATATAAATAAAAAAGTTGGAGAATTACTGGTGTTTCAACAGAGATCTAACGGTATGATTTAAAACCCCAACTTGAGATGTGGTGGTTAGTGATGGATTATTGACTGGAGTTTTTCATGCTTTCCTTCATACTGACAGCATAAAGTCAAGATTCACTTTCTCAATGCTAGTAACGACATGGCAAACAATTAAAAGTTCTCTCTTGATCTAGCTAAAAAGAGTATCATAGATACACTGTATATTGCATCCTAGATATTTTGCTGAAAGTAGGTATTTAAATATTTATAAAATGCAGAATTTATGGTTTTTTGCTTTTATGGTTCCTTTTGTGTCTCACTGGCCACTACAGTCTAGTGATTATGTTCAGTGCTCATGAGTAAATACTCACCACAGCCCAAAGTAAGCAAGATTGTTATTTTACAAGAGGAAAAAAATATTCAGTTTTTAAAAAGAAATAACGGTACTTCTGACCTCATGCAAAGCATACAGGAGAAACTGAATTTTCTGTCATTCTGCAAGGACAATGTGTGCTGCCAACAACATCA
Source organism: Rhinoptilus africanus (assembly GCA_013400135.1). Lineage (NCBI taxonomy): Eukaryota > Metazoa > Chordata > Aves > Charadriiformes > Glareolidae > Rhinoptilus > Rhinoptilus africanus. Next base: position 53,973 of record VXBO01010224.1, read on the forward strand.
CATTCACCATTGATGTGTCATCTTGATAATTATCTTCACTGTCAGTGACATAGACTTGAGGGCACAGTCTTTATTTTACACAGCTCCTATTGATAAGTAATTAGTTATGAACAGTAGAACATTTCTCACAAAAACTAAATTAAGCAAATCTACCTCAATAGAACAGTGAATGCAATGATTTCCACACACACAACAGGTCTCAGCTACTGTGCTTTGATTCAGTAGACCATTTTCAAGTTCCTAAATGCCTGGATGTATTTACAATTGTATTACAATTGCATAGCTTCTGTAAGAGAATAAAATGTAAAGCTAAAGAACAGAAAGAACGAGGCTGAGCACACCTGAAGCTTTGCTTCTGCCACTGAACCGGAGTCACAATTGAACATTTTATTTGGCAACACCCAATAGAATATTCACTATATTGGGTATTCTCAGCTGAAATTCATTAAAATGAATCATAAGTTAGGTATTATCATGCTAAAATTACTCCAATAAAACTCCAAACATTAAGAGGTGCTATGAACATATTCAAAATTAAGTTCTCCATTCTTTTGGGTTACAAAGCAGAAAAGCATTATTCTGAGATGTTTCAAATACTAAAATAAAACTCTGAAGCACTGCAGCTGAAGAAAAAATATTTTAAAAGCTCCTTCCCATCGTCACAATTTCATGACATCAATTCCGTTTGTATTTTGAAGGTGACACAGGACAGTCTCACCCATTCCAGGGCAGGGGAGGCAGCAGGGAAAGGGGACATAAATGGGTGTGAAATCAAGCTTGATAGAAAAAAAGTCAAACTAAGAAGGGTATGTTTATTAGAGGCAGTGTAATTTGTGCAAAGGTTGGGGTTGGAAGGAGAGTAAGCAAGGAGCTTACAAAACACAATGCAGTCTCAGCTGTCACAGGGCTGCTGTGCTGAATGACTGATGAGGCTTGTTAGTTTCCTCAGAGATTTTCCTTCTTGTCAACAAGTAGGGCAGTTATGCAGTTAATGGATATAAAAAACATTAATTCCAGTAGAAAACTTTATTTCATCCTTCTTCTAGTCATTTTCTTTGTGGCTAAGATAAGACTCCAGAGGTGCAGTAATGAGTAATGGGGAGGGAGGGACTATAGAACAGCTTTGACAAGAAAAATCCCATAAATGAGCCATGACAAGTTTCAGTCGTTTGTACGCAGTATCAAAACTTACTGCTCCACACAGATTTCACTCCTGATTATAAGTGATTCAAAGAGCTAGAGTAATATAAAGTACTTTCTGAAAGAAAAGCCAACTGCAACACATCACATGGCCTTTTAAGCCCAACACCAGTCTCTGATGGGACAGATGTACTCCAGCTGGGATCATAGTCTTAAATGGAAACACCAGTTCCATAGATTTTTGTAGACCAGAAGAGGCCATTGCCAAATCAATTCAAAGTGAACTTGTACAGAGGGTTAGGACAGGTTTGGGGCTTTCAGAGTTTAATAATTCCCTTTAACAGTATCTTAAACTCTCTTCCTGTTGATCCTACCTCTGAGATGCCGTACTGGCTGTGCAAAAATCAGAAGCAAACACATAACTCTAACTGTGGTTAGGAGAGTCTCATGGATGTGCTTCAAACCAGAAATACATAATCTAGCAATCAAATGCAAGTGAAAAGGCCATCATCACCAGCCAGCCTGAGAAGAAGTGCCATCACTGAGGGCAAGCAGCAGCACAGCAACAAGCTACCACATATAAAAGTGCATTACAGGTAGTGTTAAATGAGAGAGGAAGCAAACATTTCACAAACAGGGATTTGCGCAGAGAATTTGCAGCACAGATGGTAAATCAAAAGGGATCCCCATTAGTCTCCTGTGAGTCAGAGAGGTTCAGGAAAATGAGCATTTGAGAAAGCGGGTTTACAGAAAGACATACAGGACATGAACCTTGAAAAAGCATCCGCTTATGAAAATTTATAGCCTAAAGAATTTCACTAGGTTGTAAATTACATTCCTCATGAGAGATTCAATTGTGCACATATGTATGCAAGATTGAGAGAGTCACAATGCAAATATAAGTTAGTGTACGTATGCAGGAGTATGATATGTGCTCCACTGAGTTTGAAGATTTAAAATACACTGCTGCAAATCTTGAGGTCTACAATCCCATTAGCGCTTCAGAAAGAGCTTGCAAGCTAGAAATTTACATATCTATTATCCGATCATTTTATAGAATACATTTTTCTCTTTGCTTAATTAAGCACCTTCCAGTCTTACTGTCATGTTATAAAATGTATGCATCTGCTTTGAATAGATATTTAATGAACCTATTCCTTGTCAAGAATATCTGTTTATGTTTACATCGTATTAAATATTTAAACAACTTGTTATAGAAAAGCACTTAAAAGAAATCTTTCTAAAGATTAATAGATTTTTCCATATCTTTTCTTCTTAACCTCTTCCAACAAGAGGTATTAAAATTGAACTGCTTATACTGGTATGCTAGAGTACATATCTTGTAAGGGAATGCAGATAGGTAGATAACGTAGCTGGAAGACAAAATTGTGAAACAGGCTCAGGACTAGGAAATTCTCCTTCCCTTTACTAATAAACTTTATGCTTACACCACCTCCAGACAATACAGGCTATATCTGGCCATCAATCAAAATCTGAACTGCACTCATGTAGGTTTATGAGTAGTAGAGGGCTCCATCTCATCTCTGAGGGCCTGGCCAGAAGCCAGGCTACGTGGGCTTAATGTGTAACTAGATGGGGTTTAAGTTATGGTACAAAATGACAGTAATCTGAAATAAATTCTGATTTTAAAAAAGAAAAAAAAAATTCAACTCTACTACACAAAACAGAGTGATTCCCCTTTTCTTACCAAGATGTAGCCCTATTGCATTCCAGTCAATCCTTATGGATGCGGAGGCAGAATTTAACCTAAAGTATTTGGGTCTGTCTTTAATAGTTTCCATCAGAGAACAGGCAAGTACACAAGAAGTTTGGGATATCACTTCCAACAGCTCTGAATTAAAGGGGTTTTTTTGTTGTTGAATTTTGGGTGGGGTTTTGTTGATTTGGTTTGGTTTTTTTCAAAAAAAAGGTAGCTTGACAGGGTTTGCTACCTCATTGTAACACTGACCTTCAAAACTGTCTAGTAAACGTTCAAGTCTCATGCTTCATTTGTATATTGAAAAAACTGCAATATAGAAAGGGTCAAAAGATGCAGCACATTCCCCAAAACATACTTTAAGGCTTTAAACACGTATAAAACATCTGACACAGTCCAAAAGTCCTTTTGCTTTAAAGGAATGGGCTCAAAAAGCTTCACTCGCAGCACACTGACATTTTAATATTTACTCTGCAAATCTCAACAAGAGAATATAACAGTAAACATAAGGCTCAAAAAGCCTCAACCCTCTAATCAAATTAGTTTCAAGCTTCAGTTAAGGTAAATATAATGTCACTTACTAAAGCACCATCTATGAAGTATCAGCCCCACATGATCTCAAAAAGGACAGTTACTCCTCAAGAGTTCAATCACAAGTGACCTACATTGGTTATTTCTAAAATGAAGCAGCTCAATAGTTTATCATTTTCCATAGATTATTTTCACTCTTCAGAACTCACATTTCCATTTTTTATACCACCGGAAATAACTACCAGAAGTGTATTGGTTTCTTCTGGTAAGAAGTTTCTTGTGAAGCAATGGGGATCCAATTTTCCATGCTGTGCAGATATTTGCATGCATTTCTGGCGTTTTTAAACTTCTCTCACGACCAGACAGGAGTTTGATTATTTAATTGGTATAGCTAGTTCTAGGATAATAAAGCATCTTTTCAAGTAGCTGGTCACCTTCTGGCACAGGAACTATAGATCTGGTGCTTAGAATTGTTTTTTTTATTCAAGATTTCTTCATTATATGTAGCTATAGTTATATAGTTAGACAATGCATTTCACAACACAGAGAAGACTTCATACTTCATAATTATAGAGACACAGAGAAAAATTACCTAAATTCTGATCCACATCCTTTACCATGCAAACTTCTCCACAAATAACACGTTACTTGAATACTAAATTCTTCCAAGGATGGAGTGAGTTGATAACACCTAGCACTAATTGGTTATATAACCATTTCAGTAGGATTAGTATCATAATTTGCCATGAAAATTGACAGCAGGAGATATGCCTCTGCAAATAAAATATTCACTTACAAAGACTGCTTTAAACTAAGGTGGTTTATGTTCTTCAAGTTTTTATAAAATTAAATTACAGCTCCATACTCCTCTGTTGAACACTGAGACAGTTTAGGCTAAAATCCATTGCTGCAGTACCATCTGCACAATTTCTCCTCTTCTTTTTTGAGGGGTCAGATTCAGGACCCTAGAAGTTCATGTATTCCAGAGCAATTCATCATGATACAAAGCCACATCTTACACGTGTGCTTTGGAATTTTTCAACATCTTTCTCCAGTGTTTTTGTCACTTAAAAATCCACTTCCATTCTTGGAACTTTTTTGTTCTGTGAACTACAGATTCCACAACTCTTACTCTATTGCTTCACATAACACTTAAAACATGAATATGTTGCCTGGTGAAGAGATCCAGGACACTTCTGTGTAGAACTGGAAAGGACACAGGCTTCTGCAGAACTGCTCGTGGTGTTCTTCAACTGACATCACTCCTTTGGGCCCAATCCTCTATTCCTCCCCCAAAAGGGGTTACCACTACGAAGATTTGCTAGAGTATTTTTAGAGGCTGCATTCCTAAATCAACATGTCACTTTACCCCTGAAAGCATTACAAAAATTGTGCACGGCTTAAATTAAGAATGCTGTACCATCATTGCCAATCCTAAATATTGAAACCCTTGAGTGCAGAGCTTTGTCTGTAGACAGAAGGCAGAGTAACAGACACTGACTGGTTGATTCTTATTTCTGCTCTACTAGTGTTTAATGAGGATATGATTCTCCCTTGCTCTTTACAAGCAGCACGGATTCAGTATAGCTAAATGATTTCAATGCAGGGTTTCAAAAAGAAAAAAAAAAAAAGAAAAACCCTCAAAATCTCACCAGGATAACAGTTTCCCTTGCTGAAAGAAAGGAGTCCATTTCCCATGCTATGGGAAATATGGAAATTTTTCTATACTATGTTCTACTGCAAAATGCAATAGAGCTGTTAACACACCTCTGATGCTGAGGTGTGCTGGCGCAGAGGAAAAGTCATTAACATTTCACCAACTCCATAGAAGGAGAACAGACAGCAGGATTTGCCCAATCCCCACTAGCAGACAAGTCAATCTGGGCAGAAAATCATAGCTCCCCACGCTCATCTGACTGCTATTACCATCATATATTCGTCTCGGTATAGATGCTTACATACAGAGGGATGTGCTGCTAACAAGCAGCAGCATCCAGAGGGAAAATACTGCTAAAAAGCTTTGGACTTCTCCTTACGTGCCTCAATCTCTATTTCACTATAGCACACAGCAGGGTTATGTGGCTAGACACACTTTTTTCCCTGGTCTTGGTTTCTGTACTGACTGGCATGCAGAATGCAGAGAGTGAGAAGAAAACAAACTCACACTTCTCCAAGGCATGCTCCTGGGGCTATGGCTTTCAGCCTTCTGTGGTTTTATGCACATACACATGTGGGGTTTTTTGTAACTAAAGTATGGTCATATTCAGGAAGCGTCTATAATGCAGTCTGCTACTCTAAGAGAAGAGATAACAAAATGTTATTTATGTTAAGAGTTATAATTCCACAGCAAAGTTGAAACAAACTCTATCAGGAAGGAAACTATGTATTCTACACATTCTGATCAACAAACACAGTATTGAGAAAGCACAACTTGCATTCTGTGTAAGCAATCCATCGTTCAACTTCACTGTCACTTTGGTTTGTTAAGATTGGATAAAGGAGGAGGACGGCCAGCTGAACTGGTACTCTGCTATCTGTGTTACTACTGCAACATTTCTTTTGAACTATGATTTCATTACACTTGTATCACATTTTTGATACAAGTATACACTGAAACAATTCAAGAACATTACAAAGCTATATCTCAGAATTAGCTCTCTTAAGCTAAGAAGCATGGTCCAGTTACTCTATCAAGAAATTGATGCTCTAGAATTCAAAATGTATTAGTGGACTTCGAAACACAGGTAAACATGACCCTGACTAAAGGAAGATAAACTCTCTATTCTGTAGTGGTTTATGTTGTTTGTGGGGGATTTTGTTACCTTTTTTTTTTTTTAATATCTTTGAATTGTCAGTTAGTTATGTTTTTTTAGTCTTCAAAATATCAATTCTAATTGAGATGTATTCCTATGAAAGAAGGCTACGATCATTAAATATTATGAAACTAATTTTCTCCCAAAATAAGAAAGTTAATTAAGCTCTCTTAACCAAAAGCCTACTGTGATTATAGCTTTGAAACATATACCTGAATAAAACAAGATTACACTAAATCACAATTCACTGGATTTTATTACTTATGGAAAAAAAAATCTTAACCAAATATACTAACCAGTACAGTCAGTAAAAAAATTTATGTACATTTCAGAACACTGGAATTTGGAACCCTACTCCAAGGACCACAGGCAAGATCATGTGTAGGATACTTTATGTGCCGTGAAACCACTCAAAATTAACTCATAACATTATTTGAGCACCAGTGCTATATTTTAGAGGTGAATGATGCTATGGCATTGCTGGTAAACTTTCCTGAATTGAGACAGAAACTCAACATCCAAATAATACAAATTCAAAACTCTTCATTATATATAAGCTTGAGCTGGTTCATTACTAAACATCAAGAATGTTTACTGTGTGAAAGAAAAAAGTTACATTTCACACACCTGCATTTTCTACTGATTTTGATAATTGACTCTGAAGTATCTTGGTTCATATTTGAATAGACTGTCTTTGAACAAACAGATGCACTGAAGAAATAGCTGAATTTAGTTTTCTTAAGTCCTTGTGAGCAGCAGTAAGTGGATAAGCTTCCCGTGGAGGTTGGGGGGGACACGGATAAGAACAGATCGGATGCCATGCATCACTATACATAGACAACTCACAGCTTTTGTTGCCTTACATTGTATTCGGGCTTATCTACTTTGCTCATCACTTCATTAAATAAGATGCAAATGCACTGAAAATACAGTCAATGCAGTTTCTGGTTCACAGCCCTGTAAAGGGATATCCTCGTTCCAGTCACACTCGTGTCTGCATGAAATGCCTGTGAAGTCCATTCCTACACAGGTAAACTCTTATGCAAAAAAACCCCACATCTAGATTCAATTCTGGTGCCAGTTTTAGGACCTGATTAGATTTAAATGATTTGGCACTTGAAGTTCTGAAAACAAAAATAAGCCAAGTTACACTTTACTTTGACAAGTGTTCTGTAAACTGCTGCCAGCAGCATCCTAATTAAATTAGATGAAAATATTTAAAAAAATTTGAAATGAAATTATATTTTTATTTTTCTTCTCCAATCAGCATACGTATATATCATACATACCTGAGACAGAGGATGTATTCCTTCCCATCTAGTTACTCTCAATTGTTTTAGATTTTAACACAGTATACCTTACTCTTTACAAGTTTTGTACCTGTCTCAATACAAGCACATAGGATAGACTGTTCTATTAGTAATTAGCAATTATAGCTTCAGAACTTTTTCTAAACTAATGCAGTACTCCAACAATAGCATTACCTGCCACAAATTCATGGTGGTATGGAGTCTTAAAATAGACAAATGAATTCCCTGTATGTCTCTCCTTTATTAACAGTTCTCTGACAAGGAACTGCAGCCAGAGCATTCGAGACAAACAAGTAAGCTTTTCTCTTCTTTACTAATATACCGCTTACTAGAATACCCAGCCACCCATTAATTGCAGTCACTTGGGTACCATTACATCCTTTACTTTCTCTTTTACAATAAAATGTTGTTCATCTGCTATTCTGTTTCAGAAGCACTAACAGCTACCATCATGCTATTTTTGGTATACCATCAAGTGACTAGGCCTAACATGCCAAATGCCCATACTACAGTCCAGGCTGCTGGTAGCCACACTGTGCAAGAGCAACCTGTGCTTAAGTTGTAACTTTACTCCTAAGCATTGTTAACTTCAGCTAATTGCATTAAGTTCTGACCAGACCCTCACCTCCATGTGATGGAGCTGTAAATGAAGCTCTGGGGTACACAGCAGTGGTGCACACGTACCCTGCAGGTGGGTGCACCTCCTGAAGCATCCTCTGAAGTCACAGGAAAGCCGCCTGCTCAGATGATTAGGCTCAGTCAGAATGAGAACATGAGGTAAAGTTGGATTTGATCAGAAAATGGCAATCCATCTTTGAAATACAACACAGATTCATCTTGCTCCCTTACAAGTAGATTAACAGTAGTTAATCAACACTGCAAAGTCAGAACTGCAACATATCACACTGTTACAGCCAGAAAACTCAATTAGCCTTTCTCTCACGCTCTCGGAAGCAAAGAGAGGTTGTCTATTTTTTTCGAACCTGAAGGTTTTCTGGGATTTTCTGTAGACTTATATTGGTAGAATGTTCCCCATCAGTCCCTGTTATGGCATGTTTTGGCAAGTAATCTCAAATTCAGCTGAAGCCGGGCTCTCTGTTCCATGACTACAATTCTTGGTGATCTTTACTTCTCTTAAAGAACATTTGTTACTGCAAAAGTTACTTCAGCTTCAGATAGAAAGAAGAATCCTTCTTTCTCCCAGATGTAAAAGGGGGACTCATGGAACACAAAGCACAAGCTTTAAATATCATCTGTACTTTGATTGGGCTATAGCCTTGCTTGTTTAGGATGTTAGAAGGTATAACATTTTAAAATAAGGCACATTAGGCTCTTCTTTCATAATGAAGATGTGACTTCACAGTGTTCATACAAGTTTGTTTTTCAAAAACATCTCCTTTCATTACTATAATTTATGTAATAAATGATTTGCAAAACAATTCCTGGAAGTGAATAGTCTAAAAGTCAGAAGTTTTTTTCAGATTACAACAGCTAAAAGAGATGAAAGATATTTTAATATCAATTAAGCAGAAATAATTGTTTTAGAAAACCTAGCCACAGAAATACCATGCTTTCATAAAACTTAAGCTCTGGAGCTTTTGAAACTATTCTAGTTTTGCAGAAGCTTTAAACTCTTCCTGGTGAGTGCTGATGTTTTGAATATGAAGTAGTTGTTTGACTGCAGTAGTCATGTCTATGCACTGTACTTTCTCTTCCACGACAGATGATTGAAATCTTGACATATCACATCACTAAGAACTTTCCAGCAGAATATTTTACATAAGTCTAAATGAGTCAGTCAGGGGATTTTTCTTTTTTTAGCCAATTTCTAAGGAGAGGGAAAAAAAAAGTCCACTGTAGCCAATTTTTCCCCAAAGTATCCTGAGGGAGATTGTATTAAGAGTGTAAAGAATAAAACTGGCTTTGGTATTCCATTCCCAGTTTCTAATTTATTATCTGGAGGAAGTCACATGAGCCTTGAAAGAAATCTTGATGAAAAGGATCTGTCTCAGCTGCATGGGGTTTAATTGACTTCTCAGTCTTGCAAGAATGCATTAGTATTATCTATGCTTCTGTTTAACCATCAGCCAAATGGCAATCATCATGATGAATTAATTTTCTACACTGCCATGCAAATTGCAACCTCACACTCTTTTTATGGACTCATCTCTCTGTTTAGCAGGACACCTGGCAGAAACCCTTAAGACCACAATTCTAGACAAGATCATATGGGAGAGCTCAGCAGGAATGGAGAAGACTGCCTAAGGGGTATCACATTTACCCATCTGGTTATATTCATACAAATAGCTCTTGGGTTTTTCCCCTGGAAGGGATAGGGGAAGTTTAGCAGCTTCTACTGTAGGACATTACATCCAATTAGTACTCAGTGTTTCCTTCAATTATCTCTAATAAACCAAATTCTCTTCTGATTACTTTCAGAGTCTGGAAGCGTAGGATCCCAACCCAACAGAAGCAGCCTTGGGTTACATCCACGTTGCAAAGCTCTGATCAAGCCAGCATGCAGATGCTGAGTAAGAAGCATATTCCAGTGTGGTATAGCCAGGCCTCTGACTCTGGCCTCTGTAGCTCTTTTCTGCGCTACTGATAATCTTTTACAGCTAAGAAAAAACAAGGAAGCCAGCAGTCATCCCAGGGGATGGGACGTCTTCCATCACTACTGCCATTATTGCCCTTGCTGGCCATCAGCATCACAAAGGCGAGGGGTGGAGGGGGAGAATATGGCTGCATTGACATAAATTTAGCAAGTCCAAGATGGATTGGGAAGCAGACCAGTAAGATCCTTCACACAGTAAAAGTGTTCTTCACCCATCTGTTGGGTGCTGGAGCCCATGGGGAAAGAATCTCAATCAAGCAGCAAATCCTCTTCAGATTTGCAGGTTTTTTGCAGCATGCTGACATTTCCACGAATCTGGAGACCAACGCTAACCAGTCAGACTTTTCCAGAGATGCAAGGTTATGAAGTTACTCTTTAAATTCGTGCAACTTCATTTCCACAACAACCAGAAATCCTTCTGAGGAGGTGGCTAGCATTCGGCTAAATACTTTAATATTTTGCAAGTGCACATTGCCAATCCTTAGTTATATCCCTCTACTGTTCAGCAAAACATTATACTTGAGATAAAAGGGTAAAGATCACACAAAGCCTAATTGAATTAGACGAATTATTGTGGGTGGAAAAACCAACATGAAAGAGTGCTGTACAGAAGACGATGTTTTCCCAAGTTGCTAGTTTTTTTCAGGAACATATGTGCTTACTGTTATGCTAGATAGCCTAAAGAGAGGATGCCCCTAGAACTGTAAGGCACACTTGGGACTAAAGAAATATGTTTACATCGTAGGTGTAACAGATTTATGCTTCACACTTTGTGAACTGTCTTCAGCCTTGAAGACTTCCTTTAAAAATGGTTTGCAGCATACACGGGCCGTCTAGATGAAAAATAGTATTGAATATAATCTTATTAGATAACCTTTATTATGCTAGCTTACCTTACATCTACCTTATGACATAAAGTTGCAAAGTCATATTAATCCATTTGTAAGTGGTTTGATATATTCCAAACATCAAAATAACAAGTTTGCCTTGGCATTAGAGAAAATGAAAAGGGCAGACTCCATCATCTAGCAACAAAGTTAACGTCACAAAGTCATGAAATCATTGCTAAATAACACTTTTTCTTCAATGATTGCTTGTTAATATACTGCCTCAAGATAAAAGTCAGATATTATTTCCTAAAATATGCCTTGCTTTTTAAATAAAACGATGCCAGACATTCTTCGCAGCAAGCTTGTTTGGGACAACAGTTCATCCAGAATTTTTCACTAACTCACATTCTTTACAGCTCCTCCTTCTCTCCATCATTATCTTAAACTTAGGTAGAACAGTAGGTTTGGGGAAAATCTGATTTACATTTTTCCTCCTCGTACAACAAGGTGGAAACAAAAATTGCTAGGCAGGACAAACATCCCAAATAATTTTATAAGAGCACACGTGATGTGTTTGATAAGGGCCATGTACACTGACTGAAACAAGAGGTACAAAGAGCTTTCACAAGCTATAGACAAAATATAAACTTGCTTTAGTTGGGTTGTGTGTATATATAATGTATATTTCTTTATAATTCAATTATTTTTCTAAACAAGAAAATAAATTAGTTAACCAGTGTATGTTCTGTCTAATAAACAGACTGACATTTAAAAAATTATGATCCAAATTATGGCTTCAATATCTAAGCCAAAGTGCATTTCAGAAGCAGCCCAGTGAGCACTTCCAAGACTTATGTAGATAATACTATTTATGGTATCTGATTGCACGCTGCAGCGTAACTCAATCACATTGCACTCTTGATATCAATCACATAGGATAAGGACAGTATAGAACTAACCTTGAAATTCAGTGCAATACTTTTTCCATATTACACAATACAGCACATTACCCATCAAGTTCCAGAAGTAAGAGGCAGGGTTTTATTTAAAGTAGCTGCATAGATTCAACAATGGGTAAAGCACCACACAGCCAGACACTGGTACATGGTAGGAGCTAGCTTAGCTTTCACAAGGAAGATATTCATACTTCAAATCTACTTAATGACAGGGTGTTTTAGGTTTGTGGGGTTTTGTGCATTTCCCCCCCACAGAGGACCACAAACAAGTCACCCACTTCTTTCAAGTCAGTGATGTTCCCTGCCTTAAAAAGTAAGAGAGATAGGAGTGTTGAATTCTCTCAATTTAAGATTCAAATTGCGGGAGACCTCTCCAATGAAGATAAATCTGTTACCTTTAATGTCCAATAAGTCTTACAGTTAATCATAAGATGCGGGTATTTATCCACAGAATAGAACCAGATGTAGTACACAAGAAAGAACCCACATACCTGCACTTAATTTGCTAAAATGCTAATTGTTTACGGAAGTTGCTGCTCTAAAGCTAGTTTAAGAAACCTATAGTGTTTCTTTAGATTTACTTTTGAAATATCGGAACTTCTTAGAATACAAAAATATTGTTGCCAAGGCAACAGTATACAGAAAGCAAGCAGTTAAATACATAGGCTATTACATGTAATATCTTGCTCTTTAAATATTTAGCTGCTGTTTAAGTGATCTTTTACCATTGAAAAAAATACTCTTTTGAGCAAAGAGACTACTGCTTAACAGGAGTTAAGTTTTGAGACATTTTGGTAATGCTTTTTGGAATGATTTTCCTCCTCTCAAGTTCTATTCAGACTGAAATGGCTAAGTACTAACAGAAGCTGGAAACGATCAGCACTTCTGAACATACCAGACCCCATGTTTTTTAAATGTAGAAATATGGGAAAACATATCCACTGAACTATCCACAAGTCAATTTTTCAGCCTGCAGAATAAGGCATCTGCTATACCGAGGTGATGAAGTTACATGGTGCATGGTTAGATTCTCCTTCTGAAAAAGAGGAAATAAATCCTGTCAAGTATAACGAAAATAATGGAAATACCTCAAAATAAAAGAAAAAAACAAAGCAAGCTGGAAACTTTACTTATGCTTCTCTTGCTGAAATTATCTAATTTTCTTTGGAAAGAAAACCTAAAAGATTGATTTGAGTACAATAGTTTAAAGCACATGATGAAGTCTTGAGCTCAACAAAACTGTTTTAATTTCAGTGATGACATTGTTTTACACATCTAAACCACATACTTCAAAATTACCTTCTACAAATGCGCTTTACAGGCCGTGATTACAAACATTACCAGAAACATCTAGTTTCACTAATTCCTAACATTCAGGCTAAAATCATCAGTTCATTCTGCTTTTTAGATCCAGCAAATCATGAAGTGGGATGAGCAAGAACAGGAGGATATTGATACTCTATCACCAGCAACTTTTGTCCAATAATTGCTTTGCATGCTACAAGTATCCCACAAAACCACTGCTGAACAGGCAAGGACTCAACTTAGTCTGAATAGTTTATATCCACACCATACAAATTTATCAACACATTTTTTCTATTTTTTCATGTAGGTTGTATGAAAGTATATCCACCCAAATCCAAATTTTGTATGTAAAAATTTGTATAAATAAGTATGTAACATTTATTTTAACACATGCATGAGCTTTACGGCCACGATCCCTGGACTTTTCCCACATACAGTAGCTTGGCTCAGCTCCTAAAGCTGTTTTGGACAAGATCCACAGTTCTTCCCACACGCTGCACTTTTCGGAATAGAGACATCGTATACAAGTCTCCATCTACTGCAAAGCACGAGTTGTGATTCATCAGAGCAAACTCTCCACCTTCAGCAGTCACAAAGGTATTCCTTCTATTTTTGAAGAGGCTCCAGCTCAGCAGTTGGGGTAGCAATACCACAGAAGCATGCCACTAAAGCTCAAGCAGATTGAGAGATACCACTTTTATCTTCTTGCCTAGAAGTGTTCCACAAATGCCATTTTGACATTGACAATGATCAGCACACACATTTGGGCATGGTGAACATGCTGTCCCAGCACACTCGCATCACGGCACTTGGCACAATAGAGCCTGGCTGACAGGTGAGGTCCCCCTGGTCAGCAAGCTGCCACACCTCGGATACAGCATATACACTTTGTTATGCTGAACCATTTGTCAAATCCATTTGTTTTCCATCAGACACGCTGCTAATGCTCACTGGGCATCGCTGGGTGGAGGGGGAGCATGACACGGGTTTCAGCCAAAGAGGTAGAGCCCAGCCCTGTGCTCTTTCTCTGCACCGACAAACCCCGGGAACTCTGTCAGGTCTCTGACTATTTGAAGGAGATGGGAAGAAGCACCCACTCAAGCTATCTAGTTTGGGACATGTACCGACAGCTCTCTCCACCTACAGTTTCCACACCAATGAAGCTGGGGGAAGGCAGAGGGAGCAAGGAGGACAAGAAAGGGAGAGCCACCACTATACATCTGTTTAGCCATCTGTATCACCACATACATTGTATCTATACCTTTTAACAGCATTAAAGTATAATAAGAAACCAAGCGTCCAGGATATATACTTGTTTTAAGTACTGCTTATGTTAATTCCTAACAATTGTTATTCCCTATATAAAGGCAAGGGTAGCTGTCTTAAGTGAAAACCTCAAGTCATGCAACTTCGAAGGAAATGCTGGGAGGATCAAGTCCTTACCTGCAAGCCCTGAACCACATCAAATCATTCTTCTAAGCAAAGTCACCATGTCATAACAGCAGCTTTCTCAGGGTCTGTATCCTTTTTTGATAGAAGTTAAGAACAAATGAGGTCTTAAGCCCTTTTTCTAAAGGCTGTATGAACTAAATTAGGTTTATTTGTTGCTAATCGCGACTACAGTTACTAAGTTCTGCAATAGTAATAATACAATTTAAACCTTCATTAAATTGATTAGAAAGTATTTATGGCATGCAGATTTATTTATTTATTGCAGAAAATCAATCTCTGCTTTGAGTTGCATTTATGTTGTGGGGGTTTTTTTTAAATTATTTTAAGCAAGCATCCAAATGCATTTGAGAGTCAACGGTGGTATTTCACTATAAAGCTAGGAAAGAAATCCTGGGCAATAGAAACTACATGTTCTTCAGAGAAATTAAATCACAAAGATAGGTTTTATTAAGGTCTGCAACATCCATTTCCCCAGGCAGGTCTCCATGTGTTCAACAAGCACGATATGAAGTACGATAAATTAAAGGCCCACACTTACCAGACTGACACATGTAAAAATGGTTTGGGAAGCAACTGCAACTTGTAACATGTTCACATATGCAGTTGTTTTACACTGTCTTTTTACAAATACTAATTTAACAGCTGCTTGGATCAATCTTAAACCACTAACCTTGAGACCTAGATGGACTCTGGTTTAGCACCGATATTTGAAGAACTGCCAGCAACCTCACCCAGGACTAAGGAGCAGGGTGGCCCATCAGGTCTGGGGAAGGCCCAGTTCAGATGGCAAGCATTAAACTGAAGAGCTAGGTAGAAACTGTCCTTATATTAAGAGAAGCTTCACAAATGAACACCGTTATAGCCAGAAGGGACCATGAGACAGATGGCTGGACTGATGATTTATGACAAACTCTTAAGTACTGAATCCAGTAACTTGCATTTCAATAAATCTCAACTTAAAAAGAAGTACCACGTGCTGGATCAAAGACCTCCAGAGAGGGAGGTTCTATCCCCAGAGATTCACCATCTTCCCTGCCCAAAATAATCACCTGCTTTAATTTGAATTTGTTAGCTTTCAGTTTTCCTTTCTTATTCTGCTTTACCCTGCTAGGCCTTCAGCATCCAGGATTTTCTGCCCATGAATATACTTGCAAAAAGTAATAAAGTCACTTCTGTAGCTTCTCAAAAAAGTATTTTAAAAATTACTTGCCGAACTCAATGGACACCCACTTTAGAAATCATGTTTTGTGGATTTTTTTTTTAAACATATGTCTTGTACTAGAATCAGCCATGCCATATACAAGAGTCAAAAATAACTTTCCTACACCTATTTCCCTATGTCACCACATTACGAGCACATGCTGAACAGAACCCTGCAGTGACCATTAAATTCCTCTCTGGCGCAACCCCTCTCTCTGGCAGCACAGCTTACATTCCTCACTTCCCAGCTCTGCATTTGCGGGAATCTTCTCCGAGTACCCAGGCAAACCAAGCCATTCCATATGAGCAGAAGTGAAAAATGATGAGTTAGAGCTGGAGCTAGTAATTGTCCCCATGGAGATGCAACAGGGATAACCCAATTCCATTACAATTACCCAATGGCAACTGTTGTAATACAACTGTTTTGCGGGTTTTAAACAATTTACTGGGCATTTTATTGCTAGTACTAATTATTTTTTTAATATACTACAACAAATTTTCTTGATATAGCAATGTCTTAACAGAAAGAATATTTGACAGAGCCTGCTTTCCCTGAAATTGTGTTAACAAACTTCAATTTTAAGATTTTATTTTGTTTTAACATGAAGTAAATCCTCAAACCTTTTTTCCAATTATTTTACCTAGAATTGGCAGCAGGATGCCCAAATTAATGCTATTAGCAACAGCCTATTCACGTCATTAAAATATTAGTGCTCTGAGCTTTTGAATAAGACATCAAAAAATAGGAGTTCGGAATATTTTTATATTGCAAATACGTCAACATATTCTACTCTATCTTTTCCTCTAGTTTCATGAAAAGGCAAAACCTGAACCTACAAGAGGTCAAGTTTTGTATCCAGGAGGGCAAAAGCTTTCTCCATGTCATGCCAGAAAGCAGCAGACCCCTGAAACATGAAATTAATATAAACAGAGTGAAAAAATCAGTAGGATACCAAAGGAGCATTAAAAGAGGCTGTACCCAACGCCCTGAATCTCCAAGGACTTACTGCACCAGCTTCACTTTCAGCCACCAAAAAATTCCCCACTGGATCACAAATTCAGGTGGCACTTCCTTGGCCTGCAGAAAGGAAAACACTTTAGCTTCCTTACCATTGCTGCATGGTTAAGGAGGCTGTGCCATCCTTTCACTTTCAAGAAGCCCTTCCAAAACTCACAATCCAAGATTTTTCAAAGTGAACATATGTCAAAAAGAATGGAGCATCCCAACTCCAGAAGTGCCTTACCTAGGTAATAGAAAACACCAAAGCAAAGTGAACCTATCCTCAGGCTTGCAAACACCATTTTGCCAGGTTCTTCTCGGTTTACTTGCCTAAACAGCTGTGTTAGTTTGCTATATATTATTTCTCCCCAAACCCATAGCTAGATTTTAACCGATCCATTCCAAAGTTAGATGATAACAATGAAAGATAAGCAGAAGTAAGAGAGCACTGTGGGGTATATTGCTTGAAAAAGGTATACCTGTGATGAATATCACCACGGAAATTGATTTTTCTCATCTCTTCAGGCTTATAAACATCTGGGACAATTCTACAATCCTTAAACTGATCCTGTTTCTTATTCATCATAGAGAATAGACCAGGGAATTGTGTCCAATTAAGAAGCACAAATGTTTGCTCAATGTTCTACTGCTAACATCTAAATTCTAATACTACTCTATAGCAGGATACTGGAAAAACATTTTTAGAGCCATTTGAGGTTTTACACTTATTATGACACCATACACCTAACATATTGCCACCGAAGTTGACTTGGAAACAGACTTTCCAAGTGAAACAGAGAATATAAGGGATAATGAGGAAATGTATATGTAAAATTTCCTGTCTGATTTTTCAGAGCAGACTTGTTCTCAATTATGAATTTTTAAAACACAAAATCAAACTGAACATTGAAAGTATTTACTAGCTATAGGAAAAAAAATAAAAGAGGAAAGAGGGCTCTCTCAGCTCAGAGCTGTAAGCACCTAACAGTGAAGTTACTGACTGCAACTTCCCTTTCTGTAAATCATGTGGACAGGAAGATATCCTTTTTGTCAGCCTTTATGTTCTCTCGTCTCCAACCAGCAACCACCAAGATACATCATTATACACTAACACCACAAGCCTTTACATGAGGGGGGCTTTACTTTGCGCTGTACTCATCTTGCATTTTACATCCCGCAAATGTGAGCAAGCCAAGTATGGAATGGGGAACATGAGCTGCTATAGGAGGTAACACAACCAGCCTAACCAGGAATGACTAAGGAGACAGCTCACACACTTTTTTCTTCCACATTCTCCTTGTGCTGCAAAAACTTAGATAAAATACATCACATGGAACTAAAAGCAGGTCTTGAAAAAAAACCCAAATCTGAGCAGCCACCCAACCCCACCACTTTCTACTCCCACCAGGGCAATACCCATCTTTTTAAATGTGGAACTGAAGGAGAAGCAGTTAGTATGAGAAATGCAGGAGGCTGGTAACATTAGAGGAAAAACTTTGCTACAACAGCCAGAAGATCTTCAACCCAGGAATTGCACCACTGAGATTTAAGAGGGAAGCATCAAATCTTGCTGCAAAAGCGTCTTTACACTACCAGGTAAAAACAACATTCACTAAATCTGTCATAGAAAACACAAGTTCTGCTTACTACCACCCCAACGCTTTCAAAGTTGAATTTCCCATAGTGACTCTAATTACTCCATAATACACAGCAAGTATTTTGTTGTTGTTTCTTAGAACAAGTGCAACACATAATTTTTAAAGAGTCACTTAGTCACTAGTAAAGACACCATTTTTTTAAGGCTTGCTTATTGGAGCAAACACACACAGCTTCAGGAAGAGTTAATTTAATTTGTAGCTCCGCATGCACTTGTGCTGCAAATGAGTAAACGCTGAATGGTCTATAAATACCTTTACTACCACGGATTTGGTTTCTTTCCAAGCGCTAAGCAAAAAGATCCCAGGCACCTGAAACTTAATCTTTATCCTCTGGGGGAGCGTTTCAGCTGCTTCCATTTACAGCTTTCACGACCCGCCCCTGCTAACAGGAGCGGCACAACCGTCCCGACCGTTTACCGCACCCCGAGGTAGGGGACACCCGAG
>VXBO01010224.1:72967-91373 GCA_013400135.1 Rhinoptilus africanus
GGTGGCGGGGACACCTGGAAACACTCCGCTGTGCAGAGGAGGGGGGGGACACACACACATAGACGTCGCTCACGCCGCACTGAGATAAGCGGTTCTCCCAGCCAGCCGGCTGGCTGCACAGCGCAAGGAAAAGTTGAGCTAATACAAAATAATTTTTTTTTAAAAAAANAGAGGAGCAATTAGCGAGCAAATGGCCCCACGCGGGGCAGGAATGACTGAGCAGCCCCCGCACGGTAGCGTGGGGGAATGAGGACTAAGGGACCGTATCGCTGAGGGGGGGAGCGGGGAATTTCAACTTTTTTGAGAAGGACCCGCACAGCCGTACATCCGCTAAGGCAGCGCCGGCCCCCACGGAGGAGCCCCCCCGGGCAGAGGGGTGCGCGGGTTTGGGGGAGCCGCGTCGCCCAGTGCGGGCTGGGGGGTGCTGGCCCCGCACCCCGCGGCCGGGATGCGGTAGCCCCCTCCATGCCCCGCAGCCTTGCCAGGCCCGGGGAGAGACCGACTGGGAGCCCCGTCTCGGGGAAGAGATGGAAAACGCGCTGGAGATGGTCTTCTTCCCCCTCCTTTATAATTCATCCTTGGAGGGACGAAGTTCCTGCACACCTCATCAAGCAGCACTGCTCTGAAGCCACCCGAGTGACAGCCCATCGATACCTGCAGGCTTGTCAAATCTTTCATCCCTCTTCAGGAAGAGGACACAGAAAACATTTCCCCTTGTGTTTGATAGGGAAAAGGGGCGGCTCAGTCCCCTGTCATCCCAGTCAAGAGACGAACTGCTTCCCGCTGGCATTGCTCATTTCCACCCTTCCATTAAATATCAATTTGGTTGGCTGCCTCCAGCCCACCGTTTTCCTTTCCCTTCAATTTTCTCTCCGCGCTGACGTTCAGGACTTGCCTTTTATGCTCAGTTTCCCTCACCTCACCAGGCCCCCAAGTAGTTTGTATCACCTCATGGGGGAAGCAACCAGGCACGGGAAATTAATGTGCTGGGGTGGATTTAAATACCCACTCTCCCTGTGACAGAAATCCAAGCTCTTAAAAACTGTGCCTTAAAATATGGACACTAAGAAGGTGGATAATCACCTATTTTTATTTGTTAGTTTACAGGACAACATTGTGGCAAGTTTAATACAAACTTAGCCCAACTGCTCCTCAGCTTTAACACCCATTCATAGGTAATCCATAAACAGGTACAGAGGGACAGGAAATTAAGGATAAGCTGTAGAAAGGATGTATGCTTTCACTTGTACTTTGTGTAGATAAGGGACTTGAATCTCACGTATGCCAGAGTATAGCAGAAGAAATGTACTTGTCTGAAGATAATAGAGTGAAATAGAATAAAACTAGGTAAGAAAACCAGGTCAGAAACAATGAGAAGTTAGAGGAGCAAGGCACGCGGTGGTAGTCAAATCCCGAGGAAGGGGGCTTGTCCTGGTGTGAAGCAGTGGGGCACACTCTCCACACAGGTGGTGTCTCCTGGATGGGTTCTACCCTCTTGTCATTCGTATTAGAGTCTTATGAGATGAAGTAGGTGGGAAGTTTCACACAGTCTGCTATTTCTAAAAATATTTTTCAGCTTTCTGATGATCAGTGTTTATTGCTCTAACAAAGTGAGTGGGAAAAGAATGAAGTATGGGCAGCCTTAAATAATAAAAAAGCATTGCTCAGACTCAGAGAAGGCATGAAATTGTCCTCAGATTATTCAGGGTAGAGAGATCATATTTCTTTGTCCATATTCCCATTTGCAATTCCCTCCGGTCACCCCTGCTGTGTGCCAACTCTCACAAACTTCCAGTGATGCAATTTTGGCTCCCACCATGGGGTTCTTGCTAGAAACCCTGACTGAGATCAAATTGCAGGCTGGGTTAGAGCACTACAGCTTGTGAGGAGAGTCTGTAGTTTCTCCTCCAACATCACTGTTCTGTTTAATACCCTGTTAGCACCCACCTCCAACTTTTTCCCAAGCTATCAGCTAGATACTCCCAGTCCCACAGCAATCCAGACATTCAGTAATTTGTGTCTGTCTCCCTATGTCTTGTTTTCTCAACCTCTGCCTGTTATTTTTAAGCAGACTTTCTTTTTTTATTCCGGTGCTTTAGGGAAGACAGCAGTTCGCACATGCCTTCCTCTCCCCCATAATATGCATAGCATTGCAGAATTTAAAATGGGATTCAAACGTTCCTCAACAGCTGATCCAGTGCCTCACATACATTGCCTGTTCTGTCTTTAAAACACACGTGGGGAGACAGTGTAGCTGCTTCCCTCTTCTTATTCCAGCTCATCTTCTGTCTGTTCCCAAGAGCAAAATGGAGGGAAGGTAATTTTTCCTCTTTATGGCCGAGTTCTGATCACCGTTCTTCCATAAGAGGAATGTAGAAGGAAGCCAATCAGGACAGAGACGAGAATTTCATGACTGACATTTCTGTCACTCCAAACTGCCTGTATCAGAAGCCAAAATTTGACTACAGTAGAGCACTATCTTAAGGAAATGCTGAATCTGTTCTACTTTGGTTTATAGACACAGCAAGATTGTATGCAGAACTTCAATGCTAGAAGTCTTAACATATTTAGTAAACTTTATGAGCAGGCACAGTCCCTTAGTGTGCAGTACCTGATGTTTTTGAGCTAAGTAAGAAATCCACATCCCAGTTCTGCAAACACTAGCTGGTACAGCCATATACATACATATATGTATGTATATATGTTTGCAGTACTGCTGCTAGTTAAGTTCTGAGTGTCTGCAGTAAGAATTCCACACTTTCTTCAGTATTTTCACGATGTTTGTTATCATTCTGCTTATGGGTCTTTTTTACAAAAAGAATTCTAGTTTGAGAAAGAGCAGGTCTCCATGAAGCTAATCTAATCACAAAACTTTCTTAAGTATTTAAACTTCTGAAGTCCAAATCAAGGTAAGACACAAGAGCAACATATATTACATTCTTTTGATAAAGTTATTCCATTATGTTAATAACAGAAAAAAGGTTTTATACACTTATTTTCCAGAACAATTATTCTAATTACAAAGAAGTTTTTCTAATGAGGCCCCTAAATGTCACAGTAGGTATCTTTGTCATGTCACAACAACCAAATAGTCAAGAGATTGTCTTGCAACACTGTCTAATCATATGCATGCAAAATTCTTTTCACTGATATGACCAACAGTACATATGTGTTTTAAGCTCAGATGCAGAGCAGGGCTCTTAGAAGATCATACTGATACCTGCAGTTCTGCAGAAACTACAATCATCACACTGTAAATTCTGAAAAAAGTCAAATCTTTGAACCTTAATTGAAATTACCATTTCCAAAACTTAGGAACATACTGTGTGCTTTTTTGAAAAAAAAATAAAATCTGGTGTTGATAGTCAATGTTTGACACGTAACTTTGAAAATCTTGCTCTTTGGGCACACATATGTGTGTGTGCATGCATGCACATGTATTTATGTGTAGGTATGTATGTGTGTATATATATGTATATGTAGGATGTATTTTATTACTTAAGGATGAAGAGAATGCATTCAGGATGAATGGTGCCAAATGCTGATTGGCAGCTTTTGATAGACCATTCTTGTTCCTGAAAGCAAGTTTCACTTACTTTATAGTCACCCCTGGAAAACCTCTTATCCTGTGTTTGTAATGTAAGTTATTAAAAACTACTTGATTAGTTGTTTGTCAAAAGCTAGGGCTTTTTAATTGCAATACTAGATAAGCCTTCAGTTAGATGTTACGGTTTAGGACGAACAATACATTTTAATGCCATATTTGAAGGTTATTAAAAGTCCATTTCAGCAAACAGTTGGCTTAATAATGGACTCTAAAATATTCTGAGTCTGAGGTTAGCAGTTCTGGGTGACAGATTATCTGTCCTTAGAGGCATATCTGTGCTTTGATGCCACTTAAATATACTGATTTTTTAGCTGCATGTTCATAGGCAGACTTCTTGCTAGTTATGTTAAGGCAGCTGCTTATTGTCAACTACGAGTTGGAACAAGCATTTTCCTGTTCAAAATGAGACTTTATCCACCATTTTCATTAATTTATGCAAAATAAGAAGTATTAAAATATGAACAAATCTTATATGGGAAGAAGTCCTAACTGTCAGGTTGGTAATTGCAATCTTTGTGAGGAAAGGTCCAAAAAACATAAGAGAAAACGTAACATTCTGGATTTATTTTTTTGTTTTAAATTCTACAAAATCATATATAGCTTTTCCAATGGTTCACATTACATTCTGGCTTTGCTAGGCCATTTAGGGTACTTCAGAACTTTTTCTGCAGCTTGATTAAGCTAGCCAAGAGAGCTGTTGGTAAAAGTCAAACTCAGTCTAGAAAAACACTCTCTCCCTAGAAAAAAAAGGTGTTAAAATTTATTCTGTCCACAGTGCATGCCCCTTTCCATATTAAAACCAGTTCTTTGGCTATGTAGGATTCTGTTACTCACATTATCTTTTAATTATTTTATAAATCAAAATGAATAAACAATCAGTCAGGAAAAAAAACATAAAAGCTTTCCTTGTGATAATTTATGCTTTAAAATGATTGCTTTGAAGCAAAAAGGATTTGTGGCTGTATTACAGACTTCATCTGATCTAACTAATTTATGGCAACTCCCTCATCTAACAAGAATTACATGGTATAAATGGAAAATGAGACTCTACTGGTATTGAAAACGAAGAGCTAATTTCTTTCCACCTTTCATAACTGCTATTCAAGACTGCATATAGTTTTTTTCACAGTTGATTAAAAAGCTTGGTTTTCGTCTTAGAATTAGTTTTATAATCTATTCAAGCAAAGCTGAAAGTCAGCACTCTAAATACAGTAAAAAACCTGAAGGCTTATTTACTGATAAGTACATATTAAATTGGTGACCTGCTTAGCTCCTGGGAACACAAATGCTGGTGCAAACTGCACAAAACCTTGTCACGGGTTTCCTCATGAAACTGGTACTTGTGATGGATAGTGTTATGCCTTTTTTTCTGCGTTTGTTGCTGCTACGATGTTTGTAAAATTGAAGATTTATTATAAAGCTATACATATAAAGCAGTGCTGTGACATGCTTACTTTAGATTTGATTTTTAGTTTACTTAATCCTGAAGAAAAATATATGCTGAATCTTTAATAAAAAGGCCTTTAAGTAACTGAAACTAAATAAAAATAAATGCCAAAGGGATTATTTATTGCACAATGATGTATCCTGTATTAAAGCCCATCTACTAAAAAGTTACAAAATAACCTCCCAGTTACAGCACTCATAACCATATTTACAAAGGCAATCAGCATTGCCTCATGCATAGACTTAAGCACTCTCTGTGAAGTAGTGCCTAATTACATTTTCATAGCTATCATTAGGCATCTTTTGGCTTATACTGTCATGTGCATTAAATGCTTAAATATTTAGGTCCCTATCCTCAAAGATATTTAGGTGTCTAGTTCTCATTTCTAATTTATAAGAATAAGGGACCATTAGGGACCTTTTCCCAAAGCCGGAGTGTTTGAAATTTTCTCTCTCGGAAAGCCTATTAGAAACTTTTGTGGACAAAACTGGATTGTCACAATAATCTGAATCCAACACTGCTATGCCTGTAATGCAGACTTCAATGAAATAGTCTATTTAACGTTTTTAAAGTATTCTTCACTAAATCTGTTATTTCTATTAGTATTATAATCCATCACAAATAATCTAGTATAAATATACCTACACTTGGACAAGACTGCCTCTCAAATCAAAGGAATATTCAATTTGTGCATAAAGTGTTTTATTTCCAAAGAACCTTCATCATTACCCAAAATAAGATGCCACCAAACTCAAGGGATGTTATTTTCTCTGATATTCCAGTCTTCTCAATAGCATTGTAGTAGCTGGTTAAAACACCAAACTGTGTGTTGGGGATTTTTTTTGGTATAGCAATGTTGCACTTCCTGTAATAAATATTCCTGATTTCCCCTAAAGTTTAGGACAAAAGTCTTATTGGTTTTAATGTGAGGTGGATTTGATCTTGGTTTAAACCTGTCCTTTATTATTGTTTGAGCACATCTGCTGGCATTACAGTTTAGAGATATAGTTGAAGAAGGGTTTACTATATGTGGTATATACATGATTGTATGCATGGGTTATGGTTTGTTCTTTATGCCTAGAAGATTGTGCAAAAATACAAGGGGAAGAAAGGAGAAGATAAAATGAAAATGCATATGGCTGACAAATGCAGTTTCTCATTTGAATACCCTTCACAAGTTCAAATTAGAGTTTCACTCTCCGTTTTCTTAGTATTGCATATGTGTAAATGCAGTTGTTTAACTTTAGGAATATGAGTAGAGAGAGAAAAAATACACAGATAGTAGTCATAATAATCTCAATAGTGAACTTATATAAAAAACGTTTGAACACAAATGAAAATACAAAGTCTTGATCTGAGTGTCATACATGTGAGGTGGAAAATTCACAAGCATTCATTAACATGACCCAGCATTGTGTTAAGTATAGTACCATTTTCTAGATAAATTGGCAAAGAGGTGCCAATGATCAAGCGCTTCGGTTTCACCATGTCTTTATAGGTGACATTGCACTTAGTTTACTTGTATAAGCAGGACTGCCTAAGAAGGGAAATATTCTAAGGAGCAATGTTAATGAACTTGAGCCTTTGGGACTTATGAAATTGCTGTTAAAGAAGCAAAAGTTCACAGCTGAATAAAACTTTTTAGATAAGCTGGATGGGCTGCAGCTTGAGAATGGATCATAAGATGTGTGGTACTTTCTTCAGTGGTTAAACCTCTGAAAAGGAGAAGGAGTAGAGTAACAGTGCCTGCCTAATTTTCCATTGTTGTTAAAATTGTATTTGCCAGTTCAGGTTTGCATGAATTTATAGAGAGGCCTTTTAAACGTGAGGTTAATTAGCAAGGCTTTTCAAAGACTTTTCAGATCTCTGGTACAAATCTAGCCTAGCTCAGCAGCAGCTGATAATCATTGCCAGTACATGATTGTTCTCTTGGCTGTGTGAAATTAGTGTGCAGCCACAATTCCATTCAAGTAAGTCATGTTTGTGCGCTACTGAGCCACAGTATAAATGGGAACTAATTGACTCTCGTATTGGTTCTCCCAGTAAATCAAAGGACCACTATGTATCTATGGAGACTTAATACCTGCCTCTTTTACGACTAGTCTTAAAATGGAGCAATGCTCCGCTTGAGGTTTTTGCAGTCAAGTGCTTCTCTGTGGAGAAAGTCAGACTTCATCTTCCCGGACTGACTGTCAGGGACTTTCCGAAAGCACTAAATTTGCATTCAAAATATATGCAATAAAAACCTATTTTTGAATGACATTTTGTCGAGGGCTTTTTAATTATTGTCATCCTCAAGAGTATCTATAGATTGACCCGTCAACTGTGAAGCAACCACTCTGATAAATCATTGTGACTGTAGAGGGTTTTCCACCAAAATCTTTTAAATAATTGCATTTAGATTAAAGGGCTAATGGCTAAAAAGGATTGGGGAAGATAGAAAGAAGTATTTGAATACTTCCTCTCTACAGAAATGAAGGAAAAACACAGTAAGAGGTCATTCTTTTCTTGTGAAATTCTTCAATTACCCGCAGAGTTAAAAGGAAGCTTTTAGTCAGATCTGTTCATGATTAAAATATATTAACAAGCCTGGCAAACTTATATATTAACTCAATTATATATATTTCTCCTCCTAACACTATAGACAGCATATTACACTTTCAAATATTTGTAAGAAAAGTACGTAACCGGTGCACTGAATCCAATTTCTTATATTTGAAGGAAACCCAGGTACAGTGTTATCTCCGCAAAGCACTGATGTATTCTGCCGTCAAACTTAATGTGCGCAGTCAGAAATCACTTTACATATGAATAACTCAGCATGGCCGTGGTCCTTTAACACTTCAAGACAAACTTAATTTTATACACTCTGTTGACTGTTCAACATCTCAAGGCACAGCAAGGGCAGGATGGCTCCTTGGGGCTGGGGCCGGGACCATGGAGGCTCCCCCTTGAGGGTGGGCAGGCCAGGGCCAGCCCTGGGCATTGGATACCTCCCTGGGTCTTGGATGGCCGAGGCCAGGATGTGGGCTGATGGATGGGCCCAACTTGGCGGGGCCCATGGCCTGGCACAGCTGTGGGGAGCTGGAGATCAACCCTGCCGCAGCATCACTGAGGCAGGGGCTGATGGCCCTGGGGGGCTGACATGGGGCCCTGGGCTCTGGGCAGGTAGGAGGAGCCCTGAGGAGCTGGTTTGGGACAGGCAGGGCTGGGGATGTCCTCAGGATCCTGACAACATGTAAATGTCAGACCGTGTTAAAAGGTTTTTAGATTAAGCTGCTACAAGTGTGGTATTGTACAGTTACAGAAAAAGTTGCAGGAAAAAATCTAGCATGGTCATCTCACAGACTAAACCAAAAGACACAGAATCAGAAATAACCAGTACTGTGCTATGCTAGACCTTCTCCTGCCATCTTGAAGCTGTTACGTTTGCAAGGCTCACCATCCTGACCGACCTTGCCCTACCGTCATGCCCCCACCAAATATGCACAGTCCTGATGTTACGAAGGTAAACCATGTAAGACATCCAAGCTTGTAGTTGGTGCATCTACATCTGTGGTCAAGCAGAGTACCCCATCCAGCTCCACAGAGAGTGACAGCCAGGTCCACACTGCTCAATGGTTGTTTTTCACAGGAACCTTGCAACCTGCTGCTGTTATTCTGTCAGAAAGGTCTTGCCATGCCATGCCTGGTCAGAGAGGGTTCTTGTTAACCAGGAAACCAACTGTTTTCTCCCATATTTTTCAATGGTCTGTGAAAGAAAAATTGCTGTGGGTTTAAGTGTATTTGTCTGATGATAGAGTCAGGGTGCATTGTACCTGGAAGTTGCTGCCTACACTGTAAAAGAGCTAACAAAGCAGTGTTGATATGGCCTGCAGAGGGAACATCTTGTCCAATATGATCATCTTTTTGGAGCTAGCACCATAAATAAGTATCTCTGTTGCACCAGAAGGCTTTAAGCTAGAATCGCATAAGGTGCAGAGTCTGCTCCCAGATGCATAACGCACATGCAAGTGTAGGCAGACATTCAAAGAAAGCATTGAGCAACTTGGGAAATGTGTAACTTATCTTCCCTCATGTATACATCAATTTGGTTTGCAAGCAGAAAGTAAAATAAAATAGTTTGTTTCTATCTATTTATTGTCCTGCTATAATGAGACAAACGCAGAACACAAGCATGTTCAGGAGTAAGATGATCTCACTATACATATCTATTCTTCATTCTTGCCCTTTATTTTTGTTGGAACTTAGGAAGTTGTCATGGAGCTGTAAATTACAATATCTCTGCATATTCTCTTGTTGTTTTATATGGAAAAGATTGGTACTAGACCACCTTTGTCTCAGGTTAGTTCCTTGCAGAGTCTGTGAGGAGTTAGGAAATACCATGACATCTATTTTGTAATGTAATATTATTCTTCCATATACATACTTCTTTTCTTTTTGGATGTTAATAAAAAGAGTAAAACGGAGGCACAGACACTGCATGTGTAACTAAGGAGTGGTGGGTGGCAGGCTAGTATTCCCTGGGGAGCATCCATCAGTTTTACTTCTCTCCCAGTGCATGGCAGGATGGTGATGTGGGCAAGTATCTGTATGTTGGACTTGTTCATCTTTCGTGTGTTACATAGTTCAGCCTGTCAGTTGCAACTCATGTATTTCATCATTATGGCTGCAAAACCAGTACTCGCTGTAGGAAGGGTGTTGATGAAAATGAAATCATTAGTAGAAAGACATCACCCTTTCCAGTGGTAACAGTTACACCATTTAAGTACAGCTGGGCCAACGGGGTTAGATTAAATCCAGCAATCAGGGCAACTTTTACAGCTACTGCAGGAGTTTCAACTCATTAGTACCATTTCTTCCGCTCTATAATATTTTATTCTTCAACCTATATCCCTTTTGCTATCAACTGTTACATTACAACAGTTTTATCTATTTCTGGTGATGACATTGGCCGCTAGGTTCTCACTCTGCAAGTGTGTTTATGCATGGAGCTGGCATTAGCAAATGCAGAGTCCAACTTTATTTTCTAGACTAATCAAAAGAGCAGAATGCTAATGGGAAGACTGGCTGAAGTATAAACAACACCAAGCAGGGTTTAGAGAAATCTCCATATTCATGAGGTGACTATCTCCCTACTACCTCTCTGCTCACTACTACCTTTGGTGCTGAATGTCCCTGAAATCAGCACTGGTATCAAATAATTGTGTCATTTGATTTGCTTTGCTCATGTGAGACTGGTGTTCTCAAACATTTCCATGCTGGAAAAAAAGAATATTTATACTTAATCCTAATAAACATTACACACATGCACTTAATTTACGCTTATTAGTTGCTATAACATTAATGGAAGAGCCTAAAATAAGTATGCGACAAAAAAAAAAAAAATCCTTGTAGGATCCACTGCAGCTTAATGATGAAACAAAAAAGAAAAAAAGGCGAAGAAAGAAAGAAAAAACCCACCACAAATCCACTCAGATATTACTTTATTGATTTATTTGAATCGTAATTTAAAATACTTACTAGATCTAATGGGAAATTTTAAAATTTTGCTGGGTTTATCCTGAATTGTGCTGAAAACTGCAACTCTCTAACTATTTCATGCAATGGAAACTTTAAAATATGTTGGTATGAAAGCACTGTAGTGACATTGCCAAAATGTATTTCTTAGCTACCGTTCGGATATATTTCATAGTGAAAAAACATTACAATATAATACACCAAAAGAAACATTTAGCAATACCAAAATGAAATATTTTGACATTATTGGGATGAAAAGAGAAAGTTTCAAATGAGAAAGTCAAAAATAATTGTTTTGAAACTCATAAGATCCTAAAATCTCCTCTGACAAAGCATTTCCATTTACACAAAACAATATTTTCTCTTATAAAATTGGTTTCTTGACGTCTCTTTTTGTTTGTCTGTTTGGTTGGATGTTTTTTGTTGTTTTTATTCAACAAGCCCTAGAAATTATTCCCTTATTTTTAAAAATGTAATGAAAATCATACATGTCAGCCAGAAAGCAATACAGCTTTGAAGTCAAAGTGAATGTCTCTTTCCTAAGAATACAAATAGAAACATACAATACTTTCTCTCTGTCCTCCATGCTTTCACAGGCTCATGCTTAGCTTATTTTATGACCCATATTCTCCCTACCCCAGTGGCCATAAACTTATCTGCAACCAAACCAATGGCAGTGACAGATGCCATCCCACAGACCACTCAATTTTTGTGTCAGGGCAGCCACTGGGCACCTTCCCCTCCGTGCCCAGCACCCAGTGCCTCAGCACATCGCACACCTCCCCAGCACCGCCTCGGTGAGGGGGGAGGCAAGTCAGACCCACCAGAGAGATGGACAAAGGAGTCTACGGTCTTCATGTTAATATGCCAAATTTACTCACAAATGGATCATATCTGCATGAGGAGACCTCAGGGATCTAAGGGGCCATTTAGAGAAACAATGTCTAGAACATCATTTTTGTTCATAATGAGAGCTTAAGCCTTCAATCTCAGTTTCTGACAGAGAAACAATAAGAGGAAGAAAAAACCCTTCACATTTCTTACATTTGGGTTGATGTATTTTTGGAAATAAACGTTTTTAAATGCATCCGTCTAACATGTCAATTAATGTCATCACCTTTGACAATAATTAAAACAAACTAACAAACATCATTCCCTCAGGAAAAGAAAAGGAAAATACAACAGAATATAAGAAGACAAAAGTGAAGATCATGAGATGAAATATTTCTGTGCAAAATTTAGAGATGTGGCACTCTCAAATAATTAAACGTGTGTTCAGGCCGATGAAATTAAAGAATTAGTATGAAAGGCAGGCATTTCACAGGTGGAGTTGGTAAGTCACTTCAGTGTAGCAACATAAATTTGCAGCAATAGAGGATCTGCCCCAACATAAGAAAACTTAACAGGTTCCTAAATCTTTGTAGGACTGAAAGTGAATGCTACAACACCATGAACACACCTTGTTATGTCCTTCCCTTTTCCCCTGTAAAAGGATCAAAGCCATCTAGAAGAGTGGAAAAAAAACCTGACATAAGTGACATGTCATTTTAATCAGAAATGTGTTCCACATTGCTATTCGTTTAGACAGTCTTTATTCATACAACTTGGAACACAGAGTTGGGTGCAGCTCCTGCCTGGTTGGGGTGACTTGCGTTAATAGCATTGTGCTGACTGCGAATGTGAAGCTAGAGCAGGATGGAGCCCTCAGCTCTCAAGTGAACGTTCAGTGTCCACATCTGCCCAGACACAAGAGGGAAGCTGATTCAGGGGTGAAGTGCCTTGCGTAATATGCTTGTGTCTGAATGATGTTCATGCTTTACCATTCGAAGTCTAGGAATATTGTCCTAACATGCATAAATATTTTATTTCAGCTTCATAACAGAAAATAATTCTAATCAGATTACGATGAAAGAGCAAAAAGAAAATAATATTATTTTTTGAGGAATTAAGTTCATTGGCTATGTTTTTAACATATCAATCCCACATTTTGCTTGATTTTGAAGCATTTTGCTCAATAGTTGAAATGATTAAGAACAGATTTACTGTTTCCTGTCCTCCCTGGCAGAATAAGAATTGTTGCTGCAAGGTATCTCTTTTCATTATCAAAATAAGAGCAATGCAAACAACATTTATTAAAAAAATGACAGAACTTTGATAATAAGTTTGCCAGTTTAAACATAAATTAATCTAGAAGATACACATTCTATAATGGAAAAAGTAAATATTTCTCCATATGTAGATCTGGCTTAAAATTAACCATACATTTCACAGCCCTGGAACAGTGCCACAGGAGTCAGTTTTTCTGCATTTTGCAACCCAGATCCTATAAAGCCCGCACTGCACTGCATCACAGCCCATTGTCCCTTCTGGACAATGAATCTGCTGGAAAAGTGACCATGCAGAAAAGTTAGGGTTCTTTTCTGACATACTTTGTTTATATCACAGCCATATAACACAACTACAACAAGGGTATTAGAATCTGTATGTACAATGCAGGCAAATTACTTTTTAAATGCAATCCTTTATTCTTATAGTCTGAATTTTGCTCCAGTCCTGCAGTAAATGCTGAAAAAGTGGAGTCAGCTAGCCAGTTGTAATCAATAGGGATGGAAAGGAAGACAGACCTGCACCAAAATGCAGCTTATTAGGTCTTTTGCTATTTTTGCCTGACCTCATTAGAATTTCTGCTTTATTCATTAAGGCTTTGCCGCAGCAAAGCATGCAAGGCCACAGTAACAACAAACACACATCTCAATGAATAAACTGTATTACAGTTAAATATGTGCTTTACTGTTTTCTTGAATGGGTGTTTGAGCACATTTTTTTTTTATTTAAAAGAAAAAAAATGTAAGAGAGGAAAATGTAGTCATGTAATCCCACAGTTATTATATTGAACAACTCAGACAGTAAAATTAATTTAATCTTATCTAGAATGCTAAATAACTTGCAGAAGTTCCTAGTGACCTAGTCATTATATGTTAAAATTTGAGGAGGTGCCCTAGTTTCAGCTGGGAAAGAGTTAATTTCCTTTCTAGTGATTGCTGTGATAGGAATGTCAATAATACCTGTTGTTTTTAGCTGTTGTTAAGTGATGTTTACACTACTCAAAGACTTTTTTCAGTTTCTCATAGAAGCATAGACTGAAAGATGGAATGGCCAACGAAATATTCCATACCATAGAGGTCATGCTCAGTATGCGAGTTAGCCCAGGGGCAGGAAATCTGTGTTATTATTATTATTACTGTTAATATTATTGTTATGTTTCCTTTTCTGTTATTGTTTCTATTAAACTCTCTTTATCTCAACACACAAGGGTTTTTTTTACTTCCTTCCCTCTCTATTTTTCCCTTCTTCTACCCAGCATCCTTGGGGGAGAGGAGGAAAGGGGACAGGTGAGTGGGCAGCTGCATGGTCCTAGCTGTCAGCTGGGGTTAAGCCACAACAGAGGAATACTTATTACAGATGTGCAAAGCTTATTACTAATGAATACACATTTAATTTACATAATTTACTTAAATTAGTGTGTTTCTTTTGCTGTAGTATCTATTAATGTAATGAATTTAAAGTTCTGCTGGTTTAGAATTAACCATCAGAAACAGAAAACAGGAAAGAGAAAAGGCGAGTATAAATTTTTGTACTCAGTATGTATAACTCTAAGGACTTCATTTCCAGTTTAGAAGAATACCGTTTGCACTGGAATGAACTGTGGCATGTTTAATACTGTAGTGGATTTTAAAAGCAAACTTACGGGGAAGAAATTATAGGTCTTCTCTGATGAGATTTATCTTGTGGCTTTGAATGAAGAGCCTTTAATATCATTACTGGGGACAAACAGCACATTTTTGTGCTTCCTCTAAGGTTCAGAACTTACCTTTCCACATCAGGAAGATACAGTGTGACATTGCTAACCTGAAAAAAAGGACAGAGAGCTAGAATTCAGCTTCTGACAAGCAAAAAACCAGTAGTATTACTAAGAACATAAGAATGATCTTAGTGATTCAGAACTTCATACAACTTTGCAGCATTCTTCAGCAGCATGTCTCAAGCAATGACCAATAATCTGTTTCTAGGTGGGAGTCTGAGAAACGGGGCAAACACACAGAAATCTTCCTCCTTATAATGGTCTGACAATCTCTGGCTTGTGAGCATCCAAAGCAAGAGTTTAGACTCTGTTTTTAATGCTGAGTTTATTTGTTTATTTAATTTTTATTTAATTATTTTTTGGTTTTCTTAGGATGACTTTATCATCAAGTAATCTGTCTAATCTAATTTTGAAGCTATTAGTGTAGGTCTCTACAGCTTTATGTGACAATTAACTCCTTGGCTTCATCTGCATATCCACATTTGTTTGTTTGGTCTGCAATTTTTCATCTGAGTTTCCTTAATTCTTGAATTATGAGAAACAAAATTCAGCTCCCTTCCTATCATCTCAGTTTCACTCATGATTTTATAGTTCTGTGAAATGCTCCCTACAGTGTCTCTTCTCTGGGCTGAAAACTCCTTGTCTGTCTAATCCTTTCTCTAGGAGCTGTTCTGTAATTTTTTTCATCATTGATGCTCTTCTCTGTACTTTTTCGGTTATGTCCTTGCAGAGGTAGGGAGACAGGATTGCTGACAATACTCAAGATTCATATGCATGAAGTGCCATTATGTTTTTTAACTTTGTTCTCTATTTTTTTTACCAGTAATTCCTAAACATCCCATTTTCTCTTTTGACCATTGTTGACTCCTGAACTAACATTTGCATCAGTCCAGTTACTAGACCTCTGAAATTTCTTTCCTCAGAGATAATGGATAGTTTAGAACACCTTACTGTAAATGTAAAATTACCTTTTACACAGCTATCATCCTTTTTTACTTTATCTAGATTTAGTCATCTATACTACTGAGTTTTAACACACCCAGGGACTCAGTATTTAGAGTTTATTGGCAGTTGTATTAAGAACTTTTGCAGCCCTGTGTGCCCTCAGTACTATCAACAAACTTTGCCATTTCATTCTGCAGTCTTTCTCCAGATAATTTATGTATGTATGTAACAATACAGGGCCTAGCGTGAATCTTTATGAGACTCCAAGAGTGATTTTCCTGTACTGATGTAACCGTATATTTATTGCTAACCTATCTTTCCTATTTTTACGTATTTATTTGTGCATGAGAGTGTCTTAGAGAGAAACAATGATTGGATCTCTTTGATGGGCTTTGGAAAGCTTTTTGAAACACAAGTATATAATAGCAACTGATTATTGATTCATTAAAGGATGAGCAAGACCAAACTTCTCTCTACAAAATTCATATTGATTTTTCTCAGTGATACCGTATTTATAAATGTACTTACTGCCTGATATCTACATTATATATTCTACTTATATGTCTGATCAGTAGTGCCCAGATCACTATGGGAATTCTTTCTAAAATTTAATGTAATATTTTATGTCTTTTTCTTTGGTATCTGGGCTGTTTTAAGAGAAAAGTGAGAAACCACTGTTATTAGTGTTCTATTTTTAAATCTTCAAGACCCTTTAGAACTCTTACAACTCATTACTATGATGTTAACTTTTCCTACTTTTATACTACAAGATAGATCCTCCAAAATGTTTCCCATAAAGTTACTATCATATTCTCTTCAGAGTACAAAAATGCAAAGAACAGATTGTACTTTACTCAGCTTTTACACAACTTCTTTCAACACTATCACTCATACTTCTCAAAAGAAATAACTACAATTTCTATTGTACAGAAAGAAAGAAAGCAAAACAAAAAAGCTTTGAGAGATGAAGGGTTAGATTTAATAAAGGATCAACAGCAGGACCAGGTGCATAAATATGTTGTCTCCTCTGCAGTGGTTTAGCACACGCCAGCTTTGATATCAAAGTCCCGTAACTATTTAGCATGTCTTAAGCTTGAGAGTCTTAAGCCAGTCACTGGAGATATGATCTGTCTCCTGACTCCTTGTCTTAATGTCCTACTCACGAGGCTGTAGTGCCCCCACTTCTAAGCCTATTTTAAAGGGTCTTTTTACAGTAATTAAAAAAAAATTAAAATTTACTTAGGGATGCCCCAGATTGAAAAGGATAGCTGAAAAAAAAGTCCAAGATATGAACAATTCTATTCTTTCACACAAAATCGGTCCTGTCATATAATGAAATTTAA
This sequence comes from Rhinoptilus africanus, assembly GCA_013400135.1. NCBI lineage: Eukaryota > Metazoa > Chordata > Aves > Charadriiformes > Glareolidae > Rhinoptilus > Rhinoptilus africanus. Next base: position 89,692 of record VXBO01010224.1, read on the forward strand.
ATGTGTTTCACGACTCCTGAAATAACTTCTTAACTCAGATTGCAAAAGAACACACAGACAAGGGCAGTTACAGACCATTCTTTATTATAAATTCCTGATGGCTATGCCTTGGGCCCCAGTAATCTTCATGTTTGTACACGAACTGATGAACACACACCCCCATCATAAATTAATGCTTCCTTGTCTTGTATAAAAAGGCTCCAGTAGCTCTGCAGATGGAAAGCAAGGAAAACAGGAGAGGCTAAACAGGATTAGCAGAATACCAAAGCATCCTCTTTAATTACCTGCTACAATATGTTCATTTATTTTCATCTCCAAGTAACTTTTTTGCCATTCATGCCTGATCGATTACATAAGGACAGGGTTGGGTACTAGGACAATCTATTAATTGTGTTAAAAGTTATTATAGTAGGTGCTCTTATTAACCAGATTTTGTAACAGGAAAGGTATGAGATTCTCCACTGCCATTCAGAAAACTAGTGCTCAAGGGGACCACCTAGGCAAGAGCAACTCACATCATCAGTAGGTCAGCTAATCTAATTGATAATAGTCCTATTAATTTGGAATGGAATATTAACAGCCTGGAGCACTGGCTCATCTTCATACCATTCTCATTATATGGAGATTTCATTCATTTGGGAGGGTAACAAGTGCATAGTATTAATACTAAAATGTAATGGAAGGATGTACATTGGAAAGAAATATTTATTATTAAGTGTTTACATAAAAGAAAGGCATATTTTAGTTCCAGTATAATTTAACAAAGACTGCATATGTGCACCTGAAGAAGTTACATGAATGCAAAAGAATAATTTGGCAGTAAAAATTAAAGATTATTATTTTACTTCAAAAGTAAGGAAGTAGAAATACTGTGTTTCTTTTGTCAGCTCCTAAACCACCACAGCTACATACTGCCTCTCTGAATAATATCTGGGTCATTGTGAACATCCTGCATAGATTGTAGCATAGAGAGCAGGATGCAAGCAATTTTCAGGGATTTCAGGGATGCCAAGTTTCTCAGTCTCTACAGGCTTAGGCAAGGGAGAGTTTCCAGGACATTTTGCACAGCTAACCTCTCTAGAAGTGCTCAGAGCAGAACTTCAGGCACTTAATAAATTTTACAGCTGTAAAATGAAGAGCTCTTGGCCCTCTGCTATCCAAGCAGTTCCTGCATATTGCTGTCACGGACCTTGGTGTATAAATTTTTCCTGTGTTGCAATTCAAGCATTGCTCTGTAAGATTTTTGCTTTGGAGTCTATCACGCCCCACTCTCTGGAAAGAGGAGGGGATAAGTGACTTCAGATTCGTAAATTTCCAATGGCGAGGACTAAGGTGAGACAAATCTCAAGGTCCGTATAGAATCATTTATTAGCTGCACAAAACAGTTAGTATAGGTCTTAACAAGTCCACAGTAATTGTTTAGGTATATAAAAAATTATAGCAAATGGTGAGTTATGCATTGTGTTATTTAAGAACAGGTATAGGACAATTTATGGCAAGTGGTACTCAAGGTCTCACTTAAGGTCGCTACTTAACAGCTCTAACCGTTACTTAACTCTAAGAGAAAAGAGAAACTGAGGGATAGAGAAAGGAAAAGATAGAGGAAAAGACAGATAAAGAGATCACTGGTCCTGGTTCCAGCGTCTTTTTCAGGGAATCTTCCCAGGCATAATCTTCTTTCT
>VXBO01010224.1:100324-153871 GCA_013400135.1 Rhinoptilus africanus
CGCAGCATGCACGCGCGGAAGGGAAGGGAAGGGAAGGGAAGGGAAAGGGAAATCCTCAAATTGTAACATTGGAGGCATGCATATGGATGCTGGCAAATTTGATTTAGGTTGGCATATTCGCACCTATCAACTGTTTATAACCCATTTCCACATCAACGTATATCTTAACTGGATCCAAATGTCTTTATGCCTGCTAGACCCAGGCATCATATACAGTATTTCTGTTTCTATAATAAAAGAGAAATTAACACAATTGTATTTCCCAGACAGTGGGAATACTCCTTTGTTACAAGGTTTCATTTCTGACAAAGGGCTGGCTCAATGTGTGTATATTTTTTAAAAATCATATCACAGAAACGTAATGTGTTTTATGTGGTCAAATGCCGATGTCAGACCTCTGTTTTGATTCGTGGATGAGGAAATTGGCTAAACTAAATGGAATCTCTTAAGAATCAGAAGCCATGAAAAGTGTCTAACTGGAGAATAATTTACACAAAAAAGTGAAGGTAATGTCACTTCTTCACAGCAGTCAAAAGTCAAATAGCTTATACAACATCTAGGTATTTCACAAGCAAGCTGAATACAATTCCTGCTCTCAGATAAAAATAGTTGTAGATCAAGCTATTGAGATAAAATATGAGAAGTTTTATCAATGTTAATGGAGTAATTGATGGGGTTTTTTTAGAAACTGAGGCAAATTTTGCAGGATTTCTTAATAACAAGAACAGATAAGGTTATATAGAGGAGGGAAGTGGAGGTGAAGGTTTCAAGATGTAGTTAAGAGCTTGGTGTCCACAAGAATTGCTAGAAGAAAGAATGATTCACTTTGGAAGAAAGTAAGATCAGTTTTACTGTGTTAGGACTGAGACAAATTCCAGACTCGATGGGAGAAATTCCAGGGTCTTTTTTTTGTTAGTGTGTTCAAACCTAACTGGAAAAGAAGAGGAATCCATTGCCTTGGTAGGTGACTGGTGAAGACGCTGTACAACAGGCAGATACCCACTGAATGAAGGTGGGGGCAAAGTACAGTGTTTTATACATTTAATAAACAGTTACATTATTCTTAGGAGTTGCTTAAAGCTGTGTTCCCACATTCTGAGTTTCTACAGATTGTGTGGGTTTTTTGGTAATGATGAATTGATTTGGGTGACATACATTTCACTGATTTTCAAAAGTTCGTCTTACCCCAAGGCACTACTCTACATCATTCAGGTCTTGCTATAAGAGACTAGTCTTTAATTGTGTAATAAGTGTAGGAGTCAAAGCTATAAGTACTTGCGTCGGCAAGATTAATATTAGAATATTTTTTTATGTTTTAAAATCTCATTTTCATGCTTTTTACCATAACAGTACCTTTTTATCCAAGACAGTGTACCAAGAGAGCCTGACATACTGCCAGATGACAAGAGTGCACAAGAGTGCACCTAGTATACACAAAAATTGCACCAATATTATGGAGATACAAGAGGTCACAGCAAGTGCAATGCAGCAGAGCATCTGGAGTGCTCCATTATAAATGAATTAATTTTGAGACTTGAACAAGCTAGAACATGGAAAGGTAGGGTGTTTTCTTGTTTAGTGAGTGATTTTGTCCACAGGGTTCAATAAATCATTTACTTCAGAATTTTGATATTCTGTTAAGATCAGTAAAAAACATTGTATCTATACTTGCCATTTTGTAGGTATCTGTGTTAAATACTATCATCAATACATGGATTTTAATGAAGTATGTTAACTAAATTCCTTCATATATCCGTAAATGGATATAAAGTGGACACCATCTTTCACTGAAATTTGTGAAGCCACCTATAGTCAGTGTATTCAACTGTTGGAGAGTAATTGGTGCTAGTATTCTCCTAGGGATACCACTCAATATTATGCCTGGTTGTCAATCATACCACCATGGATGTTGCAAATAAAAACACAACTTGCAGCTGCTCTGCCAATGAGGTAATTTGCCTGGTCTCCCTCCTATGTGTGTTACCCTGAATAACCTCATCAGCCAAACAGGGTGGCGTCTTTCCATCACTGCTAACTTCTCTTAGGTGTTCTATCTGTTCCCAGAAGTGTATCACAACCAGTGTGTTATTAAGATAGATTAAGCCCTTGCCACCTTTACCTTACTGCTACCAATCTGTAAATCTCTAGTCCTAACTACTTTATTTCTTAAGCTGTTCTCTGAGGTCTGCTAGATAGAAAACTTCACAAAATGCAAAACTAACTAGATGGATGAAATTCCTCCTGGGCATTTTTGTGATCTGTCAAAATTCAGCATATGCAGAGTACAGATGATAAACATAAACCTATAAAAGGGTTGAAGAAGAAAAAGTGGTCTATTTATTTAGCAAAGATAGAAATATTAATGAATTTTGCTGCATGGAAGCATTATCCACCATGGACGGTTAGGGATCAGGCTTGCACAACTAAAAGTGATAAATGAGACCGAGCTACAAAATAATTGTTAGGTTATGAATGTCCCTAAAATCCTTGTATGGGTTTGACAATATTAAATCTATCTCAATTTCTTATTAAATAATGTATATATGTGAGAATAGAGAGCACAAACCTTCACAAAAATCTTTGAATAAAAGCTATCCTCACTTGTTATCAGTGACAATGAACTCATTGCTTTAATAGAAGTTTTAATATATTTAAACTCCACCAAAAGTGTTTTTCAGACACAACTTTCCTCATTCATTCTAAATCTCAGATTTTCTGTACATGCAGGGTAAAGTTTAGGTACTCTAATAATCCTACAGGGAAAGTGGAAGCAGTAAACAGCTATCTGCCTTGTAAGGCCACAAGTGGATTTTTATCGCTATTTCTTCCAGAACCACAGCTACCAATCACCAGGTGGGGTTGACCAGCTACTACTGAATACCAACTGATATTGACTAGTTAGAACAGGGAAGCTGTAGAGATGTGGCAAGGCTGTATTAGTTGCTTTATCCCAATTAGTACTGTAGTCATTGAATATTCATTAAGTATGTGTGTATAATATTGCTGGGATTTTGAAATCTGAGTTTCCTTTAAATGATCCATATGTGCTATTGGAATCATCCCAGTTTTTACTTAAAAAACAAAACAATTCATCCCTCTCCCAAAATCTTCTGACATTTTTCAGGCAATGGTATTTTAGCTTCTTTCTGGTTTTTGAAAGAGAAATTTGAGCTACATCTCTCAATTCATGGGAGAATCTGGCTATTGATGAAGACTATTATTTTTCTAGTTTAAATATAAAGTTTCTTCTGGTGCAGCTTAGTCTAGTTTTAAAATACTGTGCCTTTCCATATCCTCTCTTACAGGTCTTTCTTAGTACTGCTAAAGCTGGAGGAGCCCTCATCCTTGGGGTATTGAACTGCCAGGAAGTGTAATGCCTGCTAATACCACCTGTGAGACTGCGATTTATAATTTTTATGTCTGTTTGACTTAATATGCAGGACTAGGAGAAGGATCCAAGTCAAGCTAAAAGCCTGAATTACTGGTAAATGTCAATTGGAGAGCCAGGACAGTCTGGATCTCTTTAGAAACATTATGATATTTCCTGGCTCTCCAATGTGATTGGAAATGTGAAGGCATGACATGAGTAGAAAGCTTTATAGGATTTAAATGTATGTGTCTCATCCTGCAAGGAGTTAACTCTTTTGTGGTAAATGAAAACCCATTGGTAAAGAACTGACATTGTAGTCTGTTTACTATAGAGTACCACCTTGGCAAATAAAATCCATTCATAGGACAGTCTCCTAGTTAGCCAACTCCATCACAGAAATCAGTGAGTTGCTCATGTCTTCCAACTACTATTTTTTAAGATTAAGAGTTGCAACTACTTTTTTAGGTTTTTAGCATGACAACAGTCATGTCTTATATGAATAGATTTTTTATGTGTATTTGATGTCTCTGGCCTCAATCCATCATGTGAATAGGGTCAAATTTATGAATTATTTGTAATTGAACAGCTGTGCTATGGTTCTTTCAAGCTCCTTTAAGTGAAAGCACATACATTTGGTAGAACTGTGACTGAGTAAATTAAAAGAGAAAATACAGTTAGCAGCTGAGATCAGAAAAGCCTGTCTTTCCTGTGCCCTTCTCATGACGTGTACCACAGTCATGTTTTGTTATAAAGTCTAAAACTGCTTTAGCTTTACCTCTCTGTCTCCATGATCTAGAGACAATTGAAGTCAGTATCTTGACGTTTTCATATTTAAAATTCTTAGTACATGCTGCAAAGCAACATTTCCCCCCCCCGACCCCTCACACCTGTTCGTGTCCCCCCCCCCTTCCCAACTCCCCGGTTATTGAACAATGGGACAGAAAATCTGAGAGGCTGTAAACATTGTGATTTACTGAAGAAACAGAAATGTGTATAAAAAAATTGAGGAAAAGACAATGCATATTCTATATGTTTTACAGTTTAATTTTGATCCATTTTAGCCAATCCTCTAAATAAATACGTTGGTTTGGATCATTATCCACTTGGGAAAATGCCATAAAAATATACCACTAGTTGAGTTATAGAATGGAAAATATTACAAATAATATACTGAGCACAGCTGGGCAATATCCTGGTGGGAGCAATTATTTCAGCATTATGAAAGGCAGGAGATTACAAACCCTGAAATGAAGTAAAGCAATGACCTTTCTTCACTAGAAAAGTCTTGCTCAGTAAGTCTTGCTTGAGAAATGGATTGTAACACAGATTGATATATCAAGCTGAAAACACCATAATTAACACAAATGACACTTCTTTAGACTTCAGGGATTTGGCTACTGTTAAAGGTGTTTTGTCCTGTAGGAGATGGTAACTGAGATTGGGGCTTTGAATGAGTACTTTGCTCAAGGCATCCAACATCACCTTGATAAGGACAATTCCCTCACCATTCAGCCTTTCACAAAACCTCTTTTATGCTTTTGATCATAGCCATCAGAGACTAGTAGTGGTGCTGAGGGGGATATATCATGTTAACTCAGAAGCTCATGTCTAATATTTCCCAATATGCATTTAAATGTCTTCCTTATCTTTAGCAACAAAGGTTTCTATTGTGCATCTTTTTTCTTGCTTATTTTGTAAATGACTAAGGAGAATAAAAAATAATGTAATAAAAAAATCATCATCGACAGTGATGTTACTAATCTAAACTGGTGTTACTGCAAAACCATCATGTCAAATGCCAAGCATTACCACATAGAGCACCATCATTTTCTTTCTGTAGCTGTGCTTCCATTGATTAATAAAGTATCTCAGATTGCCTCCATAGATGTATTCCAGCAAAATTAAGTAGAGATCTGAGTAGTCAGTCTATTTGCAATTCTTCTAATTTTTTTCATAACCTCTACTGCAACATAGCTTGAAGAAGAACTAATTCACTTCTAAGTCTATTACATAAAATTAATATACACCTATGGAAGCACTCATGAAAATTCTAGTTTAATAATGGAAAAGGAAACCTTAATCAAGAGGAAAAATTACTCTCTGATTTGTTGATACGGAAAAATCTCAAATATCTGGAATCTTTAGCAATATTTGGTATATGACATGCAGTCCTCTTAAGGACTGCCAGATAATGAGTTTGGACCCTAGGTAACTGTCCAATCCACCTGCTTTTTTTCATTGCCTGGAAGGATAAATACCAAAATACAGTGTTCTGAATGCTCCTTGGACAGCCATCCATATCAACTATCACTTGTTTTGATATAGGAAATGATTTCCGGGCCAGAAATGCACTATAATCCAAACACAGATCAACATAAAGTACTTCAAAATCTCCACAGACGCTTGAAAAATTAGTCGTGCTGGGGAAAGATAATCCTTGTTTTGTGTGTCTGTGTAATAATCTAGCGATATGAGCAAGCAATCAAGTGAAAGAGTTGATTTATGGACCCTTTTCACCCTGAGTGGTTTTGAAGCAAATGTTCCCATGCCTCAGGAAGAGGTGCTAAACACCAGCCTCGAAGGTAGATGCTACCTGGCAGTGCTGCTACATGGTGTGCATAGTTCAGTACTGAGTTATGAGATGAAAAGTTGAATATACAGTATGTGTGCAGACTATGTGGCTGGGTCTGCTGCCAGATTTTCATATTTTAAAATATAAAATCAGTGAAATTATATGACACTTTTCTCAGAGATTTTTTGACTTTTGCTGCCACAAAAGTAGATGTTTTTGTAGAAATTTTTGGTAATTATATGCCTTTAATTCCCACTCCCGTTTCCAACCTTTCCTTATCACAGTCTACTTGCAGCCAGTTCCCAGGAAGCAGATTGAAGCTGCCAGTGTAACAGCAAGGTGGGGAGGTAAAGAGGAAAGGGTTTTCATGCATTTCATTCTCAAGTAACAGGTAAACATTAAGAATATAAGAATTACAGGAAGAAGATATCACCTAATTCTTTTAACACAGAGCATGGCATTTGATGTTGAGAGGTGGGAAACCCATTTTATAGTGCATCTAGCAAGCTTCAGTCAACTAGTTCCCCCTTCCAGGATAGTTTGAGTTTATCCAGTATCAGAAACTTTCACATTTGGGGGCATACAATTTGAAACTCCAGCTCTCCAGTGAGATTCAGACTTCTTACTTTTTTCCTTCTGTTCCATGACTCCTGTCATAAAAGTGACAGCCTGAACTTCACTGTAAAATGTGTCTTACTGTCTCCTCTTTCAAAGGCCTTCAGTCACTTCATATGTGTGTTTAAATTTCAGGTGACGAGTAGGGTAGGAGGTATTTCTAGAATAGGAAATTGCTCTTATAAACCTTTGAAAAAAGGGTGATCCACACTTTTTTGTTGCTTTCACTTAGAAGAGAGATAAGCAGGCTAACCCTTGCCAACATTCCCTGTGGGTTTCCTTGGTATTTAGGAACTTCCAAATGTTAGCATACAGGCTGATAAGGCTAGCATGTACTACTGACCATAACATAACCTCTTGCCCTGGGAAAGTAAACCTATTCTTCCTCTGATGGATAATGCAGCACTTATAGAGGAAGAGTTGGGGAAGGAAAACCTGTGGAGGAATGGAAACTGGTAGAGGAAAGGACACAGTAGCTTGGACTAGTCCTTTCAACATTCTATCCTCTAGCAGGGCTGCTGTTCACAGCTGGAGTGGTCAAATAACATTGTCTGGCTTTCCTTCTCAAGGCTGAAGAAAAAAAAAAGGAAGCAGCTAGAACTGCTTCGTCTGTCCTATCATTTTTTATTCATTCATTCATTCCTTACTCTCCCTCCACTGCTCTCCACAAGAATGGTAAGAGGAATAAACAGCTGGAACCATGCATTCACTTCCATCCTGTGTTTTGTCACAGCAGAATATCCCTCCTTGGTGTAAAACTAGGTTTCAGATTTTATGAGTGCCTTTGGCAATCACCAGCTCCATCCCTGAAACCCAGAGCAAAATCTGCAATGACTTTCAACTTTGGCTTTTGGCAAGCTTTCAAAGTACCCTCAACTGTTCATACTACACTATTTCACAATACCGGAGGGATATGTAACACTGTGTAAGGAAGGAGGAGGCAAATTATTGAGTAGAAAAGGGAGAAGAGAAGATCTAAAACAAGTTCAACCCAACTCGGGGGAGAGAAGCAAATTTCTAACTTAAGTATACTGAGTCTCTCTGAGCTACTTGGAGCTTCATACTTGGCTCTACTTACAGTCTATAATGCTTACTTTAGAAAGATTGGATTATTTCCCATGTTTCCTAACAGTCTGATGCCTAACATATACATTTTTTCACTTAAGATAAGCACACTGGATCCCACTCGTTTTTATTAGTAACTTTTATGAATGCCATAGATCTCATTCATGTTTACATCACAACAATGAACTGAAACAAATTATGACAACAACAGTGACTGCAGGTAAACTAGCTTGTGTGCTCCAGATGGCTGAGTGCAGTACAGTAGGTGACTGAATGTTTTGGAGGTGACTTAAATTTCTCTCTTAATACTGTGAAAAAAGAAACCTCTGTTTTCTGCCAACAGCTATGACACTGGTTGGTTGGCTGCCCAATCACATGTATTAAAATCTAGATTCTTTATAGTATCTTGTGTGTTTCTTGGTTTTCTTCTTCTCTGCAAATTTTGTAAAGATGAAACTGGAAAGAGAAGCATGACTTTTTTAAACAATTCTGAATATTATTTTACCTATTCTTAGGTTTGTTTTTTACTGTATAGAAGATAGTGCACATATACGCAAACTTTTCTGGGTATGTGCTTCTCTTAACAATCCCTTCATTGCTGATTAGTCCACCCTGTTGGCAATCCTATGATCTAATGGCAAGTGTCTGGAAGAGATAAAGAATAGGCTTTTCCTTTTTCTTGGTGTGGAGACCAGCAGCAGAGTTGCTTCATAATAACACGCAGAGAGTCTTCTAAATCACCTACAGTAACTCAGCAAGTATTAAAAGTGGCAAATGTTCCACTGATCTAACATTATGCTGTTTCCAGAAATCCTTTATACTGGAAAGCAGAGACCAGATGGAATCTAATGGCAGAACCGACTACTATAGAGCAGGGAAGCACTGAATTCCCAGCTCTGTGCTGGACAAACTTGATTACCCATAATCTTTTCATGCCAGGCACAGCTGATACAAGATAACACTATAGGAAGGTATGAGCTGAGGGAAGGGAATAGCTGCCCTGAAGTTGTATGTATCCTGATGAGCAACTGTCATGACTTAAAGTTAAGTCTGTCTCATAGGCAGGTAATTATCAAAGGCTACATTATCCTAACATAGTCTTCATTATTTTCTGAGAGGCTCTTGCTTGCTTTCAACTTAGTAATGTCTCTGCTTGGATCTGCACTTCAGTGAGGAGACTTGAATTTCTCTTGGGTAATCATGGGGAAGATATTATAGAGGCAGTGGTAATATGTGTACACTTCAGCAGGTTAAGTATTGCCAAATTACTATTTAAACATTAACTAGGCTCTTTCTCCATTTTTCAACCCAGACTATAGAACAGAGTCTAGGAACTGAATGGAAGGGGCACTTTAGGGAAAAAAAAGAGAGAGAGATATTAGGTTGATAATGATTGTAGAAATTAACCCAAATAGTAGGATCCTCAAGTAGCACATATTGAAGATGCTGTCGATGGCAATGAAACTAAGAGCAGAAATGTCAGGAAGGAAAAAGAGCATAAAAAAAAAGAGGTAAGAAGCGAGATAGGCTGGAAAAGCATGTATTAAAAGTGTTGCAAACCCATTGGTTGGTAAATTCACCATCTATTTGAGATAGGTGGGTATGTAAATTACTAATGAAATTGCTGGGGTTTTTTTCTTCTTATTTTTCATACTGAGTTGAATTACAATCACAAAGACATTATTACCTTACTGAATGTGAATGAACCATATTCTTTTTCTGTTAACTCCACAGAAATCAGCAGGCATCCGAATCAAATAATAATAAAAAAGATTATTAAGGGTCTTCACTTAGAGTGTTGCTCACATGTCAGTGCTGTTGTTTGTGGGTTTTTTGCTGAAAAGTTAACCCAGGAAATAGAACCTATTCTAGGTGTCACAGTTTTTCTTGTGTTCATACTAGTTGAACTACAACCCACAATGGAAAATCTTGTGCGCAAAACTCATCAAATGTATTCACTTTTCAGTAGGTAAGACTTAGGTAAGGTCTGTCTTAGAAAATCAGACAGTTACGCAGACATATTCCACACACTGGAATTTTGTTTACTAGAAACTGTTGAGGGGATATAGCCCAGGGAAGCGGACAATGAACTAGAAGAAAAAACTGCCAGCAAAGGTCAAGCCAATAATACAAGAGAGGGAAGGAAAGCAAAACTAATTTCTTGCAGTCCTGAATTAGTCTTAATAAAGTTGCTGTTATGTAAAATCACTATAATTGAACCTCTCTATACAATCCCCCTCATTTTCCTCATTTTCATCTCTCACTGAGACCTGTGTTTTCATTTTGTGTTTGTACAGGACTCACAAATTGGGTTTCTGATCCTGAATTGAGACTCCTAGGGGATACTGCAAAACTGAATGAAAGTTATCAGTGAAGATGATGATGATAAAATGATATTAATAAATAATGATCCAACATTAAAATACTTAAAGAAATAATCAGGTTGCAAAAAGTACAAAAGACTCAATTCTTTTAGACTTGACTTTTCAGAAGACCATCATCCCTAAAACAGAACAGTAGAGAAGATCAGACTACATTATATGAGCACCTTCCCACTTTTGTCATTCTAGAAATTTCTAAGAGCAAAAAAGCCCCAACCAAAACAGTGCTCAAACAACACAGCTGAAATATCTCTTACATAAACATGTCAAACATGTATGTGTAAACATATACAAATTATTTCTACAGCAGCATCTCTACCCTATCACATAATCAAGTTTGTGAACCAGCTTTCAAGGGGTCTTGATTGTATTTTACTAAACAGAAACTAGTGAACATGTGGGCAGGGATCTCTTAATTAACTAAAACTGGAATAGCTAAACTTATTTAAACAGTGCAACTTGATGCCCAAGACCTCACTTGTAAACTAAGTAGAAAGATTACAATTCAGTAACTGCAAAATAGGTGATTTTGTAAATTAAAAGCACTGTGACAACTAATCTCTGAGACTGGTGAAAGTACTCTCTATTTAGCGACAATGAATCCATAATCAGATGACAGTAGCTGAGGAATTAGAGTCTCCAGATTTTTAGAGTATAAATCCAGACAGAATCAGCCCTAGGTTGTTTCAGGGACTAAGACAAAATCCATTTTTCAAGTAAAAGCTATTGTTTGTTTTCAATGTGTCAGTCTTTTGATCTTCTTGTTAATAGATAAATCCTTTGGTCAGTAACATTGGCCCATGCATCACAGAAACATATTAACTGTAAATAGTACCTTCCCGCTCTTCAATCTGGGCACCAGTAAAGACTGAGATATATAGTACGTAAAGGCAGACACAAAAAATTAAAGAAAGAGAGATGGCCAATCCTTCTTATGACTGATGTTTCATAGCTCCCATTTCATTTCTCTACTTGACCTGTGATGTCTCTTTTAAAGTTTCTGTCTCTAGACCAAACAAAACCATAATTCATAAATTGAATGAAAGACAGTATCTTATCTTTAGTTACCTAAACGCCCACTTACATGTTTCAGATCAGTTAAAATGCATTTTTAGTTCCTATTTAATGTACTGAATTCCTAGTATGCTTTATATCCTGTGCAAATGTCTCACCAGATTCATATACACTGTGTATTTAAAATATGCAAATGATCCAGTGGCAGCTTCTTATAAAGAATGACTTTCCTTGGTTCTCAACAAATATTTTCTATTTCAATTTTGATTTTATCCACCATGATGCCTCGATTTTGTAATTACTCATAAGCTTCAAAACTGATCATGTAGTTTTGCTTTTTTTTCCTTGGTGAGGTTGACATCTGTTTTCATGTCCTTTCTCTACTTTCTTTTGAAGGCCAGAAAGCCAGCCAGGCTTCACAACGTGATGCGAAAATTGGCAGCAAAATAAGATATTCTAGATCAAAGACTGACATACTCAAGGCTAAATATAGTTCCGGGTAGAGCAGAAGGCAATAATTTCCAGTATGTCTGCTGATATGGTCACTGTGGTGGAGCTGCCCTTCCAAATTGTAAGATTTCAAAAGACCGATGTTTGATTTTCAAATATATTTCAGAGTTTTAATTACTGCAGATATTCCTGGCATCTTCTAACATTATCATTAGGACATGAATATTTTTCTTTCATGCTCTAATCTAGCATAACTCTGTATTAGACTGAGATATGAGCAACACATTTTACTTACCCTCCAGTTTTTGTTTAAATCATGCAGGCTTGAGCAGGGCAGACTATCAAAACATTAACTGTTTCTTCCCTCCTTTTACATGTGAATAGACAAGATTCAGAATTCCTTCTCCTTTGTCTTACTTGCAAGTCCTTTTTTTGTCTCTTTGGAGTATTTTATTCAGTGAAAGGGTATATAGGCAGTTCTATGAGCAGCACATTTTTATGTGCCTGGTTTCCCAAGGCAATCTCTGTTTAAAGTTTGCTTAGTAGCCCATACTGCTGATTTTCCATGTGTCAGTGGCACTCATATGTACTCTCTAGCCTCTACCCGGTCATGTAATTCTCACAGAAATTCTAGAACCTAATGTATTGGAGGCTTACATCACCAGATTTGACAGGAACTGGCTGATGTATTCAACTAGTAACACAAAGCTAACAGAGTGATTGTATGAGTTTTTTCCTTTGGGAAATACATTAACAAATACAAATATATGTTGACGTGAAGTCGGGATGAGTCTCACTTTTCACATACCAAAGGTAAAAATAGCCAAAATATACACATACACAAAAGTTCTGCATACTGCCTTCCTTTACCTGACAGACCTGGAGCTGTGCTGCCCAATCCTGTTCCATTTTTTACCCCATCACCTGGACCCTACAGAGCTTACTGACAGTCAAAGGACCTCCATCAGTAAGCAACGGAGTTTCACGGCTCAGATACTCTGCCCACCTCAGGTTAACAGTCAGCTAGTCTGCTTGGTTGCTAAGAAATTGATTATTCTTTTTATTTTTTGAAAAGACAGTGGATAACCTTAGATTCGAGCCATTACATTATTTTTAGAGTGGTTTACTAAGAAAACAGAGACCACAGTGCCTTTCCGTTCCCTGACAATGGCCTACATAGTCCATCTCCAGAGTGGTAGTTGTGTAGGGACCCAGCTCTCTCAGTAGATTGTGTTAGTCAACTGCTATGAACATAAAGATGGCTTTAACTCCGATGCTTATAAATTCTCCTCCCACTGTGCTCTGATTTCTTCAGCTTTTTGGCATAACTCAGCATGACCTACCAGATGGTTTGCTCAGAAAGGGAATTTCCTCTCTATCTACAGATGGATTCTGAGACTTTTCCAATATCATTCCTCTTAGTTCTAATATTTCTAGGCCTTTCCAGCTCACTACTTCTGCAGGCAAAAAACACTGCTAAAATGCATAAGTCTTCCTCATTCCTCCTCCCCTAAACAAAACAAAATGCAATATTTTACAGTATTCAGGTCATATAAGCAAATTGCACAGTGTTCCTCTCCTTTACAGTTAGGTAATATAAGTTTCTTTTTAAAAGAATTACCCATCCCCTCAAAAAAAAAAAAAAAAAGCACAGGTAATTTGCACCTAATTCCAGTTATCTACACTAGCAGTTAAGGGCTGAGAAAACTTTGCTTGCATTTAAACCTGTTTCTTCAGAGAGAGCTGAGCCATTTTTTTCCTTAGTTTCCAGGAAATGCTTTGACTTCTGCAATATTGTCTGCCTGCATTTCCTTAGAACCCACTTCCCTCTAAAGACTCTTCCTCAATTACTTCTCTTTGAAAAGTCCCACTGTCCTTTAGGTTTTGTAGATGGTCTTCGATGATTGGAAAGGGATGTCTGTAATTTCTTGTGAGTAGTCTTCCGGGCCACAGGGAATAATAACTTTGTACACTGCTGTGTGCTTGGAACACACTTCTCTTACAGTTGCTATGCAGTTTTGGGTTCAGCCTCAAAATAGGGATTTTGAGTGTTTAATTTTTTTTCTTCTTTCATATGTAATTATTTCAGATAGTTTATGCATGCTCTATATCAATCACAATCTTATTGTTTACTTTAAAAATCCTTTTTTTCTGAACATTCAGTTTTCACACATTCAGTTTTTGAACATTCACACAGAACAAATGTGCAAGTGGGAACAAGATATTAAGAAAGCAACTGAAAGACAAAGAGGCAAGAGAAAATCCCCTTTGAACATCCTAAAATTTCAATGTTTCCATGGTTTAGTTCCCTAGTATTCCCAAGCTTTCCTAGTCCTTAGTCCTTAGTTTCCATTTAAAGTTGCACTCTTTTTTTTGGTAGAAACTAAATAGGGCTGCTTGGAAACCTTGGAAGGAGCCAAACCCGGTTTATTCTGATGGCTCTTCTGGCCCATCAGATGAAGAAAAAAGAAGTTTTCTTTCCTTATGGAAAATAGAGACTACTAGATTACAGTTTTTGAATGTGGGAATAAGTCATCTGAATGTGGTAGTCTGATGTTGTGACCACAGTAAGCAATGTCACAACTAACAATATTATGATGGAAGAACACCTCAAAAATCTCTAAAAGATAGTCTTAGACTCCACTTCTTTGATATACCTGTAAATTTGCTGGAGCCCAATGAGTTCTTCTAAAATTTCAAATTTGCCAATGGATAACTTCCATATTTCCTTTCACATTGCTCCTTTGCAATAGATCTCATTGATCTTTCAGAAAATTCACATTTGATTTTGTTAGGCACATATTCTTTCTAGGAGAGATACACCAGTAAATGATTGGGGGATGGGAGGAATTAAAAACATGATTAATACTTAGATTAAAGTTCTGCAGCTCAACAGCACTGTCTGAATTATCTTCATTTTAGGCAATAATAATAATAATTACTCTCTAACCACAAATCTAGCAAGCAAAAATTGAAGTGGAAATTACTCTTTCAAGAAAAGTAGTAATAATAATGTCTGCCAGTCATAAATGAGGCTCAAAGTCACAGAAGTCAGAATGAGTTCTTAATCTTCAACTGTTAAGAGGCTACTATACAATTTCCTCTAACACTAATTCACACATATTCATTTTTTTGCATTACCAAACTGTCGTGGTTTTGGCCAAATTGGCCAATCAGAACGACAGATGGCCTTCCCCCCCCTCTCTCCTCGGAGAGGAGAGGAAGAGNACCCCCTTTGCCAGAGCTCCTCGCCTTTGATCCCTTAGCTTTTTATACTGAGCGTGATGCAGATGGGATGGAATACCCTGTTGGTCAGTTTTGGGTCACCTGTCCTGTCTTCTCCTCCCTATAGGTGTGACCCCTCTGCGCTTCTCCGCTTCCGACCCTCTAACGGGACAAACAGCGAAGTTGGCCGACCTTGGTTGTTATAGCAATAAGTATAAGCAAGAGCCTCAGTGCATACCATTCCTTGGTATAATCAGGTCTTATCACTCGGAGAGTGAACACTGTCTGAACAACGTGTTGTTAATTTCAGACTTTAGTCAGTTCGATGAGGCCCAGCTAAAAAATAAAATTCCAAATTAGAAAATTGGTTGCATTTTACCTCAAACCAGGACTCAAACCATCATTCTACCTAAAGGAGCCCACCTTTCCAAAATGAATACTAATGAGGAAAAATGAACACCGATTCCCAAACTAAAATTACAACTCAGGGATTGACATGTTTGGATATTCCAACTGAAAATTGTTGCTGCTTTGTCACCATTTTCCTTGGCCCTCAAGGATCCAAACAAACAATGTAACAAAGACTTTTAAATGCAGATTGATTTTAATTGCATTCTGCACAGTCTATTGCATCCCTCTTCCAGCTGTTGGGGTCCCCAACAGTGGATAATTCTATCCACTCAATTCAGAATTTTATTTTTTTTTTCTCTAGACTGCAATTTAGAAACACATTTTTTTCAGAATCAAGAAAAATGTGAGAGTAGAAAAAACACAGTTAGGAAAATGTTAGAAAGGCAGAGTGATAGAAGCAGTTATTGTTCTTTGTACCTGAAATGTGCATTTTATATGTGTGCTCCCTTGCCCATATATACAACTGTTCTTAACATAGGCACAGGTCATGTACACAAATACCCAAATAAATATACATACAGAAATAACTTACAATATTGGTATTAAAGAAAAAAAATCATTCTTCCTATCCAGTTTTGAAAATTTGGTTTCATCTGTAGAACACTATGCCCTTAAACAAAGCAAGAACAGTAATTAAGATTTGGGGGAAAGGGATGAGTTGAACTAAAAAGGAGCATGCAAAAATAATTAAATCTTCACAGGTTTGGCAAACACATTTGCTTTTTCTGTTCTAAAGAAGCTCCACACGTTAAAATGTGATCCATCACAGAAACACAGAAATAAATTATACATATGGCTGCTCTCTGTGTGAATATCCATATTTACATGCACAAAAGAACAGTCATCTGCTAATAACACTGCTTGTCATTTGTCTATCTGAAAAGCTTACATATTTCTGTCATGAGTGAAGCTTATCTTGTAAGTTTGAGGACCAGCAATACACAAGCAAGTTTGTCTCAGAATCAGACATGAGCCTGTCCTGCCTGAGCTCCAAGCCAAGCAGAAGCTGCATAGCCAAGTTGCTGCAGTCCCAATTTTGAAACAATATGTTCTGCCTCTCAAACTTACAAGTTACAAACCTTAACCTTGACTCCAGGCTTGTTTGAAGGACATGCAACTGACCTCCTGTCCTCCTGCACAAGACTCAGGAAGTGCTGTCAGGTTGCCCAGTCTAGACATGATGTTAACAGTTCTTCTTTGGATCTGTCTCCCGGAATCTGATTTAACACAAGAGACCTTTTTTGAGTTTAGCATTCCAATAAAGCACATTAATTGATAGCATCAGATTTGCTATATGTCTTTGATAAGTACCTAAGATTATGTTTGTTCTTCTAATGGCAGTATGACAGCTCTCAATAGGTATGCTGCGCTAATTCATCAAATGTGTCCTCCAGTTATGTCATAATGAACTAGCAAGCTTATAGAAAAATTTCTGGTCATTAATAATCCATGGTATGACCTTGATTCAAACTAGAACAATATTCCTTTTCTATTACTCTAGCGTGCAAGGTATTCCAGATTATCTCATTTAATTTTCTAGCCCTCCTCTGCATCGCCATTGTTTTCTCATTTTGCATCACTAGAATGTTTTATTAGTAAGCAATATTTTTTTACCTTTATCAATCAAAAAAATTAAGTATGATCAGACCAATAACTGCTGCTTAAAGAATTTCATTAGAGACCATCTTACAGGCTACCTTCTTTTTAGCACAACCTTCAGTTTTCTACTCTGTGTGTCATTAAAAATGTATCAAATGTAATTTCCCCCAAATAATATTCATAACCTTTTCTTGTAACTAAAGAGGAGCATTTTCTCCATGACTTGGAAATGTTTATAAACACTGCTGTGTCTAGACAACACTGTCCCAAGTTTAATAAGTATGTTTACATGCCCTGTTTGGGAAGGGAGTGAGGTGAGAGGTTGGGATGATGGTGGTGTTAGTTAATGTTTGGATTACACATAAACAACACCTGTAAAAGATAAAATAAAATCTTCCACTTCATCTAAGAGTGTGAGGACTAGAGCCCATAGCAAAGAGCACTCTACAAATGGCTCTATTCCAATTTTATTTTTGCAGTACTTCATAAATTTGAATCACAATGGTCAATTTGTTACCTGCAGAGTCACAAATGAGACAAGACAAAAAAAGGATTTTTTAAAAAAAAAAAAAAAAAATCAGTATCTTCCTATATTCGTTATTCAAATATGACATATCGTAGCCTGACTCCTTGCAAAAATTCACAAATCATTATTATTGCTCTTACAGTAATCAATACCAAGAAAAGTGGCACTGAAAAAATGAGTGGATTAGTTACAGCAGGAACAAGGGCTATAAAAGTTTCCCCTCATAGATCTGTTATTGTACTTTACCTTTAATCATGTCTCATATTATTCCTCTTTCTGGCTTCTCACAAGTTCAGGGAGACAAATCACCACAGACCCATGTTTGAGGCCCTCTTAACAGATTTTGCTTGTGCTTTAATGAAAATCTGGAGTTCAGTCTTTAAAGAAAAAGTAATATATTAATATGTTTTGCCAGCAAGCCTTACTACAAATCTAGACATGTGTCCCTCTTGAATGTGTTACTCACATAGTTGATCTATGAACCAAACATTTTACCAGTTCAGGAGAGAAACATGCCAACTGACCCAGCCCAGACACCAGTCTCTGCAGCATGTAAATGCAAATACTTCATCCTGGTGGAATTCTCCACCTTATGCCAGTTCTTAGTTTTCCTGTATTTTCATAAATGTAAGCTCTTCCTACTTAATTATTCTGTTGACTCACTTCATTGATCTTTTCTATAAATTGATGATCTTTCACAGTACTATGGCTTTAATTATTATACCTCTTTCTGCCCACTATGTCCACAAAATAAAATACTATAGAAGAACTAGTTATAGCTTTCTAATTAAGATTGAAGCAAGGATTTAGTCTCATTGTTATGTATTAAAAAGACAGCATGTGTGCTGCGGAGTGCAGAATGAATTTTCTGATAATTTGTATGTAAATCTGTTAATTAGTTTATGAGTTAAAATAATTAAAAATATTGCCTTTAAGAAATTTAACATCTGCTGTACTTTTCACCTTATATCAGCATCACAGGACAGATTCTTCAGCACTTACTTCTTATTATGTCTCACCAAAATCATATGGGGATCCTTTTTAAGGAAGTTTNTCTTTTCATTTCCTTCTGTTTCCTTTCATTCTTTTCCCTTTTCTTTCTTTTTGTTTCTTTTCCTTGCTTTGCCTTGCCTTGACTTGCCTTGCCTTCCCTTCCCGGAAAGGATCCAGGACCACTGGGCACAGCCATAGGGATGAGGTAGCTCTGAGTCTGATACTCATGTGCCACGGTCAACACTCTCAAGCCATGGTCCTCTCTGGGCACTGCTCCCAGGCCAGGGCATGGCTTGATTTTCTTCGTCCCTGCCCTGTGGCTTTCCTCAGTGCCATGCTCCAAGCCGGGGCACCCCAGTCTTAGAGTTGCTAAGCCCCGGGGCACCCTGGCCCTGGCACAATTTTCCACTTCTTGGAAAGATTGCAGAGGTTTTGTTAGCACAGGGGTGATTTTGATTGCCATGTACTTCAACTGGCCTGATCGCTTCTACAGATGGGTGAGTGCTATATGAAAGCAGCTAATCAATAGTTATCTGTATGAGGAAAAAGCAAGATTTGAAATAAAGACTCTCAAGGTATTTACTGCTACACAATATTGACAAAGACCCACTGGGAAGCTAAATCTGCCAATCAAACTAATTGGATTTAGCAGCAAATGATGGATTGAAGATGTATGAAAATAACCATCAGTGTGACTGAAAAATGAAATGCCAAGTAAATTTACAGTAGCAGTTGTACCTAGTATATCAGCCTCCTGTCTGCTTAACCTGTGGCAGAGAGCAAAATCATAAATTTTGGGCTCTCCTGCCAAGATAAAAACATCAACCATGTATAGTCTGCAGGTCCTGCTTTGAATAAATGTAACTTCTGACATAATTTTTGTTAAAAGCTGCCAAATTGTGTGTGCCAGAATTAAGTTTGTAGACAATACTAGTTCTTGTCATAGGAAGTATATCACATAACATTAAGTTGAAGTGCTCTGCCAATCAAATAACCTGTATTTGTAATATCTCAGAATTTTTTGAGTTTCTGCTGCTCCTTCTCCATGCTGTTGCATATTTAAATGTGTTCAGAGAAAAGGAATATCCTAGTATCATTATGAAGCTAATTTTATTTTTAAAAAAATCAATTGTAATGTGGTAATCTTTACACATTTTTATGTTGAGTTTCTTGTAGAGATTCATTAGAGTAGCCCTGATTATTACACTGTCTTTTCATTTTCATTAGAAATCTGAAAGGAGAGATATGTTTCTTTAAAAGAAAAACTGTAGTTTTTGAAAGGTTAGTCTAAAACAACTCTTTCAGTTCATTCTCTTTGTATACAAGTCAGTAGGCCCTGATTCCTTAGTAACAGTTTTGGATCAGTAAAGGTATCGCAGATCATTTTTCCTGAGTTTCCAGCACAACATGATTTTCGATGGGCTTTTAGTATTAAGACTAATCTAGCTTTTCGTTCCTGTTTTTTCCATCACATTCTTTGATTTTTTACGACACAAGATGAATACTCTCACAGTTTGACTTAATTAACCCTGTAGAACTAAATAGTTCAAGCAAGAATTGCCAGTATATTTTTGCTAGCTGTGAAAGTCAGTTTCCACCAAGTTAATATTTCCTTTACTTTTTTTTTTTTTTCCCCAAGACCTTCTGTATTCCATTGCAAAAGAAACTTCCCAAATGGCTGGCAGAACACTTAACTGTTCACTGAACTGTCATACCACAAAATGTTTCTGAATAAAAATGCTGTTTCTTACTTGAGAAGTCTTAAAATTGACTGTCACTGTTGTGCTGAGAACCTATGTTCATTTTCACTAAAGTAATTAATTTTTTTAAATGGTTACGTACTCATTAGCAACTCAAGGTTGCAGAATATTTTTATTACTTTTTCATATATTATCCTTGATAAAATATTCAAGTAATTGCATATAAATCATGTTTTCTAACAGAACAACTATCAAGAATCATCTATGCTATCATGTAGTCAATGTACTATATGTAAGCTGTATAGCAGATATATACTATATGGAGTATATGTAGAGGTGCATACTATATTATAGTATATATAGCAAGGATCTATATTATACATATTATAGTATGTGTATCGTATGTATCTATACATAGTATGTATCTATAGATACCTATATATAATCTGTATATATAATGTATATATATTGCACATATACAGTATATATACAGTAGTGTGTTATTTAGTACATACACCTTATTTAGTATATACACAATGTATAGGCTGCATGCATTTATACACATTCTACTTGAATAGCCATTTGTGTTTCCTTCTTTTCCTGAGACTAGGAAGAGATAGACGCAACCAAGCTGAAGCAAACCAAACCAACAGCAAAAAGACAGCCGTAAACCAGACCAACCGTCAAGAGCTACCAAATAACTCCAGTTTGGAATTTTGTGTGCGGCTTTACACTTACAAAGCAACAGCATTGTAAATGATGAAGTTGTGAAGGTGGTCACATATTTAGTGAAACACACTGATTGTAATGTGTACATAGCATTTGAACGTTGTGATTTATATAGTAGTTACTGACTGTATCACCAATTGACAGCAAATTAAATGCTAGGAGGAAGAGAAAAACAGTCAAGACGCTGCTCTTGAATTTAGTTCCTTATGGTGCTGTTTCAAATCTAATGGCACTCTGATAGCACCAGAACAGTGAGATGTGATTGCCTGTGTCAGACCTACAGTTCTCTTAATGGAGATGAAAGCAGCAATGACAGTAATGAACGCTTCAAGGAAATAATTCTAGTCCATAGACTAGGTTGTCACAAGAATAGCTGCCGGGTCAGCTGCTGCTTTGTAAGGTGTCGGGATAGTCAAACATCGGAGGCAGCCAAAAAGGATCAGCTATTGCACTTGTCTCTGCTCTTCTACTTCTCCACATGCTCTGAAAGAATTTAAGAACATGTTCTACTCATCTTCTAATGAGTTCATCTAAATTTTTCTTGGCACGCATCAGAGAATTTTTCCTCTACTTGAGTGGTCAGATTTTGGAACCGCAATAGTATCAGAAAGACAGACAGTAAACCACAAGCAAATGTGTTTTATATTTAGTGTGGCAGATGGTCTCAGTTACCATATCTTGTTTCTTAAGCCCTATATTCTCCACTTACCCTATTGGACACTTCATATATTTCTAATGAGAACATTGAGTAGATTTTAAAATTTATTTTGAGGATTTTTTTCTGAAAGGTTTGTTTTAATAGAAGACTTTAAAGAATTTTTATAGGAAGAAAATCAATGTGAAACAAAGGTATTTTGCCGGACAAGAAGTGGAAAATATGTCTGTTGCTGAAGAAAATTTAAACTTGAGTTAAAGCACATTCTTCTTGTTCTATAATCAAACAGCTTGAGATTTTGACTAACACCTGAATATAGCAAGGTCAGATCATGGTAAGAAAATGAATTTTCCCTCTAGAAACTTTGAAGTTCTGTAGTGATCGTGGAGCTCTACTTCATTACAGAACAATAGCTTCACTAATAGCTTCAGAAAAGGTGTTTCCAAGCTTCATTAATGTGCATGTGTCTGTATTTTGTATAGAACTGCTTTTACCAAAACATTTTGACTGAGTCTACCCCACAAAGAATTACATTAGCATTGCATTTATTAGCATTAGATTATATGCCATTAATATTAGAGCTCAAAATAACAATACCAATACCTGGATATGATGCTGCTCTACTCTGGTGCAAAACGAAACCAGTTGCGATTTGCAGGTGCGTATGTGGTATCATGGTTCTGGTTCTAAATCATTTAACATTGCCTCATTTAGAAAAGCAAAGTGTTCTGTATATTCACTTAAATATAGTTATTACTATAGAATTATAATTTTAAAATAACAGGAAGAAATGTAATAATACCTTCATGAGGAGATGTAGTCAGGGAAGTCTATTATCAGAAAATGTTATGCTAAAGTTATTAAAGACTCGTTTAAAAAAAATCATAAATCAACTTGCAAAAGTAACATATTTCTGACTGTGTTTTTAGCCTCCTTTATTTTATTAGCTGAAAACTAATGTAATTTCTTAGCTACTACATTTTCTTTAAATTGAATGCATTGAAAGTAAAATACCACAGAACATGAGGGTTGGGGGTTTTTTTGGTTTTTTTTTTTTTTTTTCCTGGTAATTTTCTATAGCTTATCACTCCTTTCTCTTATGTTTCAGTTTTCAGTCGTGAACAATGATGCATCTAACTGCATCAAAGGGAACAGATAGTAAGATATTTCTGCTTGTTAATTTTACAACAGAAAAAGCATAGTAGTGGCATGAAAGGGATCTCTTACTGAATAAGTATTTCAGAAATCTTTAATGACAGAAACTCACACCAAATGTTCATAAAAATATTTGCAAGGTTCTATCATTAATAATAACTTTTTTTTTTTTTTTTTTAAACTCTCCTCTGAAATCCTGTATCTCTTTTCTTATTTATATCACTGGGGGTTGAATGCTGCTGTATTTCTCAGTGTGCCAGATGGTTGGAGAAATGAAGATACAATCACCTCTCCTGAAATTTACATAAAAATGAATGTATAAACTGAGATCAAATTGAAATCAAAGGAAAAAAGCTCATAATTACCTTGATGAACATGGAAAAAGGAGAGAGTGAGTGAAAAGAAACAGCAAGTGATATAAGGGGAACTGTAAAAGGTCTCCTACTATTTAAATTATGACAATTCAAGAATTCTATTTTTATTTGTGGTGGTGTGAAATTTGCTGATGCTTGGGGAGGTATAGAACAGAGCGTGAGATGCAACTATAGGCTTATTCCTGAGATACAGCCCTTCACTTAAAAAAATCTAAGAAACAGGGGTTCTGTTTCTTTGCTTCCATTTGTTATTAAGGTTCTAACCTTGCCCAGACTTATTAGAATACATGTTTCACAGAACTTGTCTTCATTTGGAATTAATTGCATAGAATAATTTGGAAGGACACAAGGCACGAAACTGGAGCTCTGCTCTATTATAGTTTAGTAGTATTCAGTATTTAATAGCTTCTGCTTTTCAGAAGTTTTCTTCCGAGGATGAAGATGAGAGCTCAGGGAATCAAATAGAATATAGAAGCTCCTGGCTTCAAGCCACATACTCAGAAAAATCCACCAACTATAATTACCAGTAGTCATTACTGCTGACCATTTGAGGACTCCTTATGAGATGATCAAAATAGTAACTAAAGGCCAAATCTGAATGGATACTTATTATTACTGCTGTTACTACATAATTAAACACAGAAAGTGTGTCCGGTTGTGTAAAACTCCAAGATGATATTTGAATCTAGAAAACATACTTTGAAGCCAAGTAACTGCTTTGAATTCTTTACATTTTATTGATCATCAAACATAGTACAGCTATGCATATCTCAAGGCTGGTTGTCTGAATTGAGAGGACCAGGACTTCTTATGGATCTGATATGAATTTGCTTGTGGCATCTAAAACCTGAATCTAAAGCAGATTTCAGCTTAACCAATTTTTTTCTTAAAGAGAACCCCTTCTGCCTTTCACCTCACTGTTAGAGAATGTTATTAAGGAACTGCAGAGATCTGTGGTGAAGGTAGTTTGCTAAAGGTTATATTGCTTCTGCTGTGGACATGGATAAAATGAGAAGGCTGCAGCTTCCAGTCAATCAATGTTTGATGTTGTAGCAACATTTTAAAAAGTTCAGTTTAACAGTTGCAAACTTTCACTTGAAATATGGCACTTTCGTGCCACTTTGTAGAGAGTTCATAGCAACTGTTGAACTGTTGAAGACAGTGAGAAAATTACCAGTAGGCAATTTTAAAGCCTCAGCTCCATTTGACAGCTCCTAACTTCAGGATTCAACTTCCCACCCTCCCCGCCCCTGCCCCTTTAGACAGCACACTGTCTGTGAATTCACTGGTTCTAGACCTGACACTTATTCATTGCATTGCTCTTCTTCAATTATGTATTTGGCAATTGCTCACACTCAGCCTTGAAAAGGGGAGACATTGTATGAAAGCAAATAAATGTAAGCTAGGAAATGAAGGTTATCATTTATGGCTTTTAAAATACATGTAATGGGATCTTTATCTTCCCACTGGACAGCCAACATCTCATTCGGAGCAAAAAACTCCCCAAAATGCTACATTTCCCATTTGAAGCATCAGTGAAGAGAAGCAGAAATAGGACATAAGAATTACCTCATCAGTGGCTCATCAGGTCTAACTTTGACTCCTAGAGAGGCCACTATATATTTTTCGGAAGAATACCAAATGGCAAGAGGGCAAAGGGAATTATTATTCATGTACTCATAGTTCTTTACCCTTTTCTGAGGCTGGTTTGTCCCCACAAGCATGATGCGTATTTGTTTTTCAAATTTAAGGTTGTTGACTAATAAAATGGATTATTTGCTAGTAAAATAAATGTCCAATATATGTTTTTCATATGGAAAAGCCACATAATCTATAAAATGTTGTGAGAATTAATAGACATAATATACTAGAGGGTTACTTTTTATTATTTCTATTAGTATTGTCTTCAGTCTCATTAAATCTTCCTTACCCTTTTTCCTTAGAAAGTAAAAAGTAGAATAAAATGAACATTAAGAAGCTTTAATTGCTAATGACCACAATATATGCTAATCAGCATCTCCAAGAACACATCTGTCCAACTTTGAGATGGTGAAGAAAGTCAGTTCTCCTGAGGACGCTCTTGAAAGGGAAAAAGTAATGGAATCTGAGGAGGAGTCTGTCAGGAAGATTACCAACCTGGTAACTGTTATGGAGTGTACACCTAACTGAAAAGTAAACAATATATCTGTTCAGATCCTGTTGAGTTGACTGTGTTGGAGGTTGAGTTGAGCCTAACAGGGAATGAGTGGCAAAAGTATCCTATTTTAACTGGCCAAGAAGCTACATGTATCATTGGTATAGACTACTTCCAGAGAAGGTACTCTAAAGACCCAAAAGGGTACTGGTGGGCTTTTGGTGTAGCACCTATGGGTATAGATTAAACAGTGGTCTATCTTGCCTGGCATCTCAGAGGATCTTTCTGCTGTGGGGTTGCTACTGGTGCACCTGCAGCAGTATCACAACAACCAAGACTCCTTGGTTCCAGATGGTTGGAACTGTGTGGGAAAGACTGTGGGTTACTCCTTCCTCAGGGAAAAAAAAAAAAAAAGAAAAAGAAAAAAAAAAAAGGCAAACTAGTGGGATTACATTTACTCAGGAGCTTGGGTGCACTTGGTGTGTAATGCAGAAGGTTTGGGAAATCTGAGGTGTACCTTATACGTCAAGGATATTCATCCTTGGATGAAAATAACCCATGATTTGAGTTTCACTATGCCATAGTTGTAGGATGCCATAGTTGTATGTCAAAAATACCACAGCAGGAGCTTCCCAAAACAATGGAGGATGAACCTCATAAGGAACCAAGCAAATGCAGCAGCGATCCAACCTGAGCTGGTTTTGAAATCCAACAATCCAACACATCACACTGTACCTCCTGCTCTGAATGATTATTGCAGCAGATGGAGCCCAAGTCATGGACTAAATGAACTAAAAGGACATTTGAATGGGGGTGGCCAGTAGACTGAGGGAAAGTTATCTGTGTATATGTCAAAGGACAGGGAATGGAGCAGTGGTGGTTGATGTTGTAGAACGTAAGCGTGGTATGGAATAGAAGGGGTGGAGATTGTACTGGATCTAGTTGAGACAGAGTTAATTTTCTTCATAGCAGCCTATATGGTGTGCTATATTTTAGATCTGCAACCAAACCAGCATTGACAAGACACCAATGTTTTAGCTATTGCTGAACAGTGCTTGCAGCATCAAGGCTTTCTCTGGTGGGGGGAGTTTTTACAAGGCAGCTGTTGCTCAGAGACTGGTTGGGCATTGGTCTGCTAATGGTGAGTGACTGCCTCTGCATCAGTTGTTGGTGGGGTTTTGTTATTAATGAGGCATAAACTTGTTCTTATTTTCCTGATAGAGTTTCTTTTGATGAGTAAAACTGAATTAATCAACATATTTTTTAATTGTCATAAATGGGATTTTCTATGACAAAATATTACTAGTGGAAAACTCTAAGCAGACCTTTATTCAGAACGCTGACTATCATGACATTGCAAACTTCAGTTATTTAAAGGATAGAACTGTTCATTTTTTAGATAAGAAAATAACAGCCTTACATTACATTTTAAATTAAGTTATATTTTTATGATTTTCAATTAAATTTTACACTCCCATATAATTTTTCCTGTGTACCTAATTTTTTTTTTTTTTAGATTAGAATTAAATTTAGGATAGTCACATTCAGTAATTAAAACCACTTCATGTTAGGTGACATTATTGCTTATATTACGGAATTTTATGTCAAATGGAAAATGTTAGCAAATGCTTCATTACAGAACTCACACCTCTGCTGTTGGGGTTAAACACAACAAAATTTTACTGAGTTCAATTAGTTTTTATGGACAGAATGTAGCAGCTTTTGTGATGTTCTTGTACCTATTTCTGTAACTTCTCTATCTAAACTAAACTAAATGTTAATGATAAAATAGGAGAGTGTTTCTGTCTTGTTCCCATTTTGCCTCTGTCGGTAATCGGTATTTTAATTCATTGGGGTACTCTTTGATCAGTTGTCTGTGCTTTTTACAATAGTAGCATCTGGGATTCTTTGATCTTGCCAAATTGTTTTTATTCTTTATAGTACTCTTTAAGGCAATAATTAAAAAAAACAGAAGCAGACCTTACAACCATTAAAAAAAAGTTATCCTTGAATAATGATAGCAAGAATTGCTCATTACTTTCTCCCTGATAGTCACTAGTTGGGTTTTATATAAGATTACTTACCCCATCTTGTGAAGAAAAGTAGCTCTGCTCTCCTCATTTTATAAATAGTGCCATAGCCATGTCCAAAAGGTGCATGGTTGCTTCCAAGCTTACTTTTGGAGAAACTTTGTGTTTTGAAGAGGATTGTTCCAGTTCTCACAGGGTAGGAGCCTCCATTCAGAATAATTTATCTCTAGAAACGCTGTGAAGAGCACTTTTACCTTGGGAAAGGCCAGTCACAGGAAAAAAGGCAGAGGTATCATGCTGAGAGCATGTTGACAGAAGGGCAGTAGCCATAGTTAAGGTGCTGACTGGGCTGCTAGTGCCAGCATATTTGTCACTTGTTAGTACTGTTTATTCTCTGAATTCCTAAGGCACATAGGAAAGCTCATCCTGTATTGTTACTGGGGGCATATTCTGTGGTCAAAGAGAACATTTTCAATTGGAGGCAACATTTAAAATTTTATAGTCAAGAGAGACTTATTTTAAAATTTCTCCACATAGAATATGTAGTTATTCATATGCCTTACACTTTCAGAAGATTCAGAAATATAATTTATACCATCATTCTCTGAAAATTTCTTGTCTACTTGTTATATGTGCATAACTACCATCAAATTTGTGTTTTCATTTGCTCTGACTAAACACTGTCTGTTGCAGTCTTCTTCCCCTCTTTGACAATGATGGACTTTGCAGCTAAGAGAGAAATTACCAGCAGCTAAAAGATCATTTAGAAATGATGTGGAGGACATTTTTTTTCTTAATTTAGTAGCAAGAACAATTTTTTTCTGAATCCTCTTCATTATTCTGATAACAGTTTGAAACACTTACTCCTCTTAAACAGCATCCCAGCGTGCAAAAATAATGCTGCTCTTGACTGTTCTTTCCAAGACTTACAATAAAAACAAAACAGAAAGCAGTGTAGATGCTTACGTTGTAGTCTACAGGCTTAAGTTATAGTGAAGTCTGAAGTGAAAGACACATTTAAAGCTCTTTAAAGAATAAAGGATGACACCCACCAGTAGCCAAATTCTACTATTTTTTTAAAAAAGGACAACTCTCAAAGCTTGCATGACTGCAAACCCTAACTATACTAAAACATAGGATATGTTTTAAATCCGTTTCATGAAACACTAGTTACTTCAAACTGAATACAGTACTGGAGCATGCCTGAGCAATTCCAGTAACCTCTTTAGAAAATAAATGTGAGAATTATCAAGAAAACTATGGTTCCTGTTTATCACCAGCATTTAGGAGGTGGTCTATGACACTAAGAATTGCCTGAGCAGCTAGAAGGCTGCAAAAGAAGAAAACTAGTTATGACTGCAGGGGGCAAAGGAAGCAATGTCTGAAAGCTGTGAAGAAACTTGCTGCTATAAAGCAGAATTTACTAGACTCTGATGACATTTATTCTACCTCTTCATTTCTAGAGGGCTCCTAAATTCATTCTTCTGTTGTGACAGGCTTTATGCTAATAGCAAGGCATGTAGAACAGCTTAAATACTTTCTCACTTAAATAGATAACAAAAACAACAAAGATGATACTTTTGCCAAGTTCAGAGAGCAGGCCAGGGCACTGAGCAGAGCCTCTCTTCAACTGTTTTACTACTGTCCTACTCTTTCTAGGCATAATGTAACAACATTTTATTTAAGCACAGGGTTTTGTTTGTTGGTTGGTTTGTTGGTTTTTTTTTTTTCCTCTCTTCCTCAGCTAGACAGTTATGCCTTCACCAACATTTTTGTTGGAGGAAATACTGTCTTTTCCTAATCTGGTGAGTCATAGCACAAGCTGGCCTGTGAGAAGCAGTCCCAACTGCACTGAGTCTTTCCTTCCTTGCTATAAAATAGATGAAATGAAGAAGCATCAGAGGTCATGTATTGATCCAGGACAAAGTCCTAAAATGTCCTAGGCAATTCTCTGTTAAGAAGAAAACAGCTTCTATTCTAGCACATCTCCAGCAAACATAGGTAGATTTATCTTCAGCCACAGGGTTAATCTAAGCAGAGGCTTCCCAACCACAGTGTTTTGAACATTCCTAGTACCCTTCAAGGTAGAACAAAGTGAGGCCTGGTAGCAGAGGTAGTAACATCACCCACATCTTGGTACTTCTATGTGTTGCCTTTTATATGTGTCCCGTGGAGTAACTCCATGTTTGGACTTACCGTCCTTCTGCAATACCTGCTTCTTATATGTGTATGAAATAAAACTGTGTAGATGAATGCTAGCAGCAGGATCTCAATTTCCAGCTAAGGATATAGGAGCTGAGCTGAAGGCTCAAATACCCTGAGATCATGGGGTTGTGAGGTAGATTAGATTGCTTTAAGTGAGTGAGGTGAACGAAACCAGGTAATTGTGCTGAGATTTTAGAGGAGTAGAGTTTAGACATGGATGGGGAAAGAAAATGGGCCTGGATTAGGAATCCAAAAGTGGAAGACAAATGAGAATATACTGAGCTGGGCACATGCAAGGCAGAAATCACATCCATCCTTGTCCAAAGCCAACCTCCAAACCCTTCAATCTCATCTCTCCTGATAACAAACAACTGAGAAAACCTCAAGCATTGTTGCTTATCCAGTTCTGTTCCACAGAAGGAATGAAAAACTCTGAAAGATATTATCTGGTTAGCTTGGATGGTCTAGACTTCACATTTGCAGGTGACCTGTGTGAATGACAAGGAAATGTCAAAATGGAGTTTTTGTTTGCTTCCTTTTACCAGACTTAGTAAATAATGCACATACACAAACATACATAAACACGTGCACGCGAGCTCTCAAGTTAGTCCAAAGGAAATGATTGCTATTGCAAAGGCATAAATTAAAAAATAAGTAAATTCTGGAATGTATGCTACTGGAGAAATTTCACTCACATTCTCTATATGTAAATATTACGTACAGCAATAAATAGTGTGCAATCATAAAACTAAAGGTTATATCATAATGTTGAGGTAATCAGCAGGGAGCAGAATTACAGCTTGACGGACAGTCTTCTTTCAGGCATATACACACAAAAAATATTTTGCCATTGCAATGCTCATAACTTACATTTTTCTTTTCAGTAATACAGCATGTATTAGTAAAGCAACAGAAGCATCACGTTCTTTCGATAAAACTGCTTGTAAGATATGAATTATATTGAAAAAATGCTTTAAACTTCCCAACTGCACAATTTTTAAAGTTCTTTTCAGACGATGGTTTGGTGGTTTTTTTGTGGGTGGTGGTGGTTTTTTTGTCTGTTTTTTTTTTTTTTGTATTTTGGAGTCATCAAGAGATTAAAGATTTGCTTTAACAGTGTAACTTTTTGGACTAAGCCATGATGGTTGGAGAAAATAACAAATTACTTCCATGTTACAGCACATTTTGGATACGACAATGACAGTAATGTCAGCATGTTCTGCTGATAATAACAAGCAAATATAATAAGGGTAAATGTTGCTGTTTAGGCACATCCATTGACTAACCCCTTGTAATCACTCATTAGAAGCTCTACAACATGCCTGAAATCTCTAATTCCTGACCTGTAATTCCATGCACTGAACAAATATTTTTTAAGTAAAGTAACAAACCTACCTGTCTTGAAAGATAGGATACATGCTGCATTTGAATTTAAGTCTACCTTCTCATAGTTTTTCCTTATGCATCACTTTTCCCTCTGCTGACAAAAGGATAGCATTTAGCTCTCCCTGCACCTCTGTTGCTCCATCCTTACCTTTTCCAAAATGCGGGAATGGCATCTGGAGCAGCCTGCTCTTGCTCTTTGGTATCAGCAGCAACAAAAATGAAATTTAACTCCAGAATGGCAAGAACTGAAAAGTAATTACTTGCAAACAAAATTAAGTTAAATTTTGTTTCTCATTTTCAAAGTATAATTTCATGCCGTTTGCTGACATTTTTCTCCACTATTGAATAATTATAGATGATCTTTTCACTACTGAGTTAATTACCTTTAATTTTAGATAGACGGTGGTTGGTTAAAAGGAGAGTTAATGAAAATCTTCTTTAGAAAGGAATAAAAATCTGGTTTGACATAATAATTGGTGATGCTAACTGTAAATTCCTTTACAGTCTATGTATCTCATCTGTACAATCAGATTGTAGCAGTCCACAGTAATGCGGTTTGTCTTTCACGAGACCCAAGCAGTATATGATGGTAAAGCACATTCATTATCAATCAAGTGTGAAGAATTTAAGGCTGAGGCACAGAAAGCTAGATTTCAGAGTCATGTCAGCAAGACAATTTAATTAAGAATGGAGCATAAATTCAGACCAAGGCACCTAAAAGCTGAAAATTCAGCTCATGCTAAAAGCAACAAACTGATGCTTCCTGCTAGACTTAAGTACCCTATTCTCCCTTGATGCTTGCTATCATTATTGGAGCACAGATGGTGAAAACACGTCCTGTTCAAATTTACTGTGTTCATTCACAAGGGTGTTAGTTAAGAAAATAGTGTTAGTCTAAACATTATACCTCCATTTATTCTCTTTTTCCTATTTTTTTTTTCATTTTTCAATACCAAAATAAATAAAACTGGGCTTGCAGTTACCAAAATGTTCCATATTCTTTTTAATAATGGAAAGTACATGACGGCTGGTTTGCAGACATTGCAGTCTATTACAGAACAAGGTAACTAAAATTGCAAACTTTAAAAACACATGTAATTTCCTCAATGATTCTTAATGCCCTCTCTAGAGTCATTACAGCCATTGTGTAAGTATCTTATTATAGGGTTATTAGACGTGATCTTTACTTGATCATCTCAAATTACTCTTCACTGACAAGTCAAGTTGGCTGTTGCAAAGTTCTCTCACTGAAAATGTTGAGTGACTCATTGATTTCATAGACGCTAATAACTAAAAAAGAGACTCGTTGTCCAAGTTAACAACAGCAGTACAATGTATTTTCATGAATCATTTAGGAGATAGACCTAAAAAGACAACCTGAAGTAATAAAATATAGCTATATCTTGCCTTTATAAAAGAAACTTGAAGAGCAGCTGGAAACAAAGTAAAATAACATCCCATAATAACAATGACCAAAGGTCCTAAAACCAGGCGTTTCAGCTTGCACTTAGCCTACCATAGGGTGATTTTCTTAAGTGCTTAGTACCAACAGAAACTACTATTTGTATTTAAACATAAACTGGGATTAATTAAAGGCACATGTATTTAAAATCCTCATTATAATAATCTTTTTCTAAGTCCATATTTTACTAGGTAGCAGGCAAGTTTTTAACCCATGCTACATTCTGCTGAACTTAGTGCCTCGTTCTCTCCCTGATTTCTGTGTGTGTCTGTGTGCAAGTGCATGCATGTATCCTAATCAGCTTTCTTCTACCTATTTCTCAGTTTCACCTCCTGCAAACTGATAAGCTATTAACTGGAAAGCACTATCTTAGGTTTTCATTCATTTATAGTCTTGCTATTTCTACACTAAATACTGACAAATACTTTGACACCAATTCAAATTTTGTGTTCCCCTTCAGGATTTTTGTTGGTTTTCCCCCTCAAACTCGATAATGCGATTGTTGGGGTTTTTTATCAGATCTTTATCAGATCTTCTCTTTTTATGTGTTTTTATACGCTGTCCAATTTACGTATCTGCTATCTAATTTTTGCACTCTTTTGCAATTTATAAAGACTTCGTAGAGGTTTTCTGATCAAACCCAGAAAAGTCCAAAAGACACAAGTAATAGAGCCTGAGTCCTCATTTAATCCTTGCTATCAGGTATACTATCTGCTTTCCTTTGAATGCATACTTTACCATGTTGTAAACACACTGAAACACAGTCCTGGCCATATGCTAACTGGCTGCAGAAACCTAATGGTGCATAACTCATTTTGAATTAGAATCAAGTTTACCTATTCCATTTCTTCTCCTTTATTTGTAAAACAATATTTATCTCTAAGACAGTCTCTAAACACAAGGATGGGTGGCCCATCTAGTCCAGCAGCATGTCCCAACAGTGGCTAGTAAGAGCAGCTGGTCTAGGAGGAATATAAAACCGGGCAAACATACCTTCCATAACGTATATTCCCAGCTTGCAGCTTGTGGCTGAGCCAGCTGTGGTTCTTTCTGTTGATGATTACCTCTCTTCTGAGAATTTTTTCAAAGGCTTTTAGTATGTAAATCTTCCTGATATTCAGGGCATCCAGAACAAGGTGTTCTACAGTTTACTTATGCACCATGTGAAAAATTTCTTTTGTCTTTAGTGGATCTCCAATTTAATTCAGTTTGCTTATCCAGTTTCAGTATTATAAAACCAGTTTATATTAAATATGTAAGAACTGCATAGCTGCTTTCTCACAGTCAGCCATGCTTTTATGACTCTCCCTCGTATCTCCCTTATACCATAATTTCTCCAAATAGTAGAACTCTTAACTAGTAAGTTGCCCCTTGCTCCATCTCTTTAGCCTTTCTTTATAGATTTTCTTACTCTGTTTTCTTGTATATAAGATGCAGGCACATCACAGATTTTTGCAGCAGCTTAATGATATTCTTATTTTGTTCCTCAGAGCATTCTTAATAATCTTAGATGTCTTCAAATACTGAGAAATTAATGCAAGTCAAATCTATATTTGCTGTAAGCCAAACAGAGCTCTGAATTTGGCTTGAAGCATGTATAAAATATAGCATAGTCTAATTAATAATGTATTACATAAAATATATACTTTAGGAAATGAAGTTTTGAATTTTAGGCGAAAACTATACATCAGAGGTACTGACCACTTTCATGATTTCCCTTTCTTAATTGAAAATTTCCACAAACTTAACCACTTTATCTTTCAGACTACTTTAGATATTCTGAAAAATAAAATGTCAAAGCCATGAGGTGCAGAGAAGTGCACCTGCAGTAACAGAGAGATATTGATTAATCATGTAAATCAGATCAATGAGGAGTTAACACCCACTCACGGACTTTTTTTACAGTGGAATTCAGGTTTCCCTGCTCTACAAGGCAAACATACATTTTTGCCCAGTGTTGGCAAATGTATGTAAATAAACCCATTTCAGCAGCAGTGCTGACTCACAGACATTACACACCATATTATGTCAACAGTATCAGCACCACATTTTTCATTGTTTCCCACATTCTTCTGTAATGGGCACCTTATTCACTTGGAAGCTCAAGGAAGATGAGCTGCCAAATTATATTTGCAACTCTCACCACAATTTATCAAGAGGGAAACTCTGGGACCATTGAAAGCTCCACAGATTTTTCTTCAGATGCATCATGCTTTGTAGATAGACTGTAGCTTTATCATTCAAATAACCCTGAGGACTGGTGGTTTTGATAAATGGAAGCTTTGTTCTGTATTGTCTGTGCCTTGTGCCCTTCCTTTCTCAATAGATGAGCAGCAGCTGAGAGAAAAGAGGTCACTGAAGCCCCTTAATTACAAAGCCGGAACTGCACCATTTTCATACTCACAAAATATAAAAGCTTACATAAAAACATTAACAGCATGAAATTACAGAATATTGGAAACAGCTAGCATGACAAAGATTCAGTAAAGGTAAACAAAAACTAGATTTAGGCAACTTTACATGTAGGCAAAATGTAGACAACTCTGTAATTAACAACAGAAGTAACCTCTCTCATAATGGTAATGTTGCCCCAAAATCAAATCTTTCGGGAACAAGTCATCATCTTTAAAACCATGGATTATTGTTACTTGCATTGCACTAGGGCTGCCCATTCTTATTGTCCCAAAATGTTGCTCTGTGGAGCTTCCCATATCCCATGGAAGCTCAGAGCAGTACAATTCTTTGCTAAGTCAGACCTCAGCAATGGCAGACTTAAAAGAACCCAAGCAACAACACAGACAACAACAAAACCTTAAGAAGAAGTATGGTCCTTCTAATTTGCTGTTTAGGTCAAAGTGACCTAAACCATTACACATTTCAGATCAACCTCGTAGTACAAGATCATAACAAAACAAAGGAAATCATCAGGTTTCTTAATGTGATGTCATTGAACAAAAGTTAAAATCAATGGAAGTTGGGTATATTTTTTAATACAAAATGAATACACACTAGATGAGTTTTGCCTTTAAGCTGTGATTAAAGAAACTGACAAAATTGAACTTTGCCATATTTGAAGAGCAGACCACAACAGAGGACTTTAGGTGTTGAGGCACTTTACCCTTGTGATTAATTTTTGAGCATCTGCCTTGACATAGTGCAAATAAGAACAGTTCCACTGTAGCCATTACAGTTGTAAAAGAGCAAGTGGAGCTCCTGGTTACTGTGGTAATTAGAAATCCTATGACACTTATTAAAAGTGTAGGAGCATTAACATCAGAGCTCCATTTAAATTCCCATTTAGATGATTATTGTTAGCTCAGTTTTGACCTTTTGCTGTTTCAGCTGGCTGTCATATTTCTCATTTAACCTCCTAAAACTAGCAGCATCATTACTGCTGTGATCCAGTCACTGGTCAGGTGCTGCAAGCATAAACCTTGCAAAAACCATTGGTGCATCTTTTAGTAGGAAAGGTTGGGTCAGTATTTTCAGTCTTCCCTTTTTGGAATTCCTGTTTCCAAGATTCCTCGAGGATTATCTTCTGGAAAGGTAAGAATTTAACATTGACAACCTGGCCGCTGTCTCAGGGTCCCTAAACCAACGCACCAGTACTTCACATCCCTGCAGCACAGCAATGCAGCCACCTTCTGTCCCTGCGTGCAGCTGATGATGGCAGAGGTAGCCTTCAGCCACTTCTCGCTCCTCAGTGTCTAACGCAGTGGCTCCCTGTATCCTGGGACTCGGTAGAGCTGCCATCCAATACCAGATACTACATGTATGGCATCTGGCTTCAGCTGCAGCCCTAACACGCTGGGTATGAGCCATCTCCATATGGTGGCATGGCACCTCCCTGCCAGCGAGCTCTTTGCGTTGCACGCCTGCCGCTGCCATAGCATTGAGTCAACCGAGCACAGAGTGTGTTCAGCAGTATCAGTTACATTTTAAAGATACGAAGAAAAAATGTCCCAGACATGCAAGCAAATAAGCCCCACTCTGTTACCATGAACAAAGACAAACCCTACCCTTTCCTGGTCATCGAATGCAGCTGGCACGTTGACTTGCACAAGTAATCATGAACTTCTAAAAGTGAGATCCACAATAACAATTAAAAAGGAGTCACATCATACAAGCAAAGTTTGCTGCTGATGTTTTATTCACATATGTACACATTCCTAAATCATCTCTAGGCTATTATCATCTTAAACACAAAAATTGCACACAGCTGTATTTTCAGTTTTGGTGTGTTGGAGACTTCTGTCATCACACCAAGAAAGCAGTTTCTGTATTTTGTTAAAACAGAAGAACCTGAAGGCATTTTTCCTCATATATAGAACCACTATATTGAGTGCACTGCTTTGGGATAACCTTAAAGCTGCTGCATCTCTACTTCAAGCTGAGAGTGCCAAACTGCATGTGACTCATTGCAGATGCTGGAGAAAAGACTGACATCAGTTCTGTGTCTCAGTTTCTTCAGAGATAAGCATCTGGTTTGGAGAATCAGTTAAAAATTGAGGCTTATACAATGAGAAAACAATTACGTCCTCACCCCCCAGGGAGCAAGAAGCTCATCTGCCTTTTCTCTCAAGATGCTGTTGTTTTTCCAAGGAGTCTCCTTCCTTCTTTGGCATCTGCTCTATTCCTGACTGTGGAAGAGCTTTCCTACATTTGCTGCTTTACACTGTGGTGGGGAGGCCTGTGGTGTAGGTCTAAACATGTGTGGCATTACATTCATAAGCATTAGAGATCCACATTTCCCCGGAAGCTGGATCCCTGATTTTCATTCTCAGATTAGTAAATATTATTGCAGATGGAACAAGCAAATTGTCAAAGGTGTGGAGGACATATTAGCTAACTAAAGAGCTAAAATAACATTAGCTTTATTCTGTTTTGGTTTATCTATCTGGCCCATCAGCCAGCATTATCTTTCTTGAGCCTTGTGAAGGTTTTACTTAGAAAAGTAATTCTTGGTCTCTTGATGTCTTTAGATTAATATATAATACCTTTTTCTTTTTTTCTTTTTTTTTTTTTTTTGTAAGAAGTGCTTTATCAAGCATAAGTAATTATGTTTAATGGAGAAGAAAGTGGATGAACTGAAATAGTCTGTGATAGAGAGGAAATCAGTCCACATCATCTCATGTGCACTCTGTTCCTTAACACAGCAACCTCTATTCAGGGATAATAAAGCTTGTCAGCTTACCTGGAAGGTACAGTTACACTTCCAGCCAGGCCCAACGCAAACAAGCATGCTGGCCACAGGCAGGGAGTGATCCAAGTGTAATCCCATGCCAGAAATAGTCCCACACAAGGAGCAACAGGGATGTGGGGCCTTCCTGAAGAAGGACTGGGGAAGGAGAGAGCAGAATTGATGCAGCACTGTCTGATCAGAGCCTGAGTCTGCATGATGCTTTAAAGGTACCAACAGGACATACGGGAGAGCCCCTTGGGTCAGGCCAAGATCCATCTTATGAGTTTGTAATAACTGGTAGAGGATATTGTTTTAACTCCTCTTGGATGGCAATCATTTGGTACATATTTTAACTTGGGTATTAAGGGATAAAGGGGATGGGAATGTCACTGCTCCCCTTGGAAGAGGCATGGCTAGAAGCCTGCAGAGTATAAACAGAAAATACTTTTTGATAAATGCCACATGACCTATAAACTTCAGTGAATGTCCTGTGCCATACAGTGCAATGGACAGTCCACTATGGGGCAAACAGCACACCACTGAGGGAAGGGTGAAGGAATTTACCCTTGTATGCTACAGATATTATGTGACCTCAAGTAGTTACACAGTGTGGATCTCTGACTATATGCCATACCCCACAGCACTGAGTGATGAGGATCAGGGATATATTAACACCGTGTTATTTCTTAATTTCTTAAACCGAAAAATAATGTAAGCAACTTGTTTTGGGAACAGCAATTTAGCTGAATTACTTATCTTTATAGAATTAGATATTCTATTATTTAAACACAGATACCTGTAGATGCATTAGTGAGCCAAGATTAAAAGCAGAAAGGAATAATCTTTGTTACAACAATCCACCTCTCTGCAGTATATTTTTGGATACTGCTTTGGTAATTAAAAACTTTATGAGCAGTTCATTGCAGAATAGTAAAAATGTGTTAAAATCCATTAGCACAGATTGAATACATTCATGAAATGCTTCTTTGGTGCAATAATGAAATTCACTTCACTTTTTTTCCCCTCCTTTTAGTGAGAAATTATTC
This sequence comes from Rhinoptilus africanus, assembly GCA_013400135.1. Taxonomy (NCBI): domain Eukaryota; kingdom Metazoa; phylum Chordata; class Aves; order Charadriiformes; family Glareolidae; genus Rhinoptilus; species Rhinoptilus africanus. The sequence goes on from VXBO01010224.1 coordinate 138,604, forward strand.
CATTGGAAAGACAAAATAAATTGAGTAAATTGTGAATAAAATGCAGTATAAATGAAAACAGTTATTTTAAACCAAGTCATGCAAGCTTTTTATTTATGCACCAACTTTCATATAATGAAAAAATCTGTGCCATTCTTAACTCTTAGGCAAAAATCCCAGCAACATAGCAGATCTGAACTCGATAAACTTACGCTTCCGCAAAAGTATCTGAGAAGCTGCTATTGTGAACCCTTGTGTTACTAAAAAGCTGTCATATTGGGAAATAGGGAATCTACACAATAGAATTAAATGACATCTTTTTATGCCGTTCATTTCTTTCATCGCTGATTTCATGAGCATTTTTAAAGTTGGCTTCTTTTTCTCTTGCTCACGAGCAGGCCAGAACACACAGATAAGAAAATGTTACTCAGAGAGTGATTGTTAAAGGTAAAATATGGTGCTTCCTAACAGGAACACGAAAGTGCACACCTAGAAAGGAGGGAAGGCCACTGTAATGAAGACATTGTTATTTTAACTCTGAAGTTTTGGAAAATTTCCTCAGATTTTGATAAGTAGCCATGGTCTTGTTAGAATCAATGTTAATTGCTATATATATCAGAACAAAAAGATACATAAAACTAATCTATGAAAGCCAATTACAAAACCCTAAATGTCAGTTGCTTTGTTTTCCTTGGAACTCAGAGTCATGTACATAACAAACATGAAATTATGCTGACAAATTCCTTTGGAAATCTTTCCCAGAAACCTGCAATGCCATATTTGTTTTTCATGACATGTTACATAGCCATTAAAATGAAAATTAGAAGCTCAAAGGGCAAACTAATCTATGATGGCAATTTGGTATAAGATATTTGAAACCAAATGAGCACAGACCAACACTACTATAAATATGTTATTATTAAAATCAAGTATAATTGGTATGAAATCCAGGTGAATAAGGGAATAGTTGCCTTTCCATCTACTGAGAGTGTAGGTAGCTTCTCTTTTTAAAATAAAACTAATTAACTATGTAATTTTATTTTTCTTCCTAGACTCCTCTCTGTCTCCAAATTAGTTCTTAGGGACTCCACAACTTTACCTCACATTAATTTGTAGACACATTAATTTGTAGCCTTCCTTCTTAGTGTTTCTGAAGCATTTATTCCTTCTCAATCATGATGTCTTTCCTACTTGAAGCAACCCAACTCCTTTTCGATACAGGTTGTGCTTTCTGGAAGAGCTGAAGGACCAGTCACTCTGCATATGATATGCAGAGTTACACCTGGAAAGCATGGGTACACCTGTGTGTAGAGTTGTTGCCTCAGGTCTAGCTAGCTTGCATCTTCCTTTCTGTGATGCCTAACATATAATTTATTGCCTGGAATTATTCAGTGTTCATAGCTCTTATTTTCTCATGGATTGCACCTGATTCCTGGGCAGAGTATGCAATATGCTTACCTGGGGTGGGGGGTGGGGGGTGGGGGAGGAGTGGGAACTAAAACAGGATTGGAAGAGGAGGACCAAGAGGTAGCATTGTATCTAGAGCTGACCCATATCTTTGAATATCTATGTCTTTTAGGGATAAATTGCGTATTTTAGTATGAACGCTGTACTCCAATACCAGCTGTGGTGGAAGCCACAGTGGAAGGCGAGAGGCTACCTTCTGCTCTGGGAGCTCAGCTGGGGTTGTCCTGGGGAGGGAGGCTGACGGAGGGGTTCAGCTCACACCCTCTACAACACAGCAATGTGTGCAGCCTCCTCTTTTCTTCAGGTGACAGAAACTGTCTCCCATTCCCTTATCCTGCCTCTTGCACTGACCATTAACGAGCAGATACCTGTTTGACCATTAACGAACAGACACTTGTCCACATTCTGTAAAAAAGCACTTACTATCTACTTAGTGCAAAAGACAGACTGAAGCACCTTTTTCTTAAACTGTTCCAAAACTCCAGTGCGCTGCGCTATTACAGCTCCTGAAACAGTGCAGGCATTAAACAAAAGAAGAAGATTTAAAACAAGGAGTTCCCAGTTGTTTACTGCTTCTTTGGTGGGTATCTGCAGATTAATGTGATTAAGAATTGTTAAGAAGAATAGAACTTTGGAAAAACCCCTGTAAGTGGAACTGCCACATTAAGAGACATAAGGAAACTGTTGTGCTCAGAACCATAGAATTAAATTTCATTTTAGGCTGCAGTACATAGTGTAGCTACCTACTATGTATCTATTTCTGTACATAGCTATTCTATTCTGTTTCTGGTTATCTGCTTTGAGAATGCTATAGGAGGCAGAATACACACTGTTTTTCAAATTTTGCCACAACTCAGAACTCTTCCTTGTATCAGCTTGGACAACGTATTCTCCACGTAATAAGCTTGCCATACATTATGCAAAACTGAATTAAAAATGTAATTAGAGGGAAAAAAAAAAAAAAAAAAGAAAACCTCAATTATCAAACATTGGAACAGGCTGCCCTGGGGAAGTGGTGGAATCACCATCCCTGGAGGTATTTAAAAGACGAGTAGATGTGGTGCTGAGGGACATGGTTTAGTGGTGGTTTTAGCAGTGCTAGGTTAAGGGTTGAACTTGATGATCTTAAAGGTCCCTTCCAATCTAAATGATTCTATGATTCTTCCCTGTACTACATCTTTGTTGAAGCCAATCAGTTGCACAGAAAAATAAACAGGGTTGAACATCACCTGAACTGCTTACAGCCTCATTTAACTTCTGTGTCAATAGATTTGCCTTTCCTCCTTCACATCAATATACTCTGTGTATAGTTGCTAGATGGCAAACATTTAATGAAATTGCTTTACTAAAAGACATAAACAGTAGATCTAATATTGTCTATTATAAATATGAAGCCAAAAGTAAGTTGCCCCTTGGATTTGTTTAAATCTTCCATAGTTTATGGAATGATTAAACTACACAATCAAATAATTTTAAGAGACTTGCAAAACTTCACTTGTTTCCCCAAATATACGAAATATGTAAATCACATTTTATTTTGGATAAAATCATACCTATTATCAATTTAAGAGGGAAAACTGGCTCACTGAATCCTGGAAGTCTTGGCAGTAGGAAAACTGAGATGCTTCAGAACAGTTAGAATTAAATTTGTTGGAAGAGATACCAAAAGTAACAGTGTTGTGCAGTACTGTGACTTAGGAGTCTAAACTTTTCAGTATTAAAAATATACATTACGTATCTCTTTCTTCGGTTAGCAGATCATCCATGAATCAATATTTGTTATTCATGAGAATTTACTGAATACACAGGACAAGTAATTAATTAGTTCTTTAAATTCAGTATGCTTATTCTTTGCTGTTAGCATTGTTTAGTTGCTCACCTATAGCATTTTCCTTTTTTTTCTTGATGATAAATTTGTCAAATCTATAAGTCATGCATTTCTAGTAGGAGCCTCCAGTGGTTAAATATCAGACTAAAATTGAATTTATAAAGATTATCTATTGGTTTTCAGCTTACAGACAGAAAACTTTTGGGATCTCTTAACTAATTTTAAAGGCTTTGAAAGGATACCAAGGAGAAAAGTAAATCTATTTTTTTTTTTTTTTTGTGATTTTAAATTTACCATTAAAAACTTGTTAGGGATACAAAATTTTTATTTTATTTTTTAAGGGAAGAAAACTTATGGTCAAACATATGGCAACCTAACCTATAATTAACAGGTCTTAATACTTTACATAATTCACAGAAATATTTGAAAAGTGTGTTATAGATTTCCTTCATTTTACTTGTTGAATTGTGCCTCATTAATATCTGCAATATATTTGAACTTGTTCTAATTTTTTCAAGAAATTACTTCTTGCATACCTAATATGCTTAAAATACATTTTCAAAAGAGTCTCATTTCTTGCAATGAGAAATTGCTTCTTTTGGAAGACCTTTCCCATTGCATTGTGTCTCAACCTGATGCTTACAATCATTTCCCTGCACAAGTAGGTAACTTGTATTTGTTCCTTTGCAAAAGCAGTCAGTCATGTAGATAACGGCAATGAAAACTACTGTGGTAAGTCATTGCCATTAAGGATTCTGAAAAGTTTTCATTAACAGTATGTTTATTGTATTGTGTGAACAAAAGAAAAGCATACAAGGATCAGCAAAGCACTAAATATTGTTAATATACCAATGGAAAAGTATTACACGGAAGAGTGAATTCCACAGTGGTAACTTAACAGTCACCCCACACTTCATTCCAAGGTTTCAGTAATAATAAATTTAATCAAATATACCTAACAAAAATAACTTTAACATTGGTAAGAATGGATTGAAATTTTACAGATTATCAGTCACTGGGTTTCTACACCTATGCATTTGTATTATGGATAGGAAGATGTGAAGCCGACTTAGCCAAGTGTTGATCTAGTAACATTTTTTTGTAAAAGAAAAAATATCACTTTATTTCAAATACCCCATAAATTATTGTCATAAGAATATAAATTTGAATAGCTGATTAAAGCAAGCATCTGTATAGATGTAAAACACTGGTCAGCTTAATTTCCTGTCCCCAGATCCACAGAGGAAGTAGCACCCTAACCAAGGACGGAAGGAAAAAAGATAAGATGAAGAGAAATATGTCCTGGCTCTGTAAGACATCTCTTAAAGGCAGGTTTCAATTAAATAAATCTCTTACTGGCCTTGATAATCAAAATGCACAGGACTAAAATTTGCAATTTTAGGTATTGAAAGAAAGTGTTGAATATGCAGTGCTGATAAAACTGTTCTGCGGCTGAGACTAGAAGCCTCTGATTATGAATGGGAAATCTCCTGCTCTCTTGTACATGGTTTAGTCTCCTGTACATAGCTTTTAAAGCCAAGAAACTGTAGAAGGTACAAATGGGTTTGTTTTGTGCTTTTCTTCAACCATCTATTAAAGTTGTATCTATTAAATTGCAAGACTTACCTTCTGTTTGTGAAGACACTTCTTCCCTGGGAAGACTAAGGATTACTTCCCTCTTTTACTTTTGGGAAAAGACTTCCTTGTCTTCATATCTAGGCAAGCCAAAGGCCCAGTCAAACATGACTAAGAAAAAAATTCCCAAGTTCACATTTATCACCTCTTCAAGAAGTCCAAGACTGCCCTGTCTCACAGTTTTATTTTCTGAAATAGATTTTCAAGAGCTTTAGACACCTGAATACAGTAAAATATTTGAAAAAGTTGTAAAGCTCAGTGCTATTTCCTGGCATACCACACACAAATATGGTGAGATGTATGAGAAAGTTCCTCTTTATTTCTCCTGCTGCTGTTCATGTTTGCAAAGCAAATTTTCCATGAGTTTATTGTGAATATTTAAGTGGATGGAGTTTCAGAGTCACATCTCATATAAAATGGGAATAAGTATGGTCTTTAGTTATTTCACTGCCAAATCAGTTCTGCTACACATATCCGAAGGAGCAAATGTGAACTCCATGTTCTGCAGAAAGAAGCACAGTAGCAGAATAAGCTTACCAACACAATAATAACATGTAGGCATGCAGAACCGGCTGTTGTTTTAGGAACTATCAAAACAATGCAGGCAATAAAGGAAAGCCATCTATTAATGCCCAACTCTAATCTTAGAGGATACTTTAAAAATATGTCTTAAGCTCTTATTCCTCTCCTCAGTAGCCATGGTTGTGCTACTGAAGACCTCCTAAAGTCGCAGCACAACTTTTGACTTAAATAATTAATGTACCACAGCAAAGATAAGAAATGATTCCTAGAAGTTGAAAGTGCACATTTTGTGAGAAGTGACAGAGATTTCATTCTTAAACACTGTTAACAAATATATCCTTGGGGCAGGATAAATACAGGTACAGTTGGTTCTACACAATAGTCCAAACTTTGTCTGAAGTAACACAGATGTGTTTTCCTTCTTGTTGCAGAAGAAACTTTTTAATCCCAGGCTGGACTTCTTACAATAGTGCTTTCCCTCAAGGAAGTCCTGTATAACTGAATTGGTGTGATTAAAAATGTGTCTGCTGCCATCACTCCAGGAATAAGACACTCACTGGGCAACCCTCTTATTGCTTTGAGTAACTCTGCCTCTGCCCAAGAAGTTTTCAGTGTCATGGCTGCTGGTGTTCCTTGCACTCACAGCTCCTTACTTAGAAAGACATAAAAGAAAACCTGTACTTCTGCTGGGTTTGTGTGTCTTAATGATCTGATTTTTGTTGTCGTTTCATTTCGGCCCCCTAGCATCCTGTATCTCAATAAGAGTTGTCCTTGCATTTTCTGGCCTCGTATTTTCTTCCAGACCATTGTAATTACTTCCAGAGATCCCACAGTTCCTCTGCCTGTTCAGCCATGGGAGTTTGTATCTCTTTCCTTTTAGTGGGCATATGTCCTTGTTTGAAATGCATCATGTGTCATCTGTCCTCAGCATTTCTTGAAGTAGTGCCAGGTCATAAATACCATAGTAGAAGTATTAGTATCAAGTAATTTGTCTTCATGAGAAGATGCTGAGAAATAGAGAGAAGTGCAATAAGACAGAAAGTGAAGAAATTACTATTGAAAATTCAGTCTTAGACTGAGAGGGAATGATTAATTAAGTTAAATGTTTAGGAATTTGCTTAAACCGTTCATAGCTGTAGCAAATTATTCATGACTGATTTGGAAAAAAAGCTCACAATGCCATGGACTTTATGCTACACATCAAACTTGTTTTAGTCATGATCCAAACCTCTGAAAATGTATGCACAAAATAACCCTGTACCATTAGCAAAGTTGTGTCACAAGGTTTAAATTTTTTTAATGGTTCAGTAGCAACCTTTGCGTAAACAGAAATAATTAAAAGCAACAAAATCAAATCTTCTTCCTGCAAGTAAAATTCACTATGCCGGTACTGTGGCATGTGGTCAAAATTCATCCTTTCAACTTACAGAAATTTCTGCTGCTAGAAAGCACTCTTTGATGAGAGTGGAGGATCATTTGGGAAATAAAAAACCCTCTACTGCTCATAAATTTTGCTATTTGCTTTCAAAAAAAAAAAGGCAAATTAAAACACAGACTATGAAAACAAATGGCATGCAAGTCACATTTGCGGGCTCCTTATTATAGGAAACATTGATTTACTCATTATATGCAGTAAATGATATAAAACTGCCTACATAACACTGTATATTACTTAATATATAAATCCTCTCAATTTTACTGTACTATGCCATAGTAGAGGCAAGATAATGCTGACCAAACATATGCCATTCTAGCAATAGAAACTGAACGGTGGGCATGGATAGTCTTGCAGTATGCAATATTCTTGAAATAAGGAACCTTTTTTTTTTTTTTAGGATGAATTACTTCTTCTTCCAAGCATCCGGTTAAGCAGCTGCACGCATACCCCAAATCAATTTTTATAACAAAGAAGAGGGCACAGAAAAAGGACTTTAAAGTAAGTAGTCAATAAAAGGTAAGAAGTAACCTTGAAGTGAAATAAAAAGCCAAAAGGATGTTAGAACTTCAAAACAAAATCAGGCCTCGTCTTCAGCATGTGCAAGTGAAAAGGATATTTGATCCTTTCTACATCCTTGAAGTACCGTGGCTGAAAGTAATGCTTTGCACTGTAATGCTTCATTAGTTCAAAGTGCTGTGTAAACATTAGCTAATGAAATCTCATAGTATCTCTGCAAGGCAAGCTCTATTTCTCTTGCATGACATATAGGAAAATGGAAATGTGTTTCTTGTCCAAGGACACACAGCAAAATATGTACGGCACTGGAACTTTTATTTTCTTGTCCGTGATCATTTCCTTTACCTTACAGTGATTTTTAGTGTACTTCAAGTACATATTAAGAATGTCTTAACTGTAAACAAATTACAGGTAGCAGAAATAAATGTTTTTATTGAAAGTATTATATAAAATGTAGAAATGTAACTGCAATAATTTAGGAAGTTTTGATTAATTAAAAAAGCATTATTTTCTTTCTTCACTCCAATACATGCAAAATCAGAAATGTAGGGTCATAAATCAAATGTGTTATTTAATAATGATATTGTTGTGCAAATATTCTGCATGACTGTATAGAACAATGTGCTTCGTTTGATAGCTCATAGACAAATCAACTACAGGCGGGTAAGGCACTAAAATTCGCCCAAGTTGAGCTGTTCTCACAGAGTGTGAATTCAGGTGTGAAACCAGATGGACAAACACTTCCAAGTTCCAAACTCTGCAAGAAAGCAGCTCAGGATACAGCCCAGTTCTGCAAAGTTTCTACATATAGTTCAGTGAACTTGGTTTTTGTAGCAAACTTAAAAGCCAGAGAAGTGGGACTGAATAATAAGTTTGCTTTGCGGAATTTAGGTAGCTCAGTATGCTAAGGCATGGTTAATCCTGAGAAAGACTACAAAAATTATTTCTCTCTTTCTTAATTCATATTATATGAATATTTCAGATGATCAAATATTACTATATTAAAAAGAACTGCTGTGTTTGCTGTATTTGTCATATAGTCATATCTGGAATTACGTGCACGTGGCCTCAGGATTTATTAGGCAAATAGATAGGTATTTCTGGGCTATGAGAGTATAGGTTAATTCCTCATATGAAATCACTGCGGAACCAGCTTCGTCCCTTTCTCATCTGAGTTACTTTTACAGAGATGGTTCTCTGTGATGATAATTCACATGGTCACCTGTGATGAATCAACAGCTGTAGTCACCACTCTTGTTGCCACTCAGTGGAGATGGAGGGAGGTCTGAACTGATGTGTCAGTAAAACCGCACCTTGCACCCCTCAAGTAGCTTACAAGTGCCAGGGCTAAGGCAGATGAGTGCATGAACACGGCTCTGTACAGCGCTGGCTGGGTACAGCACAGTGTGCTCTGGCATGTGTCTTGACCGAGAAACACATCTACAGACTCACTTTACGTATATCCTGATAAGATGTACCAGCTAGAACCAAGTGTGGCCAAAGTACAGTCCAGCCTCCTGCAGTACCTGGCAGGTACCTGGAAAGGGCTGGAGAGTCCCAGGCCAGGTGGAGAATTAGACGGCCAATTCCTCTTTCATCATCCTCGGGCTCTGGAAGCAGGTGGAGGCTGACAACAGGACACTTTCCCACCCTGGAGGAACCCCCACACTGTCTTTGTACCCTCACATTTTCATGCCACTGGCAGAAACAGAGTATTCCCCAGCCTTGGGGGTGCATGTGCACACTTTTGTGAGGCTGTACATACAAGTATGTGAGATAACAATATACACACATACATATTGATATACATACACGCATGTACACACAGTCTCAAAATAAATAAAAATTCAATGCTAACAGATAGTTCATAGTGAGTATTGACTGAAAAACTCTGGAGCATGCTAGATTCAAAAATTTACCTTTTTAAGACTAGCAGAGATAGAGACTCCTGTGGGATTTTATGAGAGAAGCATCATTAAAGGCTAATAGGAATTTGGAACTGAAGACCTTGAAAAGAAAAGAAAGTGGAGTTTCAACACTGAGAGTAGTCAAGAGAAGAGAAAGTAGAATTAAAAAATATATAAAACATTTAGTCTTTTCTCAGGACTTGTCTAAGCTACTGCATATAAAGCATGTGGATTGTATGTCAGAATTGCAGAATTGTTATTTTCAGTTTAGTACTTTTTTGTTATTTGCTTTGTTTCATTTTCCTTGCATTTCATCCAGATTCTTTTCTAAGTTAATAAATGTTAAGTGATGCTGTTGCACATACAGATAAAAGTGACCAGTGACATTTCCTATGAAAGCAGGCCTTTTATAAGTAAATGTATTTGTAAAACTTGTAAATATTTAAGACATAGAGGATGAGATTTTGGGGGGAAGAGAACAGGCATGTAATAGTGAACTAAAACATTTTTAATGCAGTTTTTTGTGTAGTAAAAATGAGGACCAACTTCTGTTTTCAGAGTTTTACTTACTGATAGCATTTAAGGACCTGTGTCATGAGCTATATGTTACACCAACCACAAACTTCCAGAGCTTTGTCCCTTACTGCAGGCTCAAACTGTCCATAAAATAAAAATGTTTTAACGTGGTTTACATATTAATAGGACTTCTATTAACTTCCTGAGGGTGACCTTTGAGAGTCCTTTCAAAACTGGCCATATTTACTGTCTCCTTTGGACCACCTGGCCCTCTGAACTGCTGCACGCATGCATCTCCCTGATGCTTCTGCAGAATGCGAATGACTTCTGCTAGTTACCATGGGGACACGAGCAAGGACCATGAGATGCATAGCAACAATGCTCCTATTTTTTGTCATTTTTGCTTTTGTGACAAGGAACTGCAATGCATATGAGAGTGTTTTCTTTCTGTTTACCTTTTTCTCACATGCACACATACACAAAACATTTGTTCCCTTTTCGCTAATAGATAATATATGTTGGATCTCTAAAGCAAAGCATGAAACCACTTTACTATGCTTTCAGGTTCCTAAAGGAGTAACAGGAAATGATTACAAGAACTATTATCCTTTTGAAAAACAAACTCCTTCAACAATCTTGAGGCAGTAAAAGATACCTCAATTATGCCACTTTTTAACAAAAATGAGAAGAAAACAAACTTTGGATAAAATCAAATACACATACACACAAGCATACCTTGAGAAAGAGTTATCTAGTCTTTAAAAGAACAAGGACATTGGAGTTCTACATTGGAGTTTTATAAATTGGACAAACACCAATAGAATGGATGAAGGATTGTGGTCTTAGAGATAGATTTCTTTATAGAAAAGAGACAGTTCTCTGATTATTTTAAAAATAAACAGCTCTTAGCTGCATTTTTTAAGTGAGAAGTTACCAACTGTGCTCCCAAGATTCTGTTTCTCACTCCTTCCCCCCCCTGGCTTTTTTAAACTTACTCTTGTCCTTTCTTTATTAGTAGTAGTGAATTTAAGCATTGTTAAAACTACAATTTTCCAGGGAGATAAGTCATTCGGTAACAAGACAGAAATCAATGTTGCTTAGTCACATGCCGCTTCTTCATTCTTTTATATAATTAATATAAAAAACTGATTTTATTAGATATCATTGTAATAGGTAGATCTAATTATGTTTTCAAAAGATAAAGACAATGAAGACTCAAACTCTGCTACTGGCACAGTTCAAGCTGTCATAGCTGGCTATACTTATGGTGCCTCCTCCACTGAATCCCTAGACAAACAAATGCTGTCATGATTTTATTTTGGTGCCACTATTCAGTCGGTATCATTTGATGAAAACATTTCATTCTCCAAGGACTAGATTGCTCTAAAAGTCTTTCAGACACAAAAGCAACAAATATCTAATTAGGTCAACAAGAAGACATGTCAATTTTTAACTGCCTACATGATGACATTGATGTAGAAATACCCTGACTTGCAATTTCTAGGCCAGCAGGAGTTGGTTTAGCAAAAGAGACAAACTTCTCATTGTGCTTTGAGAATTGCACGGAAGAAAGAGCAGGTACCTGAGACACAGACTAACAATCTCCTGTTGAGGAGTGTTGGGGAAATAATCCCAGAAACTTTGAGCATGTTCCTCTCACATGTTTGGATAAGGCAGGGCCCCTGTCCCAGCACATAAGTACCGCAAGGCAAGAGCCTGAGGTTTTTTGCAAAGATGTAGCATATATAAGAGGCAGCAGGGGACAGTGTGGATAATTCATGTCAGAGTGAATCTGACCTTTCTTTTCTAATAGCGTTTGATCAATATTCAGCAGCAGGAAGAGCCTGTAGTAGTCCTGCTAGGGACTCAGCATATATTAGGGCCCAGCTAGAGCTACGAACATTATGTAGGTCCAGAAATATTCACAGCTTTGTAGCTGTCGGTACCATATTCTAGAGTTAAAAATACCTTCAACCATAATTTCCCACCACCCATTCTTGTCCCTCCCTTCCCACCCTCAAACACCCATCCAAGAGGTCCCCTGCTGGCAAGTAGGAAATTTTCAAAGCCAACCAAAGACAGTAGCTATGCAGCTTCCAGGAAAACTAACAGCTTTCAGCACTTCAAATACACCTTTCCAAGTAAAATGCTTTCCTTCCCCATGCTCTTGGTCTTGCTGCCCTTCTAAGTTGGAAATTAAACCCTGGAAGTGAAATCAAGAGGAAAATCTGCAATTATCAAGGTGGGGGATGTCAAACAGCAAATGAATGAAACAATGGAAATTAATATGATATTATTGGACAATACAGTTAATTGCGATTACATGAACGCCAGCAAACTATGCATATATGGCAGATTTCCCACCTATTTATTTAAATAAGAGCTACATTTATGATATCCCATAGAGGATCATAAATATTTAGGCACCTAAATTTTCATTAGTACACTAGCAAGTACATTTTCAGTGATGCACAGGGATTTAACTGCATGAGTCCCATTAATGTCACTACTTTGAAAATTTACATCTTATGAACTTCTAGAGAGAGGATAGGGAAAAAATGAAAAATAGTGTCATAATTTTAAGAAGATGACAGGGAAAAGCTTGTCATCACTTTGGCACTCTGGTACTTTAATCTGTAAAAGAATAATTTAAATCACATCTTCAAAAGTAAGCTCCATTTTAGGTATAGACAACAGATGGTGATGTTCCATCAAGAGTTGCTGCTGCACATTACTAGACAATGTACTAATAGGTCTTTTCCTTTCCTTTAAATATTAGCAGTAGGCCAATTCTGCTTGTCTTCTGTGAAGAGTTAGTGGGAGCTCTTAGTCTTAAAATTAGAAATCAGACTCTGTATTTAGGATCTGGAATTTCAAACTCTGTCAGTGGGATTTTTTTGAGTTTTTTTGAGAGCTCAACTTGCATTTGGACAGCTGTTAAGTTACATCAATAAGACCAGAAAATTCTGTCTTTCTCTCAGGAAAAAAAATATTTATTTATGCATGGCAGAATTTTAATTCAATAAAGATTAACATTTTTTGTCATGCATAGTATTACCAATATGTTTTATCTTTCCATGAAATATGTTTAAAACAAATTTTATATTCATGTCATATTTTCCTATTATGTCTATAACATAACAGATGAGAGCAATCACAGTCTAGTTAAATATGTATAGTTTTTCTCAAAGAATGCATCGAAGATTGTGTCAATTCATGCATCACTGCTAATTTTATAGTTCAGCTGGGAGGAATAAGGAAAACCATGGGAGAAGTCCTTGCATTGAGGTTAAATGCTTACAGTCTCAAGAGGCTAAGAGGCGACTATCTTAATGAATATATACAATGCGTGGGCATCACTAGAGAAAAGACCTTAGAATGGACATTTTAGGCCTGATTTCAGTATACGGACACGTGTGAAACTGCAAATTCACAGTTGCTGGTTCAGTTGGGCATGGATCCTTGGACATAAAAAGATCAATTAAACAAGATGCAGATAGTTCTAACACAGTTGTTTCTTTGCATCGGTCTCTGCTGTAGAGTAGCATTTTCTGTGTTGGCCTTGCTTTGCCTGTCAATAACGATGAGGAGCTCTTAACGATTGAGTTATCATAAGATATTGAAAGAAACTGATAATTGAAAAGTTTCAAGTTAACAGGACTAAATGATAGACACCACAGAATTCAGAAGCAGCTTAACTTTGAGGGGACAGAGCAGCTAACAAAGTGCACAGGTTTTAATTAAAAATGTCTACTATATCAGTAACTTAGAGGGTGACAAATTTTATGCCTCTAATTAAAAAGGCTTCAGAAGTGATCCAAGAAGTTACAGATGAATAAACATTGCATCTGTATCAGGAAAGTAAAACAGTAAACAACTGAAAGACCAGGATGTGATAAAGCCTAGTCTGCAGAGTTTTCTGAAGAGTCTCACTGATGTGCTAAAATTCAGTGAGTGTCTCCAAAATAATAGATAGCAGGCAGTTTATTCAGTCCTTTGACAAGGTCCTGCACAGGAAATTAGTAAAGAAAGTAAATATTTGTGAACTAAAGCATTACTGGGGATCAAAACTGTCTAAGAGAAAGAAGAGAAAGTCTACAATTAAACTGTCAGATTTTGCTGTGGGAAAACACTGAGTGCCTCAAAATACCATACCATAACTTACAGAAGTTATATAATAACAGAAGAGCAGAGAAGACTGTGAGGAACTTCAGGAGACCAGATGCTGAGCTCACAGAGGCCATTGTTAGGTTCAATAATTCTGGAGCATAGAAAATAAACAGTAGGGAAAAATAGATACCTCATATACTTTAAAGAATTTCAGACTAACTTTCTACCTGCTTCAGGGAGGAAGGATGCAAATGCAAGGAAAAAGAGAGATGGCAGATTATAAATTGATAAGTGGAAATATCTGCTTAGAATATTTTTCAATAGAATATGGAATTCATTGCTGCTGCAAGTCATCAAGGTTGAGAATTTTTCAAGATCAAAGATGTTCTGACTTGCATTTTACAAAAACAAATTAAGAAAATAACCCTTGTACAGAATTATAGTGGCTAATTCTAAGAAAAGCGAAGAGCTGAAAAGGATTTAACCTCGTGTTGGCTTGCTCTTGTCTTTAAAGTAATAAATCTGCCTGTAGTTAGGTCTTATATTCTTCATGGCTATAACTGATTGTGCAAACAGACTAGTGTTTCTTGATCCAAAAAATTTCTGTAATATTTGCTTTTGTTTTCAGCTTCTCTTCTGGATTCTTAAATTAATATATTCAAATCATAGAGGAAGGAATGGGAAAGTCAAGAGAATTCAGAGAATTAAGATAGACCTTTATTTTTTTGCCTTTTTTACTGTCTGACTGAAGGGCAACCAGCCCTTGCCGTCACAATTGCAACCACAACTGGGAAACTGAGCAAGTGGGGAGTGGAAGGAAGATTAATTCTAAATTTGATCTCTGAAGAAATAAGAATATCACTAAAGGTATATGGGTCTAGAGTTCAATGGACAATCTTAAAATATTCCAGGGCAGGAACCAGTGCTCAGTGAAAGCGAGGATGCTGAGACATGGGATTTGAAGAGCAGTGAAAGAACAAATTTTGACAGGGAAGGACCCAAGAAAAGGCATAATGTATAATGAAAACACTGTCAAGATAATGATAAGTAGATGTATAGATTGGGATAAGGTGGGTCTGGGTCTGGATAGAAATAGAGCCATGAGAAAATAAGTCTTTTAAATAATAGCTCATTCATACTTGTGTCTTTGGAACCTTGATTTATCTTATTTTCATGTGCCTGTTTGCCACCTGAAGGCTNAAATGGTCCTGGTTTATTGCCTCTTCATACAGCTCTTAGAACTTATGTGTTCTCCTAAAAACACTGTGGTAGACCATGTAGAGTAAACAGATGTTTAGATTTATTGGTTACAGTTGCCAGCATATAGAAAAAGCTATAGTCTAGAATGAA